>JAQPPZ010015594.1:0-473495 GCA_028583015.1 Wollemia nobilis
TATGCAAAGGCTTTCGATTCAAAAGTCTAAGCATCGAACGAAGAGAACAAAAAGTGGAAGCCCCGAAATCCTTCGATGTGATAGCGTGGTCCAACGGTGAGCTTGGGAAGCGTGGAGTTTTTGGTTGCGACAGGGCATGCATTCGATTCCCACCGGGTTCAATTTTTGTAGAGTGTGGAAGAAGAGCATTTGGCACATGTTTTTGGCATGAGCAAGGGCAGCGAAATATAGGGAGCATTTTTGCTCTCTGTCCTATGTGAGCAGATAGCTCACGTGGTCTTTGGCACCATGGTTGTGGTGTTGAGTGGGCAGTGATGAGGGTTCGATTCCCTCTAAGAGGCAAGTAAACATTTTATTGAATATTTTTTATTATTGCCTAATGTTGGAGGAATAAGGTGATGCTAAGGGAATAATGTTTGATTAAATTTTTATTTACTTGGAAGGCAAGATATAAGGGTTGAAATGCACTTTTAGAAAAAGAGAAATTTTTGGTGTTTTCCTCTTTTAGAAGTATACCATATTATATATCGTTGGAAATCTTATTTCGAGGGCTATTTGATTAACTTGATTAGATGGAGAAATAAGGTGTATGTAAAGAGATATTTCTATTTTTGTAAAGGGGTTCAAAGTGAAGGTTGTTTTGTTCTTTTTCAAAGTGTGTTGAGTGTGGCAGATTTCCAAAGGGGTTTCTTCATCTTCATAAAAGGTATGGGCACATTCTCCTATTGATTGATTATGGTGGTTGATTTCTGAAATATCATTGGAGAGAAAAGGATTGATTGTGGTTTCCTTTTCGAAAGTGGTTGGTTGAATGCTTCAAGGTTTTCTAGTTTGAGAGTTGTGGTTAAACCTTGTTTTATAAGCATAGTTGTTGAAGCCCATTGGTTATGAAAAGAACATGAGTATCATTGTTATGTGAAGAATGTTTTATTAGCATTGTTGTTGAAGCCCATTGGTTATGCAAAGAACTTGAACTTGAGAAGAACATGAGTATCATTGTTATGTGAGATTTGTGGTTGAGCATTGTTGGAAACATTTGAGTTGGTTGATACATGCTTGGACTAGGGTTTGTAAGAAAGAGTTGTTCCTTGTGGTAGTTGGTTGAGAAGAGTTGTTTGAGCCTAGTCAAGTGATTGTGTGAAGTGGTTGTTCAAGTTCCATGAAACAAACTATTCTATATTCTGGATTTAAGTTGAGATTGAGATTTGAGGATAGAACATATTGAGTCTCTAACAATTCTCTTTATGCTTTTATGAGATTGCCTTGAGTTGAGAAAGATATTGGATTTGAGTATAGAACATATTGAGTCTCTAACAATTCTCTTTATGCTTCTATGAGATTGATTTGAGTTGAGATCATTGTGGATCATAGTTGTCATCCTTTGAAGAGTGTATTACCATTCATTGTTGAGTTCATATTTGAGCCTTGCCTTCATAATATTTGTGGATGAGATTTGAGTACTACTTGAGTATGATTGATTGAGCCTTTGAGAAGGCTTTTGGGATAGATTTGGACAAGTTCTATGTGAGCTTGTTGAGTAGATTTGGACAAGTTCTATGTGAGCTTGTTGAGCAGATTTGGACAAGTTCTATGTGAGCTTGTTGAGCAGATTTGGACAAGTTCTATGTGAGCTTGTTGAGAAGATTTGGACAAGTTCTATGTGAGCTTGTTGAGAAGATTTGGACAAGTTCTATGTGAGCTTGTTGAGAAGATTTGGACAAGTTCTATGTGAGATTGTTGAGCAGATTTGGACAAGTTTTGTGTGAGCTTGTTGAGCAGATTTGGACAAGTTCTATGTGAGCTTGTTGAGAAGATTAGTGGATTGCCTACCTGAGTAGATCAATGTGTTGCCTAGCTAAGCAGATCAATGGATTGCCTACCTAAGAAGATCAATGTGTTGCCTAGCTGAGCAGATCAATGGATTGCCTACCTGAGCAGATTAGTGTGTTGCCTAGCTGAGTAGATCAGTGGATTGCCTACCTGAGAAGATTAGTGTGTTGCCTAGCTAAGAAGATCAGTGGATTGCCTACCTGAGTAGATCAATGTATTGCCTAGCTTTGAGTAGATCAAAGTAATCATTGTATTGGATAAGGATCCTTATTTTTATGTGAAATATTATAAGGATATTATCTTGTGGAGTACCCCACATTGGGGGAACCACGTTAAATCTTGTGTCTCAAATTGTGTGTGGTGACTTGTGCTCTTGCTTACTATTGCTATCTAAGTTATTAATGCACACTGCTATATTTGGTTATTGCAATTAAGGACATTAATTGATATTGGTTTGGAAAGAAAGTAAAAAGTGGGTGCTATACTGTTCACCCCCCTCTCAATATAAGCTTGTGTTCTTCAATTGGTATCAGAGCAGGTTCCTTCGAAAAGGCTAACAGCTTGAGGGCATATTCTACAAGAACACAAATGGCTTCATAGAATGGATCATCTACAAATAAGGCACCACTATTTGATGGTAACAATTATGCTTTCTAGAGCATGAGAATGAAGAACTACTTGATATCACAAGGATATGAGGTATGGCAGATGGTTGAAAAAGAGTATAAGGTTGAAGGTGATCCCGAGGCAGATAAGACTATCAAGAAATTGGTTGAGATCAATGCAAGGGCAATAAATTGTATTTTGAGTGGGCTACGTGAGATAGATTTTGCAAAGGTCATGGTATGTAATTCAGCTAATGAAATGTGGACCAAGTTGTGGAATACTTATGAAGGAGATTCCAAGGTAAAGTTGTCAAAACTACAAACTCATAGAAAAATATTTGAGGAATTGAAAATGGAAGATTCTGAAGATATTGCAAAGTTTTTACTTCGAGTTGATGAGATTACTAACACCATGAGAGGCCTAGGATTTGAGATGAAAGAATCAGAAGTTACTCAAAAGGTTTTGAGATCACTTCCCATGAAGTATGATGCAAAGGTTTCAGCAATAGAAGAAACAATGGATATCAACAAGCTAACAATGGAAGAACTACAAGGAACTCTCACAGCTTATGAGATGAGGGTGAGTAAGCATCAAGTTCCAATAAAAGAGATTGCATTCAAGGCTTCAGAGAAAGAGAAAGGGAAGGTTCCAGAGATAGATAGAGATCCAGTTAATGATGAGGAAGCTAACTTCATCAAAAGGAATAAGGACTCAAGGAATTTCAAGGATATGAGGAAAGTCAGATGCTACAAGTGTGGTGATCTTGGTCACTATGCACACAAGTGTCCACATGAAGAAAATAGTGATGATGAAAAATAGGGTCACAGAAGAAAAGAATATGGAAAGCATAAGCATGACAAAGATGACAGATACAAGCAAAACAGGTATGAGAAGAAGAAAAATTTTCGTAAGGTAAAGAAATCTTACTACATTGTAGAAGCAAGTGATAGCTCAGATCACAATGATAAAGACAAGTCAGATGATGAAAAGGAAGAACATCTATTCCTTGGAATAGAAGGTGAAAGAGAACAATGCTTTGTGTGTGGTCAAAGAGATCACAGATCAAGATATTGCAATGGATTCAGTGATAGTGAAGATGAGATGACACATCAAGGAAATAGGCATGGTCAAAGAAATCTTGAGAGTTTGTTTGCTATAGAAGATTATAATGATCTTAGTGATAATGAAGATGAAGAAGGGTTTTTCTATGGGATAAAATAAGTAGAAGAAGAACATTCACTCCAAGCAGAAGAAGTTATACAAGAGAATATTGTAAGAAAGACAGATGTCTCAACTGATCTAAAGGAAGATTTCAATGAGATCCATGAGCAACTACAAGAGGTTAAGGAGAATCTAAAAGAATTGAGATGTTCCATACGTGAGAAGTTTGATCCATCACATGACTCAAAAGGTCAAGATATTTTCACTAAGAAGGAAACATGTATTTCAGAGACAATAAATATGGATGCCAATTTGCTACTTGACACAAATGAAGAGAAAGAAGAGAAAGATTCCAAAGCACCAAAGGTCTCATATTTCAGGTTTGGGGAATCACACTCAAAAGGAAAGGAAGTTCTAAAATATGAAAGCAAGGAAGCACCTAAGTTTTATGAAGAAAGTTCCAAAGTTCCTATGGCTCCAAATATTCAGTTTGGATCTTGTTTTGAGATAGGTGAATCAAGTTCAAAAGGAAAAGAAATACTTGAAGAGGAAAGCAAGGAAGAAATTAAGGAAAAGGATTTAGATACTACAAAGAAGGTTCAAGGATGCAATGCACAAGTTGAAAATGATCATAGGGAAAATGGTCAAGAAAGGTATGAGGAACTAAGGCATGAACAAAGGGCTTTTCAAGGACATTGTTTTTCTTGTAATGGATTTGGACACAGGGCTATACACTACAGGGTCCATGGATCAAAGAAGTTTGATTTTGCTAGAAGAAACTTCAAAGGAAGAAGGTATGGTTTTCAGGGACATTGCTTCTTATGCAACAGGATTGGTCATAGAGCTTCTTAGTGCAAATAAAATGAGCAACATGGTTTTGGTTTTAGAGCTACACAATTCAGAAGTCATGGTCATAATGGTCATGAAAATAAAGCTTCACAATACAAGGTTCAAGAAAGGAATGGATATGGAAATTATTTCAAGAAAAGATTCAGGATATGGGCACCATCCAAAGGCTACAATATCAAGTGTTTTAATTGCAATAACTTTGGACATATTGCAAAATGGTGTAGGACTCAATTCCAAACAGGTTCAAGGCAAGAAGGTCAAACAAGTTCAAGGCAAGAAGGTCAAACAGGTTCTAGACAAGAAGATCAAGTAATTCATCAAGAGAAGGATATCAAAAAAACATGGAAGGAAGTTGATAGAGGAAAGAAACAATGTAATATGGGAGTAAAAGTACTCCCACCCCAAAATTAATCACCTCAAGAGAGAAGGTGGTGAGGGGGCTAAGCTTAAGAGTCATATATTTTAGCCCCATAGGTGTCCCTTTTGCCATTGATGTCAAAGGGGGAGAGATTTGAGTTAGGGGGAGCAGCCTCCAAGGAGAGATTTGAGTTAGGGGGAGCAGCCTCCAAAGAGAGCATTGAGTTAGGGGGAGCAGCCTCCAAAGAGAGTATTGAGTCAGGGGGAGCAGCTTTGATTCTCAGAAATGGTTTTTGCAGTGATTGTGGTGATTTGCATTAGAGGTGTTGCCATCAATGACAAAGGGGGAGATTGTTGGAAATTTGAGGTATTTTATGTTGTCATTGATGTCACATGGATCACATTGAGTTTTGGTGGCCAAAGTATTTCATAAATAAGCATTTATGATATTTTGGAAAGCATGGATATATACAGGTTTTTGTGAAAACCAAGGCAGGCAAAATAAAAGGTTTTATTTAAAACCATGGATGGCAGATTTGAAATGGGTTTTTCTTAAAACCTAGGTTGGCTTTTCGTTTCATCGAAAAAGGTGCCCCGGTGATGGAGATATTTAATTTTAAATATTTAGTTTAAATTTTAATTATTTAAAATTTAAATTTAAATTTTAAAATTAAAATTAAAGTCATCGACGACATCATAAAAACCATGCGCCATCAAAAGGAAATTAATAATTAAAGGTGCCGACGTATGTGAAATTAAAGGAAGGTTGCATATATATATGCAAAGGCTTTCGATTCAAAAGTCTAAGCATCGAACGAAGAGAACAAAAAGTGGAAGCCCCGAAATCCTTCGATGTGACAATGTGGTCCAACGGTGAGCTTGGGAAGCATGGAGTTTTTGGTTGCGACAGGGCATGCGTTCGATTCCCACCGGGTTCGATTTTCGTAGAGTGTGGAAGAAGAGCATTTGGCACACATTTTTGGCATGAGCAAGGGCAACGAAATATAGGGAGCATTTTTGCTCTCTATCCTATGTGAGCAGATAGCTCACGTGGTCTTTGGCACCATGGTTGTGGTGTTGAGTGGGCAGTGATGAGGGTTCGATTCCCTCTAAGAGGTAAGTAAACATTTTATTGAATATTTTTTATTATTGCCTAATGTTGGAGGAATAAGGTGATGCTAAGGGAATAATGTTTGATTAAATTTTTATTTACTTGGAAGGCAAGATATAAGGGTTGAAATGCACTTTTAGAAAAAGAGAAATTTTTGGTGTTTTCCTCTTTTAGAAGTATACCATATTATATATCGTTGGAAAGCTTATTTCGAGGGCTATTTGATTAACTTGATTAGATGGAGAAATAAGGTGTATGTAAAGAGATATTTCTATTTTTGTAAAGGGGTTCAAAGTGAAGGTTGTTTTGTTCTTTTTCAAAGTGTGTTGAGTGTGGCAGATTTCCAAAGGGGTTTCTTCATCTTCATAAAAGGTATGGGCACATTCTCCTATTGATTGATTATGGTGGTTGATTTCTGAAATATCATTGGAGAGAAAAGGATTGATTGTGGTTTCCTTTTCGAAAGTGGTTGGTTGAATGCTTCAAGGTTTTCTAGTTTGAGAGTTGTGGTTAAACCTTGTTTTATAAGCATAGTTGTTGAAGCCCATTGGTTATGCAAAGAACTTGAAAAGAACATGAGTATCATTGTTATGTGAAGAATATTTTATTAGCATTGTTGTTGAAGCCCATTGGTTATGCAAAGAACTTGAACTTGAGAAGAACATGAGTATCATTGTTATGTGAGATTTGTGGTTGAGCATTGTTGGAAACATTTGAGTTGGTTGATACATGCTTGGACTAGGGTTTGTAAGAAAGAGTTGTTCCTTGTGGTAGTTGGTTGAGAAGAGTTGTTTGAGCCTAGTCAAGTGATTGTGTGAAGTGGTTGTTCAAGTTCCATGAAACAAACTATTCTATATTCTGGATTTGAGTTGAGATTGAGATTTGAGGATAGAACATATTGAGTCTCTAACAATTCTCTTTATGCTTCTATGAGATTGCCTTGAGTTGAGAAAGATATTGGATTTGAGTATAGAACATATTGAGTCTCTAACAATTCTCTTTATGCTTCTATGAGATTGATTTGAGTTGAGATCATTGTGGATCATAGTTGTCATCCTTTGAAGAGTGTATTACCATTCATTGTTGAGTTCATATTTGAGCCTTGCCTTCATAAGATTTGTGGATGAGATTTGAGTACTACTTGAGTATGATTGATTGAGCCTTTGAGAAGGCTTTTGGGATAGATTTGGATAATTTTTGTATGATCTTGTTGAGCAGATTTGGACAAGTTCTATGTGAGCTTGTTGAGCAGATTTGGACAAGTTCTATGTGAGCTTGTTGAGAAGATTTGGACAAGTTCTATGTGAGCTTGTTGAGCAGATTTGGACAAGTTCTATGTGAGCTTGTTGAGCATATTTGGACAAGTTCTATGTGAGCTTGTTGAGCAGATTTGGACAAGTTTTGTGTGAGCTTGTTGAGCAGATTTGGACAAGTTTTATGTGAGCTTGTTGAGAAGATTTGGACAAGTTTTATGTGAGCTTGTTGAGAATATTTGGACAAGTTCTATGTGAGCTTGTTGAGCAGATTGGAGTGCCTAGCTAAGAAGATCAGTGGATTGCCTACCTGAGCAGATCAATGTGTTGCCTAGCTGAGTAGATCAGTGGATTGCCTACCTAAGAAGATCAATGTGTTGCCTAGATGAGTAGATCAGTGGATTGCCTACCTGAGCAGATCAGTGTGTTGCCTAGCTGAGCAGATTAGTGGATTGCCTACCTGAGCAGATAAGTGTATTGCCTAGCTTTGAGCAGATCAAAGTAATCATTATATTGGATAAGGATCCTTATTTTTATGTGAAATATTATAAGGATATTATCTTGTGGAGTACCCCACATTGGGGGAACCACGTTAAATCTTGTGTCTCAAATTGTGTGTGGTGACTTGTGCTCTTGCTTACTATTGCTATCTGAGTTATTAATGCACACTTGCTATATTTGGTTATTGCAATTAAGGACATTAATTGATATTGGTTTGGAAAGAAAGTAAAAAGTGGGTGCTATATTGTTCACCCCCCCTCTCAGTATAAGCTTGTGTTCTTCATCAACAAGAAAAATGTTCTCCTATCTCAAGTATTTGGCCAACATAATGTTGACCCAACTAGTTTCAGTTTGATTTGTCAATTTCCATCCCTATTTTGCAACCATAGTCTTATTCATCTACCTGATGTTATGAAGACCTAATCCACCATCCTTTTTAGGTCTGCAGAATTGCTCCCAACCAACTAAGTAAAAAATTTTCTTCTCATCAAACCTAGACCAAATAAATTACTTGTGAATAAATTAAATCTTCAATAAAATATTTTTAGGAATTCTAAACATATATAAAGATGTTTGGAATGATTTAAATAGTATATTTTACTAGGGTAGCCCTTCTAGCTTGACTGAGGAGGGATCATTTCCACTTAACTAGCTTCCTCTACAATATTTCCACCATAGGTTCCCAAAGTGAATATCAGATCTTACCTTTAAACAAAGGCATTACAAGGTAAAGAGACTGGAAGGTAGGCACCTCACAACCCAATATATGAGCAATTATATTCTACCTCACTAAGGGGTTATTCAAAAATAAGTTTTTACTTTTCATATAATTTATCTTTTGCCCAGATACAATTTCAAATATCTCCAAGATTCCTTTTAGCACCTTCACTTAGGGAACTAAAGCAAGGAGGGAGAACAAAACATCATTTGCAAATCGATGGTGAGAAATAGGATTCACTGATAAATTGGTCTTTATACCTTCCACAAAGTATTCTAACTTAAAAGTCCTACCTAGAGCTTCTACCACTAAGATATAGATGTAAGGGGATAAGGGGTCCCCTTGGTAAATGTCTCTCAAATTTGAAAAATAACCTATTGGGGATCCATTTAATAAGGCAAAAAAATTGGTAGATGAGATACAAGAATGGACAAGTTTTATCCAACTTTGGAAAAAACCAAAATTTTCTAAAACCTTTAACAAAAAATTCCACAAAACCCTATCATACACCTTGTTCATGTCTAATTTGAGGAGATCAACTCTACTACTTTTATCAAATGAATGAAGGATTTCATGGATGGCTATGATATTGTACTCTCCCATGCACACATCCACTTTGGGATGAATCAATCAAGGATGGAAGAAAAAGGTTTTAATCTATTAACAAGGTCCTTTGTCAAAATTTTATAAACAATGTTACATAAGTTGATGGGTCTAAAGGCACCAAAGTCCTTTGTACCAACAATATTGGGATCAGAGTTAAAATAGTAGAATTCACTCCGAATAAGATATTATTGGTGGTTTGGACCTCCTGAAGGGCAATAAAAATATCCTTCCCCACAACATGCCAATACTTCTAAAAAAAGAGGGGTGAAACAATTAATACCGAGAGCCTTCATTCCTTCCATCGTAAAGATAACAACTATGACTTCATCATCGTTGAAGGGAGAGACAAGGGCTTGGTTCATATAAGCCATGAAAAGTCTTGGAATACTACCAAGAAACTTATTTTTAGCTTCTTCATTACATATATCTTCCATATTGATGAGATTCCTAAAAAAAGTCATAGCCTCAACTCTTATATACTTAATGTGAATAGCATTGGATACATCAACTTTTCAAATTTCTCTAATCCTATTAATGCTTCTATGATTCAAGTCCATGATGTGAAAAATATTAGAATTTATATCTCCCTCCTTTAGCCAAAGCACCCTAGACTTCCATTTCCACACAATTTCCTCCTTGGCAATAGTATTATGAAATTTAGCCAACACCTCCTTTTCTATATATCTGATCTCTTGATATTGATTTCCAAGTTTTATCTCAGATTCAATAGATTTAAATTTACTTTTTAGGTGTTTCTTATTTTGTAAAATATTCCCCAAAACCCTTTTATTCCATTATTTAAGGCAAATTTTAACAACTCTAAGCTTTACCACAATTTTAGGAAGGTCAGAGTCTTGGACCCTTGTCAACCACTAATTTCTAATTTTATATTCCAACTAAGGATGAAGGTACCACATTGCCTCAAACCTGAATGGTGTAGGGAATCTAGTTTCTTCCCAGTCCACTTCAAGATATAAGGGGTTATGGTCAGATCCAATTCTAGGTAGAGAACAAAGAGATATATTTCCAAATCATGGAACCCTATCCAACCTAATTTGGATGTGTTGGTTATCCACTCTATTTTTGCTCCAAGTATACCTTGAACCCTTCAACTCAACATCCAATAGCTCATTGTCATTCACAAAATTTGTAAACTCTTCCATGCTTTTCAATATTGGGAAATTCCCTCATTTTTATCCAAAAATAAAGGGGATTTAAAATCCCCTGCTAGACACCAAGCTTCTTGAGAAAAAATCCTTCTCATGGAACTCAAATTTTACCACAACATGTTTCTACTAGGACCAAAGTTTAGTGCATACACATCAGTCAAAACCCACCATTCATAACTTTCTCTATTGTAGAAGAGAATATTAATAATCCTATATGAGGAATAAATTACAGATCCCTCAAACTTGTTATCATCCTAGAGATAAAGAAGTCCCCTTGAGGAACCATTGGTTGGGCTTGCAAAAAAATGGGCTTCTTTCCAAATCCTTCTTCTAACAGCTTCTATATCCTAACCATCCAACTTGGTTTCTTATAGGAAATAAATATTAGACAAAATATTTTTACATAGGGAAGAGACAACCCATTGTTTAGAAAGCCCATTCAAAACCATAAAATTCCAAGAGATGCACTCCATTTATAGGATTTGGAATTAGATTTATTTCCCCTAGACACCCCATGGTTACTCTAGCAAAAATATTCTAGATTTAGTTGTCTTACTCCTACATCCTTCCCTTATTCAAGTTTGATAAAAGTTTGAGACCCATTTGTGATATAAAAATCTATTTCTCCCTTCCTCATTGACTTGTTAGGGGGCTTTCCTAACTTATGCTCAACATCCAGATCCACATTTCCCTTCCTTTAGCTCTAGGTTTTAGGACCTAGAGAAATTTTCTCTAGATAGGTATTTTGGGAGATAATAAGAGACCCTACCTTAGGGGTCACCAACTAAATCACAACCTTATCAAGAGCAGAACCAATACAAATCCCATCAATTAGAATTATGAAGAAGAGCCTTAGAAGTAATAGTTTTAGAAATGATATATGATTGAAATACCTTAGTAACACAAATATTTGAGGATATATTATTCTCCTTAGATGCCTTCTCAATCACCACTAGGTTGGCTAGGGTTAATTTTGAGGGTTGCAAAATCTCCTCCACTAGAGCCTTCAACTTCTAAACCTTGTCTATATGGGGTTGAGCTTCATCTTCCCCCACATTTGAGGAATTATAACCCAAATCCTTTGAGGGGACTCAGTATGAGTTCTCCTTTTGGATCCATTTATTTCTTACAAATCTATTTTCCTTCTCTACATGAGACTTGAGGGGACATTGGTTCACCTGGTGATCTAAATTATTGTTACTTTTATTAATAGAACTTAAATATTTTGTATCAAAATAGTCAAATGTATTTTTATCTTCTTATGCAATGATAATGAAATTTTTGTAAAGTTGCACTTTAAAAAATATGTTATTTGTTTTTTCATTCATGTCTAAGCTTAACATTTTAGATATATTTTTAGTAGACTAAATAATTGTAGTATAAGAACATAACTAACACATATATTCATATGTTTTATATAAAAAATTAAATATCTATTTGTCTTTCAAATAAAAAATAGGCATAAGGTAGAAGCATTTTGATTGAATTTATTTTTAAATAATTAAAGTATAATATGTTATATAAAAAAATTAAATTTGATGCCCATGAAGTTTAGAGCAACTATTGAATAGTGAAGAATATTGTACTTTAAATCTTGATTAGGATCCATCACAGAGATGGGTAAGACAAGCAAGGAGTTTAAGGGATCACCATAGAGGTGCAATTAAACTAGACTAAGAAACTATGCTTGATGAATCTAGCTTATATTAAATTAGGGATGGAAGAAGGAATTAACATCCTCTTCTCTATAGACTGAGAAGGGATAATCCTAACGATAAGGTTAAAAGGTTTGCATTCATGAAGAATGTTAGAAACTTGTGGAGATATTTTAATAAGTGTCCTCTACATCATGAAGGTGTACGAGGTAAACCCTAGTTACCTACGAGATCTTGGCCTCTCCTATCCACTCAAGTGATATTTGCAACATCTTAAACTTGAATTGTGGGTATGTCTAGTCAATGTATGTGATTCATGAAAACTCTTCGAAACCTCTTAAAAAAAATAATAATAATAATAATAATTATAATAATATCTCAGGTTGGTTAGATTTTAGGGTTATTATAGACATACCCTAAGGAATATGTTCTACATAAAAATCTAAGCATATTTATAACAAGTCTATAAACTAATGCTACCACTACATATAGCTTGAGAAATCATGTGATATAAATAAAGGGTTGCAACTTCTTTCGTATGCCAAAGTTATGGCCTTTAGAATATTTGGTATATTAGAATTCAAAAAAAAAAAATCAAATACCTTAGAAAAAAATCACCTAATTAAAAATTATCACTTGGCACCATTAGATAGAATGCTATGCTCTCAATTTATGAATATAATTTTGATAAGTTGATTGATGTAATTGAATGAAATTCATACACACACACATATATAGATATATAGATAGAGGTATACATATATAATCTATTTTAATGGGTTTTGAGTTGATGGTGCTCAAACCCAAGATGACCTACATGCAACCAAGAATACAAACTGCTATTCCATGTGCACTAGCTAAGACCAAAGAACAACACAATTGATTTGAATGCACCCTAAGTTATTGTACCTTATAACCAAAATTAAATGTCTAAACCAAGTTTTAAACTTAGGATATCCCCCTTATAAGCAAGTTATCCAACCACTATGCCACATACTCAGCTGTGTTTAATAATCAACCTCCTCCATATTGTGCATATACCATCAATTAGAATGAGAAGGGGGCTCCTTAAAAAGCTTATAGGGGATTGAAAAATTGATCTAATAACTACAAGGATGCAACCCAACCACTTCATAATGGATATGTATGTGACTAAGAGAGGGGGAATATATTGAGGAATTCACCTAAAACATTTATTGTCAATAATTAAACCAATAACCTTCTAGTCACAAAAAATTACCCTTGCCATTATATCACTCCATTTTAATGCAAGAAAGTGTTGTAGGCTTCTATAAAAATGTATGTGAAAATAACTATAGGAGAGGCAAACATGCATCCTATTAACTCCAAGCATGTTGCCTTACCACCATGATGTCGACACCAATGTGTTTACTTTTGTATCAATATTTGCAAATATGTAATGACAAGGTTGCATGACTGGTACAAAAAATGGATGTTATCCATTTTGGATCACAAATATATGGTGGAAAACAAAATTCAAACTTGATTTTTTAAAACAAACAAAAAAATCAATAACCTATGACCTTTGATCATTTTGCAATATTCTCCTTTATAAATGAGTGATGTAGCTTTGGAACTTGCTTTGATACCATGTTTGAATTCACAATATTTTTTACAAATATTGTGAATCATGCATTCAGTATAATCATATGTCAAAAAGAATAAAAAGAAATCAAAAGCTAGTAATAGTAAATAAAATAAAGAGATGAAGGGAGACAACAAGAAGAAGTAGAAAGTGGGTGCCTATGGTTAACCCAATACGTCATATTTTATTTAGAAATATGATACAAATGGATCCTCATTGAGGGGTATTTGTAGTGATACCAAAACACCAATGACACATTAATCTCAAACAAACATAAGCATAACCTTAATATTAACCTTAGAACATAATAATAATAAATTACCCTTTAAGAAAGGTTATCCATGAAGTTAGATTGACCAATACCACTAAGGATGAAATATGAAAGGGGCCCTTAGGCTTACAAGAACATTTCTGTAATATTAAATGATCGCATTCCTATAGGATACATTAAAAGTACTCGTATGTACTTTCACATATTTGTCCTTGGCCTAAAAAATATCATATTACACATATAAACATGAAATGGACAATGAATTTTGCATATACCTAATATATCAATGTTTAAAATACAGGTATGTATTTTGAAATTGTACATATTTTAAAATGTATGATTTTTTTGTAATATAAAATTGTGTATTCTTCATTGTTGTTTACAAAATAATAAAAATCTATACTATTTCCAAAAAAACACATGCTACGCTCATTTTAAAATTTAACATATATTTTTATACATATGTCTTGTATTTTTCTCTTAAGTGAATTAGAAATGAGATAAATATGGTTTCAAACCAAGGCACAAGATCCAAGAAAAAATAGTGTAAAAAATCCCATGAAAAATCAATGAAAATTTACTAATAGAAACATGAAAAACATAGAATCGTAAAACACAAAGGCTATAATAATAAATAATGTTTATAGTAATTTAAATTTTTTATATTATGCTGCACTTGTTTATCTTATGCACCATTATTATTTTATCTCAAGCACATACCACCCAACCATCACCTCATATAGAGATAAGTGTCAAGAAGTGTTTCCTACTATGGGAACATGTGTAATACTAATTTTTCATATGTAACACCTTGCTTGGTGATCCATGTACAACAAAATCCATATAAAAGAAATCACATACTACCCAACCATCACCTCATATAGATATAAGTATCAATAAGGGTTGCCTACTATAAGAACATGTGTAACACTAAATTTCCATATGTGACACCTTGCTTGGTGATCCATGTACACAAAACCTATTTAAAAGAATGTGCTTGACATAGTAATAAAATATTTAAAGTGATAAGAAGATACAACCCAAAATAAGTCTAGGATTCTAGGTATAAGTAGTGATATCTCACATAATCAACACTTCGACAAGGCATGCACTATAATATTTTAGTAATTTGAAATTATAGTATTATAACCCTAGCTTTCGTGCTTGTATATTATATACATTTTACAAGTTAATACAATTACATAGTGTATGAATCAATATTTTTTATTTTTTATATTATGTTTAATTTTTTTTATCATGATTATTTTCCATATCATTATAATGATTTATTTTTTTCTTTGACTTCACATCGTAATTTTGTAGCACATTCTCAATTTAGATATTAAATTTGAATAGCATCAATATAAATGATGAACTCTGCATTAAAAGCAAAATTTCTTTATTATGAAGTATAATTTGAATATTTGTATGCATCAATGCCTAGTAAATAATACTAAAATATTTGTGTTGTTCAATTATGCTAATGTGTAATAGAATTTTGACAATATTGGTTCCATTGTTAAGTCTTCATCTAACATTTATGGTTGTAAGTCATAATGTATATACTTTTTTTGTTGCCTAAAACTTAAATATTTTATATGCTCTAGAAACTTATTATCAACCCTATAAATTGATTAAATTGAAGTTTCTATAGCTATTTATGTGAAATGTTTTTCCTAATCTCTTTATAATATATTATGAGTGCCCTACGTGTGTGATCATAATATTATCTAATGCAATGGAACCAATCTATGGTATGGAGGTAGGATGTTATTAAACGTGTAATAACTTGATAATGAGTGGAAAAACATAACTAATTTCTTTGTTATAAGTAATATGATAGGATATACTTATGAATTCATTTTTCATATTCACATTTTTATCATTCTTACCAAATTAAGGTCTCGTGCAATGTTTGAACCACCATCTTGAAGTGGTATATCATAAATCTCAATGGTACACATTTCTCCATAAGCATATTGTATATGTATATGATGCACAAAGAACACCTTATTATATTAGTCATCTATCATAGATTGCCTTAGGTCATTTTAGGACATATTTGATCAATTAGTCAATTTCTCACCTAATCATAACCTATAGAGGAATGTAATTGATGTAACTAACCATGAAAATTATCTTGACAAGTATCTTAAACATGTTGGAGCTATCACTAACCTATATGGTCCTAAATTTATTTATTGACCTTAGTTATCAAAACTACTACTTCTTAACCAAATAATGACATATGTAGTTAGAGAAATTAATTATTTTTAATGGTTGTAATTGTAAGTAATGGTTTTGATTTCAAAATGTAGAAGAAATTATTTTACATTCTAAATCATAAAATTTAAACTTTGTGATTAAATTATGTAATTAATAAAGAGCATTACCCTAATATCATTTGCCAACTCAGATTATATTGTTATAACATGCATCGTTTTAAATTTATCTATAACTTAACCTAGAGTAATGTTATATTTAGAGGATTATAACAATATGAATACTATTCTCATATGGTTACTAAGAATAAAAAATATAGGAGATAAGAAACCTCTTTATATCTTTCTAGTAGAGGTGTTTAGGAATTATAAGTTTTAGTCTTATCAATATCTAAGATTCAATTTATTTTTTGTAGGTGAGTGAGTGCAACACTTTATGTTCCACATTTTGGCCTTTTGTGCCATAAAAACTTATTTTTTAAATTTTCAACCATTTTTAAGGATGCCTCCATTTAGAATTTGAAAAGGATGTCAATGGATGAATTGAAGCATTTTCATAATGCACATATTATGAAAATATTTTTTATTTGTAAAAGAAAAAAATATTTTTCACTATGAATAGTAAGCCAACATAGATACTTAAATTTTTAGATAGTGAGAAATTATAATGCACCAAATGTTTAATGTAGATAGACATATTTTATGACAATAATTTTCCCCCATAATCTACATAGCTAAGGGAATGTGATGGTTATTTTCTAAAATTAATTCAATGAATACTTTACAATAAATATTTTATTTATGTTAGATTAAAATGTGAAATCTTGATTCTATTCCAATATTTTTAAGCTACAAATTTATTTATTTATTGTTGAAATCAAAGAACATAGCGTGCTAATTTTAACCCATATTGTTTTTAATTATTTATATAAAACATATATTTTTATGTATTTCTAATTGAAAAGGTTCTACTATTTCAAAATACATAGTAAGAGAAAATAATAAAAATAAAATAAAAAAGCTCAATAACATGTCAAAAAATTTATATGATTGAAATATAACAAATGGCTCCACGTTTTGGAAAATTATTACATGTATGTTTTGATATAAAACACATATTCATGGCTCTATATTTGTAAAAAAATGGTTTTGTTGGCCTAGGATGGCATTTTCTATTTTTAGACAAGGTGTTTAGTAAAATATTTTATTTGGTCATACAAATTATGTTTACCCACATGGTATATGGGATAAAAGAATTTATATTCAAATATATTTTTATATGAGAATCATGATTTTTCCCATATATGCACCAACCAATGGCCTCCCTACACCTCTTCTAATGTGCATCCCAAGACACCCAAAGCATTGGATAACACAAGAACTGCTCCAACACAACTCCATGATGGTCTCATCAAGGCAAATTCTACTCTATGTCTATTCATATCTCCTCACTTCATGCTATCCAGTAAATCAATTTTATAAGATAGTTAATAGATTTTGCAATTGCTCTAACTAATGCTCATATTAGTTAATAATTCTTTATTGTTTCTAACCAATGAGAAGCCTACTTAATATCTTTAGTACTAGTAAATGAAGGTCAATTTTAGGTTTATATATATAGACTAGGTTACTTAACTATAATTCTTATATTTTGAAGTTTGTTGAGGAAAATATAATATAATTTGAGTTGAAGTGTTTTTTCGAGGAAAAACCATTATATTAACTAAAATATAATAATTTTACAAGCAAAAAAAAATGGGTGGATACCAATACCCCTAAAATCCATTAACTATCCATAAAAAATAGAGGTCAAGCATGCCTCAAACCACTAGCTATTTTTATCACATCTACCAAGACTATGGAGGTTTGTCTTTGGTAGATTGCTTCACCTCATCACTTTTCACCTTTTACATGTATTCCAACCTAGTGTAGAGGGCAAGTCACCTTAGTAGCTAGACCTACCACATTCAATATCAAGCTTTTTGTGTCTAACTGATGAAATATCCATTGCAATAAAATAGTGTAGGGAGCATTCCCCTAGTGTTCAATCAAATATTGCAAATGGATCAACTTCATTGTCATTTTGTTGGCCTACATTGAATCCTATAATAACAAAGAAGAAACAACATTAGCCCTATCAACAACACTATAGAATGGAATAGTAGAGGCCAAAGAGAACAAGGAATTATTTTTATCTTTCCATAAAGAAAATAAAATGCCAATCCTAAAGAGGTGCCAAAATTTTAGAAACACCAAAGGGAGGATATGAAGGTCTCCAAGGAGAATCTATTGCCATGTGAACCACTATGGGAGAAAAGGTTGGAAGAAAGAAAAATTCCACTTCCAAGCATCCTGAGCCATGTGACATCTCCAAAAGAGGTGAAGAGGGTCTTTAGGTTGATGATAAAATGGACACAGTGGGTTGAGAACCTAAATTTAGATAAGTCATATATCAATTGGGAGGTATTCATGAATCAAACTCTAGGTGAAGATTTCTTGTTTAGGTTTGAGATATAAGTTGAAGTATTTTACACTAGAGCAAGAATTGTTACTTCTACACCAATTTGTGTTTTGTATTTGAACATATTAGGGTGAAAGACACTTTTAACTTGTTATCAAGTTGATTTTGGGTTGCATCCAAAGGTGAGTATAATGTTATTCTATAGAGAATAATACTATAGAATAATTACTTAGGCAATACTATAAAATATGGCCCATTTATCATTGTGGATCATATGACATGTTTTGTTATTAATTTGTTGCTTTTCAAATTTAATATTATATTCTAATACTTATGAAGTGAGGTCAAGCACTCTTGTATTATTTTTAAGCCTTAAAACTAGAAGGAATTATTACCATGGACTTTTATAGATGGAGATTTATTTTTGGGCATCGAAAATAAACCATATTCTTAGACGGATCTTAGGTCAAAAAGTTCAATTATAAATTATAGAGATTGAAATCAAATTTCTTTATATTTAGGAGAAAACTATGATCCTATTTTTTAATATTGTTGCTTTGAATTTTTAACTAGTGACCATTAAAAATACGATATTTTTATTAATAAACAAATACAAAATTTGAAATATTTTCTCTAGTATAAAAGTCCCAAATAAAAACACTTGTAAAATATTTAAAATAATAAATATAATAGATGTCGATTTTAAATGGGAGTTGTTATGGACTAGGCTACATTGGACGGATTGAAAGAAAGTGAGGGTTTCTCATATTTCTCTCTAGATTCATGATTTTTACCTGCTACGATTGAAGCCCTCTTTGTTATTTCTAGGAAACCTCCTAAAAGAGAACCCACTGACTTCTCTTTGGAGTCTCATTTTTCTCTAGTTGAGTTGGAAACCCTTTTTGCTTCTCAGTATTTTCTGAAGAGTGGGAGGGTTGATTTTGTTAGATCGGATATCCCATACGAGGTAAGAGATCCTTGTTGGCAATTTTGGGTTTTAGATCCTAGCTCCTTGTCTATGAGTTGTCATTGATGTCAAAATGAAATGACATTAATGTTAAGAGGATGTGTTGGCTTCAAAGGTGAAAGATTCCAAGAGAATCTTCTTAAGAGAATCCAGAGAGATTCCATTGAATAAGGTTTTTGGATAGGGTTTTTATTAAAACCAAGTTAAATGGTTTTTATTAAAACCAATGGAGGTTCTCTTTATTATTTAATTATTATTTAAAACCCTTCAAGGTTTTAATTAATTATTTAAGGGAGAAATTATTTTTAATTTATTAAAAATACTTAAATGTTTTAAAACCTTTTTTATTCTTAATTTATTAAAATTAATTAAGGGTTTTTAAACCCTTTAGAAAGCAATTTCGATTAAATTTGAAATTACGTTTCTCTGCCACCGACGTGTTCTAAAGTCCACGATTGGACTATAAAGATGGGAAGGATCCTAAGGTTTAACTCCTCTTGAGAATTTCGAATGCATTAATTTTTGGCTACGATCGATGCTTTGTTGACGCCGTGGAAGAAGAGAGCTTGCGTTTGAAAAACTTACGAAGTGCTTGTTCGTTGAAGTGGTAGGAAGTCTATCTTAGACTTCGTTAGCCCCTTGTGGGCTAGTGGTAGCATAGGCTACGTTTGGGATTTGCGTAGGCGGAGGTATGCATTTCGATTCCCGCAGAGGGAGCTGTGCATGGATTAAATCACGTTTTTGTTAAAACATATTTTGTGTCGTGTTTTTTGGATTTGTCAAAGGCAGCCATTTCACGATTTTTAGATTCATCAAGGGCATCCATTCCGCGATTTTTGGATTCTTCAAGGGCATCCATTCTAAGGTGTGATTAATTTCTTGATATAATTTTTGGCTTTGGTTAGCATTGTTTAAAAGACATAGGAGAAATAAGGGAATATTTCTTTGGTTGTATTTTTGAGATTAGTCTTTTGCTATGCTAAAGTTTAAAATGGAGATATAAGGTGTAAGTTTTGGTTGTTGTGTTTTTGGCTTCTTTGGTGGTTGTTTTCAAAAGAAGAGAAGCTAAAAGGTGTACTAAGGAAAGTTTTTATATATGCTCATTTATCTTGGGTCTAACCCTAACTTAGTTGGAATTTTGAGGGTTGTGTGTGGTGACAGCTTTAAGGGTCAAGTTTTCTTCTACTCCAATAAGGTATGGGCACATTCTTCTTATGAGTATGATTGGTGTATGTTTTCTAAAATAAGGTTGGAGTGAAAAGGTTTTCAACTAGGTTTTCTTTGATTGGGTGTAAATCCTATTTTCTAGTTTGTTGAAGACTACTTATGCATTGTTATCCTTAAGGAGAGTTTTTGATGAATGCATAATTTCTGGTTTGAGATAGTGGAAGTTTTGTGCACTAGGGTTTGTATTTGTGAGTCAAGCTACTTGCATTGAGTTGGTGGAACCTTTGGTTGGCTATTTTGAGTTTGATGGTTGAGTTGCTTCCATAGAGGTTGTTTGATCAAGTTATTGCTTTACTTGATTCATGATATTGGGCTTACTCCATTGAGTTGATTTGAGCAAGTTATTCTTTACATTTGGTGATATTGTGTTGGTGGCTGTTTTTGTTCAAATATCTTTGGAGGGAAAAGGATTTCTACTTGTTTCCTTTTCTTGTGATGATTGGTTGAATGCTTCAAGGTTAATGTTGAGTTGAATGATGTTGGTTAAACCTTGTCTATAAGCATTGTTGTTAAAGCCCTAATTGGTTGAGAAAAGATATTGGTTGTGGAAAGAACATGAGTAGCATTGTTATATGAGATATGGCATTTTTGGCAATTGTTGGGTTGTGTTTCATGTTCTTGAGAAAAGCATACTACATCTATCTTATTATTTTGAGATTGAGATTGAGTTGAAGATTGATATTGAGAGTTAAATATAGAACATATTGAGTCTCTAACAATTCTCTTTATGTTTCTATGAGATTTGAGATTGAGATTGGGAGTTAAGTATAGAACATATTGAGTCTCTAACAATTCTCTTTATGCTTCTATGAGGTTTATGAATCACATTGGGTCTCTAAAAATTCTCTTTTTGGGTTCATGCTAAGCAAGTTTTTCTTGGTGAGCTTGCTGAGGTTTTGGACAGGTTTCGGTGGGGACTTGTGAGCAGGTTTTGGATAGGTTCCAGTGGGGACTTGTGAGCAGATTTGGACATGTTCTACTAGAGGACTTGTGAGTTGAGTTTTTGATAGTTATATCAGATAACTTGAGGACAGAGGTGCATTTGTTCTTTGAGGGATAGATTTGGCAAGTCTTTGAGAAGGCTTGTGTGCAGAGGATTGATTTGTTCAAGAGTTGGACGGATCCGACGTGAGCAGAGGAAGACTTGTACTAGACCGATCGATCGTGTTTGGTACGAGTTCCTTGAGCTACTATGGACATGATCATAGAAGGCAGAGGTCTCTTAGGCTAAGCATTAAGGACAAAAGGTCTTCAGTGGAAAGGAGTTCCACATGCTGGCAAGAGGTAGAGACAGTTGATCTTTTGAGGGATCATATCTAGAGTAGAGGGGAAGGTATCTCCTTTGAGTAGAGGCTCATAAATTTAGATTGGGGGAAGGTTTCTCCTTTGGGCGAGAGGCTCATAAATTCAGATTGGGGGAAGGTATCTCCTTTGAGCGGAGGCTCATAAATTTAGATTGGGGGAAGGTATCTCCTTTGAGTCGAGGCTCATAAACATTGTAATTGGGAAGGTTGCCCAAATAAATTTGAGATAACTTTTAGAGAAAATTTTTTTGGATGTAGCTCAGGCATTCTAGGTGAACCACGTTAAAAATGGTGTCTCTTTATGGATGATTTTGTGCATTGCTTTGATATTTCTTTACTATTTTGAAGTATAAAGGAAAAGGCAAAAATAGGTCTTATACTATTCACCCCCCTATCGGTATAAGCTTGTGTTCTTCAATTGGTATCAGAGCGGGTGCCTTCAAAAAGTTTAACAGCTTGAAGAAAAAGCTAGTAAAGAACACAATGGATCATTCAAGTGGCAATGCAGCACCTATTCTTGATGGATCAAATTTTTGTCTTTGGAGTGCAAGGATGAAGCTTCATCTAATGGCACTTGGTAATGAGGTATGGGAAGTGATTGAATATGAGTACACTATTCCTATACATGGTCCTAATACTAAAGAAGAAAGGCTCCTACATCACAACAATTCAAAAGCAATGAATGCAATCCTGAAAGGCTTACAGAAAGCAGATCTCACCAAAGTGATTCACTGCAAGACAACTAGTAAAATGTGGAATCATTTGAAGGTGGTTCATACAGGTGATACAAATGTCAAAAAGGCAAAGTTGAGACACTTCAAAGGTATGTTTAAACAACTCAGGATGAATGATGATGAAAATATTAGTGACTACATGCTTCGTATGGATGAGGTTGTTAACTCCATGAAAGAATTAGGTCTTGAGCTTGCTGAAAATGATGTTTGTGATAAGATTTTAAGATCTCTTCCTAATAGATTTAGTGAAAATATTTTTGCTATTGAGGAAGCTAAAGATTTGGATAAGTTGAAAAAGGATGAGCTCCATAGTATACTTGCAACATTTGAGTTGAGAACTCAAGTGAAGGTTGATGTCAAGAAAGAGGCGACTTTCAAGGCTACCAAGGAATCCAAGGGTAAACAACTTCAAGATAGTGATGAGTCTTCTAGTGATGAAGAGGCATATTACAACAAGAAAGGAAAGTTCTCTAGAAAGCACAAAAGTATGAAAAATATAAGATGTTTCAATTGTGGAAAGTTTGGTCATTATGCTACTGATCTGTCTTGTTCCCAAGAATGAAAGTGATGAAGATAAACAAGATTCTAAGAGCAAGGATTCGAAAAGCACAAGCATCATAGGAAAAACAAATATGAGCACAACAATCAAGGAAAGAGGTATTCTCACAAGAACAAGAAGAGTTTCTACCTAGACAAAGCAAGTAAGTGTTCTAGTAGTGATAGTGAAAGTTCTTCAAGTGATTATGAAAATGAGATGTTGTTCATATCAGAAAAAGAGGAAGAACCGAAACATAGATTCATTATCATGAAATGTCTTAGGTGTGGAAATTTTGGTCACCTTGAGGATGATTGCACAAATAATGATGTGGTTTCTAGTATGTATGAGGATGCTTCAAAAAACTATAAGGAAGATGCATGTATGGTCTTTGAAAAGGGTAGCACCTCTAGTGATAAGAAATTTGAAAAAGGTTTTGATGATTCAAAAAGCAAACAAATAAAGGATCTTGAAAGTGAAATTATTAGTGCTCTTAGTGTTTTGGAAAAGGAAAGAAAGAAGAATGCTAGACTCAAGGATAAGTTAGATGAATGTTGTATGGAGAGAGCTGATCTTATTGAAAATTTTGATTTCTCTATAGCTAAGACACAAGAACTCAAGGATGAGTTAGAGTCTAAGGTTCTTGAGTATAGTGAGTTAGAACAGAAAATGGCTTCTTTGAAAGAGGAAACTAAAGAGTACAAGGATAAGCTTTACGGGTTTCAAGATAGCTCCAAAAAGGTTAAGTCACTCATCAAAGGTCAAAGAAAGACAACAGATAAAAAAGGCCTTGGTTTTGTTAAGTCACACAAGGAACAAGTTGAAGAGTCTAGTAAGAGACTCCAAAAGGAAGTGATTTCTGATGAGAAAATTATTTCAGATCATGAGTCCTTGAATGATAGATGCACAGAAATAGAAAACAAAATTCAAAATGAGAAGAAGAAGAAGTTTTCAGGACCCAAGAGGTCAAATAAAGGAAAGTTTCAATGCAGATGTTTTGCTTGTCACAGGTTTGGTCACATGGCTTCACATTGCATGGCTCAAATGAAGAAGGTAAATGATAGTTTCAGAAGTGCTAGTTACTTTCAAGGGTATTGCTACTCTTGTCAACAGTTTGGGCACAAGGCAGTTTATTGCAAGGCAAATAACAGGAACAGATTTGGTCAGAACAGGGTTGGCCAAAACAGGTTTGGTCAGAACTAGTGGATTCAAAGATCAGGTTTATCGTAGAGAAATAACACTGTTACTTGTTATAAGTGCAACAATAAAGGTCACATAGTTAGACAGTGTAGATCTGAAATTCCAGAATACAGGAACAAGAACAGTGGCATGATCAGGTCCAAGGATCAAGGCATGGACAAGAATAGGGATGAGAACAAGAACAAGAACAGTGACAAGAACAGAAATATGGACAAAGAGTTCAAGAGAAGGCCCAACAAGGAAGTTATAGACACTGATGATGATCAGTGCCTAATGAGAATTTTAATCCCACCCCAGAATTAATCACCTCAACAGGAGGTGGGGGAGGGACTAAGCTAAGAGGCTCATTCTTAGTCTCGATCCCCAAAGGTGACCCTTTGCCATTGATGACAAATGGGGAGAGATTTGAGTAAGGGGGAGAGCCTCAAGATAGGGGGAGTTGTTATGTTGAGTTTTTGTTGTTGAGAAGCATGGTTTGCCATCAATGACAAAGGGGGAGATTGTTGGCAATTTTGGGTTTGAGATCCTAGCTCCTTGTCTATGAGTTGTCATTGATGTCAAAAGGAAATGGCATTAATGTTAAGAGGATGTGTTGGCTTCAAAGGTGAAAGATTCCAAGAGAATCATCTTAAGATAATCCGAAGATATTCCATTGAATAAGGTTTTTGGATAGGGTTTTTATTAAAACCAAGTTAAATGGTTTTTATTAAAACCAATGGAGGTTCTCTTTATTATTTAATTATTATTTAAAACCCTTCAAGGTTTTAATTAATTAATTATTTAATTAATTAAGGGAGAAATTAATTTTAATTTATTAAAAATACTTAAAGGTTTTTAAACCTTTTTTATTCATAATTTATTAAAATTAATTAAGGGTTTTTAAACCCTTTAGAAAGCAATTTCGATTAAATTTGAAATTACGTTTCTCTACCGTCGACGTGTTCTAAAGTCCATGATTGGACTATAAATATGGGAAGGATCCTAAGGTTTAAATTCTCTTGAGAATTTTGAATGCATTAATTTATGGCTGTGATCGATGCTCTGTTGACGCCACGGAAGAAGAGAGCTCGTGTTTGAAAAACTTACGAAGTGCTTGTTCGTTGAAGTGGTAGGAAGTCTGTCTTAGACTTCGTTAGCCCCTTATGGGCTAGTGGCAGCATAGGCTACGTTTGGGCTTTGCGTAGGTGAAGGTCTGCGTTTCTATTCCTGCAGAGGGAGCTATGCATGGATTAAATCACATTTTTGTTAAAACGTATTTTGTGTCGTGTTTTTTGAATTTTTCAAATGCAGCCATTTTGCGATTTTCGGATTCATCAAGGGCAGCCATTCCGTGATTTTTGGATTCTTCAAGGGCAGCCATTCTAAGGTGTGATTAATTTCTTGATATAATTTTTTGCTTTGGTTTGCATTGTTTAAAAGACATAGGAGAAATAAGGGAATATTTCTTTGGTTGTATTTTTGAGATTAGTCTTTTACTATGCTAAAGTTTAAAATGGAGATATAAGGTGTAAGTTTTGGTTGTTGTGTTTTTGGATTCTTTGGTGGTTGTTTTCAAAATAAGAGAAGCTAAAAGGTGTACTAAGGAAAGTTTTTATATATGCTCATTTATCTTGGTTCTAACCCTAACTTGGTTGGAAGTTTGAGGGTTGTGTGTGGTGACAGCTTTAAGGGTCAAGTTTTCTTCTACTCCAATAAGGTATGGGCACATTATTCTTATGAGTATGATTGGTGTATGTTTTCTGAAATAAGGTTGGAGTGAAAAGGTTTTCAACTAGGTTTTCTTTGATTGGGTGTAAATCCTATTTTCGGTTTGTTGAAGACTACTTATGCATTGTTATCCTTAAGGAGAGTTTTTGATGAATGCATAATTTTTGGTTTGGGATAGTGGAAGCTTTGTGCACTAGGGTTTGTATTTGTGAGTCAAGCTACTTGCATTGAGTTTGTGGAACCCTTGGTTGGTTGTTTTGAGTTTGATGGTTGAGTTACTTCCATAGAGGTTGTTTGAGCATACTTGATTCATGATATTGGGCTTACTCCATTGATTTGATTTGAGCAAGTTATTCTTTGCATTTGGTGATATTGTGTTGGTGGCTATTTTTGTTCAAATATCTTTGGAGGGAAAAGGATTTCTACTTGTTTCTTTTTCTTGTGATGATTGGTTGAATGCTTCAAGGTTAATGTTGAGTTGAATGATGTTGGTTAAACCTTGTCTATAAGAATTGTTGTTAAAGCCCTAATTGGTTGAGAAAAGATATTGGTTGTGGAAAGAACATGAGTAGCATTGTTATATGAGATATTGCATGTTTGGCAATTGTTGGGTTGTGTTTCATGTTCTTGAGAAAAGCATACTACATCTATCTTATTCTTTTGAGATTGAGATTGAGTTGAATATTGATATTGAGAGTTAAATATAGAACATATTGAGTCTCTAAAAATTCTCTTTATTGAGATTGGGAGTTAAGTATAGAACATATTGAGTCTCTAACAATTATCTTTATGCTTCTATGAGGTTTATGAATCACATTGGGTCTCTAACAATTCTCTTTGTGGGTTCATGCTAAGGAAGTTTTTCTTGGTGAGCTTGTTGAGGTTTTGGACAGGTTTCGGTGGGGACTTTTGAGAAGGTTTTGGACAGGTTCTAGTGGGGACTTGTGAGCAGATTTGGACAGGTACTAGCAGAGGACTTGTGAGCTAAGTTTTTGATAGTTCTATCAGAGAACTTGAGGACAGAGGGGCATTGGTTATTTGAGAAGAACCTGAGGAAAGATTTGACAAGTCTTTGAGAAGGCTTGTGTGTATAGGATTGATTTGTTCAAGAGTTGGATAGATTTGACAGACAGAGGAAGACTTGTACTAGACCTACTGACTGTGTTTGGTATAGGTTGCTGAGCTACTATGGACGTGATCATAGAAGGTAGAGGTCTCTTAGGCTAAGCATTGAGGACAGGAGGTCTTCGATGGAAAGGAATTCCATGTGCTGGAAAGAGGTAGAGACAGTTGATCTTCTGAGGGATCATATCCAGAGCAGAGGGGAAGGTATCTCCTTTGAGCAAAGGCTCATAAATTCAGATTGGGGAAGGTTTCTCCTTTGGGTAGAGGCTCATAAATTCATATTGGGGGAAGGTATCTCCTTTGAACAGAGGCTTATAAATTAATATTGGGGGAAGGTATCTCCTTTGAGCCGAGGCTCATAAAAATTGTAATTGGGAAGGTTGCCCAAAGAACTTTGAGATAACTTTTAGAGAAAAGTTTTGTGGACGTAGCCCAAGCATTCTGGGTGAACCACGTTAAAATTGGTGTCTCTTTGTGGATGATTTTGTGCATTTCTTTGATATTTCTTTGGGTATATTACTTTACTGTTTTAAAGTATAAAGGAAAAAGTAAAAAGAGGTCTTATACTGTTCACCCCCCCTCTCAGTATAAGCTTGTGTTCTTCAATCCTATGATGGGTTTTGAAACCTACCTTCTACCTAACATTACTAATCTTGTGTTAAAGCCTAGAGATATTTCAAGTTTTCATCTCTAAAATATTGTTGTTGGGTAGTTGGTTGAGTGGTGGACTAAGAGATTGGTATTTTATCTCTAAAAGGACGAGTGGTAGTGTTTGTCCACACTTCAGCTATTGGATTCCCTCCCTGGGAGGAAATTATTCTTTTGTGTGTCTGTGGGATTAGAACCCATAGGGGTGAGGAATTTTGTTTCACTAGGTGTCTATGGGGTTTGAACCCATAGGTTTTAAGGTTTTGGGTCCTTTTCAAAACCCTAGTCCAAGGTTCTAAGAAACTGCTAAAACCCAACTACTTTGTTGACTTCCTTGGAGGATGTGGTTAAGTTTTATTCTTTGGGTGCTAGGAGATTTTATTTTTTGTTTAGTTAGTTTTAGGTTTTTGGCATTGGTTGCTTTAGAGATAGAGGTTCAAAAGAAATTCCTTTTTGGACCTCCCTTGTGATTTTTAACCAGAGTGCTTTTCACTATGTTAGGGTTTATGTTCGAAGTGATCTATGGGTTATCTTCTTTCTAGTATGGAGTTGGTGGGGTGCAGGACACGTGTGGTTTTGATCAAAGGATCTTATATCGACTGTTTTATCCCAGCTTTATTTTTCTTTGATATTTTTCCTCCAAGGTGTTGTTTTTTAGATCTAAAGAATAGAGGGGAAGGCCCTTCTTTTAAGGGTTGGTTTTGGGTTCCTCAAATGGCACTGTGTTTTTTGGAACCATATATACCTTAAATTTTAGATTTATAGTACTCTACTACTTGAAGAACACAAGCTTATACTGAGAGGAGGGGTGAACAATATAAGACCACTTTTTACTTTCTTTCCAAACCAATATCAATTAATGTCCTTAATTGCAATAACCAAATATAGCAGTGTGCATTAATAACTCAGATAGCAGTAGTAAGCAAGAGCACAAGTCACCACACACAATTGAGACACAATATTTAATGTGGTTCCCCCAATGTGAGGTACTCCATGGAGAAAATATTTTACTAAAACTTTCTCAATCAATATCTTTGGGAATCACTCCCAATTACAATGTTTATGGATCTCTATCCAAAGGAGATGTTGATTCCCTAATCTCAAGTTCATGGATCTCTTCCATAGGAGAACTCTTTCCCCTTATGCTCTAGCTATGTGATCTTCTAGAAGACTCTGTCTCTCTGTTGCACTGACTGGTGGACCTCTCTCCACTTGAAGACTCCTCACTCAGATCTATCTTCAACTATGCTGGCTATTGGATCTCTATCCACCGAGACTCTGTCCTCTATACTTTGTCACCTCTAAAGCTCTGTCAATAGGCTCACTAAGAACCTGCTCAATAGGCTCACGAAAAACCTGCTTAACAAGCTCACACAGAACTTGTCAAATCTATGCTAGCAAACTCACCAAGAACTTACCCAAATTTGCTCTAGCAAGCTCACCAAGAACTTGCCCAAATCTACTCTAGAAAGCTCACCAAGAACTTACCCAAATATGCTCTAGCAAGCTCACCAAGAACTTGCCCAAATCTTCTCTAGCAAGCTCACCAAGAAATTGCCCAAATCTACTCCAACAAGCTCACTAAGAACTTGTCCAAACACTGTCCTCAAATTTTTCCCAACACCCTCATTAAATCTTTTCCAAAGGCCTTCTCAAAGGCTCAATCAATCATGCTCAAGTAGTACTCAAAATGAACTCAACAATGAATGGCAATGCACTCTTCAATGGATGGAAACAATGATCCACAATGATCTCAACTCAACTCAACTTCATAGAAGCATAAAGAGAATTGTTAGATACTCAATATGTTCTAATCTCAATCTCAACTCAAATCAACTCAACTCAAATCAAGTCTTATAGAACCATAAAGAGAATTGTTAGAGACTCAATATGTTCTAATATCAATCCTAAATCAACTAAACTCAACTCAACTCAACTCAATTCAAGTCTTATAGAACCATAAAGAGAATTGTTAGAGACTCAATATGTTCTAACCTTAATCTCAACTCAACATAGAATTATGGAATAGTTTATTTCATAGAACTTGAACAATCACTTCACACATCACTTGACTAGGCTCAATCAACTCAACTCAACCAATCATCACAAGGAACAACTCTTTCTCACACAACCCTAGTCCAAGTATGTATCAACCAACTCAAATATTTCCAACAATGCTCAACCACAAATCTCACATAACAATGATACTCATGTTCTTTTCTAACTCAATTTCTTTCACAACCAATGGGCTTCAACAACTATGCTTATCAAACAAGGTTTAGAAACAACTCTCAATTAAGAAAACCTTGAAGCATTCAACCAACCACTTTCAAAAAGGAAACCACAAATAATCCTTTTCCCTCCAATGATATTTCAGAAATCAACCACCATAAACAATCAATAGGAGAATGTGCCCATACCTTTTATGAATATGAAAAAAAACCTCTTTGTAAATCTACCACAATCACAAAATTATTTTGCCAATATTCACAAGGGTTAGTAGATCACAAAATAATCAACATTACTCCAATTTTCAATAATCATCACCAAGGCCTTTAATTGCACAACTTCCTTATCTCTCCTAAAACCACTTGTACCATAAAATAAAATAAATCAAAACATTGCATAACCTTTTCACTCCCAAAACCACTTATACCATAAAATAAAATAAATCACAATATTGCATACCTTGTCCCCTCATGAAAGAATTAATCCTCTTGAAAAAGAACAAGGCAAACTTCACTTTTGGAACCCCTTTGCAAAATCAGAAATATCTCTTTAAACACACCTTATTTCTCCTTCTAAATAAGTTAGTCAAATAGCCATCGAAATAATCTTTTCGATGATATATAATATGCCCACTTTCCTAAATAAATTGAAACCTTTACATAAAAAAAAAAAAAAAAAAAAAAAAAAAAAAAAAAAAAAGAAGAAGAAGAAGATATATATGTCAACCTCCATTAATTGCACATAGGTTGGCCCTCCATTAATTTAAACTTAAACTTTAAACTTTAATATCTTCATCACCGGAGGTCCTTTTTCAATGAAACAAAATTCCACCTTGGCTTTTAAGAAAATCCCTTTCCACATAAGCCCACCATGGTTTTAAATAAAACCTTTTATTTTTCCTGCCTTGGTTTTCATAAAAACCCTATATATATCCATGCTCTCCAAAATATCATAGATGATTATCTATGAAGTGCTTTTGCCACCAAAACCAAATATGATCCATGTGACATCAATGATGACATCAATGACAACATAAAATGCCTCAAATTAACTCAAATTTCCAACAATATCCCCCTTTGTCATTGATGGCAACACCTCTAATGCAAACACCACAATCACTACAAAAACCATCTCTAAGAATCAAAGCTACTCCCCCTGACTCAATACTCTATATGGAGGCTACTCCCCCTAACTCAATGATATATTTGGAGGCTGCTCTCCCTAACTCAATTCTCTCTTTAGAGGCTGCTCCCCCTAACTCAAATCTCTCCCCCTTACTCAAATCTCTCCACCTTTGACCTCAATGGAAAAAGGGACACCTATGGGGCTAAAACATATGACTCTTAAGCATAGCCCCCTCACCACCTTCTCTCTTGAGGTGATTAATTTTGGGGTGGGAGTACCTTTACTCCCATATTACATTGATTCTTTCCTCTATCAACTTCCTTCCATGTTTTTTTGATATCCTTCTCTTGATGAATTACTTGATCTTCTTGTCTTGAACCTATTTGACCTTCTTGCCTTGAACCTATTTGGAATTGAGTCCTACACCATATTGCAATATGCCCAAAGTTATTGCAATTAAAACACTTGATATTGTAGCCTTTGGATGGTGCCCATATCCTGAATTCATTCTTGAAGTAATTTCCATATCCATTCCTTTCCTAAACCCTATATTGTGAAGCTCTGTTTTCATGACCATTATAACCATAACTTTTGAATTGTGTAGCTCTAAAACCAAAACCATGTTTCTCATTTCCTTTGCACTAAAAATTTTTATGACCAATCATGTTACATGAGAAGCAATGTCCCTGAAAACCATACCTTCTTCCTTTGAAGTTTCTTCTAGAAAAATCAAACTTCTTTGATCCATGGATCCTGCAATGTATAGCCCCGTGTCCAAATCCATTACAAGAAAAACAATATCCTTGAAAAGCCTTTTGTTCATGCCTTGGTTCCTCATACCTTTCTTGACAATTATCCTTATGATCATCTTCAACTTGTGCATTGCATTCTTGAACCTTCTTTGTAGCATCTAAAACCTCTTCCTTAGTTTCTTCCTTGCCTTTTTCTTCAAGAATTTCTTTTCCCTTTGATCTTGATTCACCTATCTCAAAACAAGAACCAAACTAAATATTTGGAGCCATAGGAACTTTGGAAATTTCCTCACAAATCTTAGGTGCTTCTTTGCTTTCATATTTTAGAACTTCCTTTCCTTTTGAGTGTGATTTCCCAAACCTAAAATATGGGACCTTTGGTGCTTTGGAATATTTCTCTTCTTTCTCTTCATTTGTGTCAAGTAGCAACTTGGCATCCATCTCTATAGCCTCTGAAATACATGTTTCCTTCTTAGTACAAATATCTTGACCTTTTGAGTCATGTGATGGATCAAACTTCTCATGTAGGGAATATCTCAATTCTTTTAGATTCTCCTTAACCTCTTGTAGTTTCTCATGGATAACATTGAAGTCTTCCTTTAGATCAACTGATACATTATCCTCTTGTTTAAATTCTTCTATTTGGAGTGAATGTTCTTCTTCTACTTATTTTATTCCATAGAAAAACCCTTCTTCATCTTCACTGTCACTAAGATCATTATAATATTCTATAGCAAACAAAATCTCAAGATTTCTTTGACCATGCTTGTTTCCTTGATGTGTCATCTCATCTTCACTATCACTGAAACCATTGCAATACCCTGATCTGTGATCTCTTTGACCACACACAAAACATTGTTATCTTTCACCTTCTATTCCTAGGAATAAATGCTCTTCCTTTTCATCATCTGAATTGTCTCTATCATTATGATCTGAGCTATCACTTGCTTCTACAATGTAGTAATATTTCTTTGCCTTACAAAATTTTCTTCTTCTCATACCTGTTTTGCTTGAATCTGTCATCTTTGGTATGCTTATGCTTTCCATATTCTTTTCTTCTATGACCCTATTTTTCATCATCACTGATTTATTCATGTGGAAACTTGTATGCATAGTGACCAAGATCACCACACTTGTAGCATCTGACTTTCCTTATATTTCTAAAATTCCTTGAGTCCTTATTCCTTTTGATGAAGTTAGCTTCCTCATCATTTTATAAAACTCTATATGTTTCTGAAACTTTCCCTTTCTATTTTTATGAAGCCTTGAATGCAATCTCTTTTATTGGAGCTTGATGCTTACTTACCCTCATCTCATAAGCTATGAGAGTACCTTGCAATTCTTCCATTGTTAACTTGTTGATATCCATTGTTTCTTCTATTGTTGAAACCTTTGCATCATATTTCATGGGAAGTGATCTCAAAACCTTTTGAGTAACTTCTGATTCTTTCATCTCAAAACCTAGGCCTCTCATAGTGTTAGTAATCTCATCAACTCAAAGTAAGAACTTTGCAATATCTTCAGAATCTTCCATTTTCAATTCCTCAAATATTTTTCTATGAGTTTGTATTTTTGCCAACTTTACCTTGGAATATCCTTCATAAGTATTCCTCAACTTGGTCCACATCTCATTAGCTAAAGTACATACCATGACCTTTGCAAAATCTATCTCACGTAGCCCACTCAAAATACAATTCATTGCTCTTGCATTGATCTAAACCAATTTCCTGGTAGTCTTATCTTCCTCGGGATCACCTTCAACCTTATACTCTTTTTCAACCATCTGCCATACCTCATATCCTTGTGATATCAAGTAGTTCTTCATCCTCATGCTTCAAAAAGCATAATTGTTACCATAAAACAATGGAGCCTTATTTAAAGATAATCCTTTTTGTGAAGCCATCTGTGTTCTTGTAGAATTTGCCCTCAAGATGTTAGCCTTTTCGAAGGAACCCACTCTAATACCAATTGAAGAACACAAGCTTATATTGAGAGGGGGGTGAACAATATAAGACCATTTTTTACTTTCTTTCCAAACCAATATCAATTAATTTCCTTAATTGCAATAACCAAATATAGCAATGTGCATTAATAACTCATATAGCAGTAGTTAGCAAGAGCACCAGTCACCACACACAATTGAGACACAAGATTTAACGTGGTTCCCCCAATGTGAGGTACTCCACGGAGAAAATATTTTACTAAAAATTTCTCAATCAATATCTTTGGGAATCACTCCCAATTACAATGTTTATGGATCTCTATCCAAAGGATATGTTGATCCCCTAATCTCAAGTTCGTGGATCTCTTCCATAGGAGAACTCTTTCCCCTTATGCTCTGGCTATGTGATATTCTAGAAGACTCTGTCTCTCTGCTGCACTAACTGGTGGACCTCTCTCCACTTGAAGACTCCTCACTCAGATCTATCTTCAACTATGATGGTTGCTGGATCTCTATCCACTGAGACTCTGTCCTCTATACTCTATCACCTCCAAATCAATAGGCTCACTAAGAACCTGCTCAATAGGCTTACACAGAACCTGCTTAACAAGCTCATATAGAACTTGTCAAATCTACGCTAGCAAGCTCACCAAGAACTTACCCAAATCTTCTCTAGCAAGCTCACCAAGAACTTGCCCAAATATGCTCTAGCAAGCTCACTAAGAACTTGCCCAAATCTGCTCTAGCAAGCTCACCAAGAACTTGCCCAAATTTTCTCTAGCAAGCTCACCAAGAACTTGCCCAAATCTACTCCAACAAGCTCACTAAGAACTTGTCCAAAAACTGTCCTCAAATATGTCCCAACATTATCCTCAAATTTGTCCCAAAGGCCTTCTCAAAGGCTCAATCAATCATGCTCAAGTAGTACTCAAAATGAACTCAACAATGAATGGCAATGCACTCTTCAATGGATGACAACAATGATCCATAATGATATCAAATCAACTCAACTCATAGAAGCATAAAGAGAATTGTTAGAGACTCAATATGTTCTAATATCAATCTCAACTCAACTCAATTCAATCTTATAGAACCATAAAGAGAATTTTTAGAGACTCAATATGTTCTAATCTCAATCTCAACTCAACTCAATTCAAGTCTTATAAAACCATAAAGAGAATTTTTAGAGACTCACTATGTTCTAACATTAATCTCAACTCAACATAGAATGATGGAATAGTTTATTTCATAGAACTTGAAAAATCACTTCACACATCACTTGACTAGGCTCAATCAACTCAACTCAACCAATCGTCACAAGGAACAACTCTTTCTCACACAACCCTAGTCCAAGTATGTATCAACCAACTCAAATGTTTCCAACAATGCTCAACCACAAATCTCACATAACAATGATACTCATGTTCTTTTCTAACTCAAGTTCTTTCACAACCAATGGGCTTCAACAACTATGCTTATAAAACAAGGTTTAGACACAACTCTCAATTCAGAAAACCTTGAAGCATTCAATCAACCACTTTTGAAAAGGAAACCACAAACAATCCTTTTCCCTCCAATGATATTTCATAAATCAACCACCATAAACAATCAATAGGAGAATGTGCCCATACCTTTTATGAAGATGAAAAAAAACCTCTTTGTAAATCTGCCACAATCACAAAATTCTTTTGCCAATCTTCACAAGGGTTAGTAGATCACAAAATAATAAACATTACTCCACTTTTCAATAATCATCACCAAGGCATTTAATTGCAAAACTTCGTTATCTCTCCTAAAACCACTTGTACCATAAAATAAAATAAATCAAAACATTGCATAACCTTTTCACTCCCAAAACCACTTATACCATAAAATAAAATAAATCACAATATTGCATACCTTGTCACCTCATGAAAGAATTAATCCTCTTTAAAAATAACAAGACAAACTTCACTTTTGGAACCCTTTTGCAAAATCAGAAATATCTCTTTACACACACCTTATTTCTCCTTCTAAATAAGTTAGTCAAATAGCCCTTGAAATAAGCTTTTCGACGATATATAATATACCCACTTTCCTGAAATAAATTGAAACCTTTACATATATATATGCCAACCTCCATTAATTGCACATAGGTCAACCCTCCATTAATTTAAACTTAAAATTTAAACTTTAATATCTTCATCACCGGAGGTCCTTTTTCGATGAAACAAAATTCCACCTTGGCTTTTAAGAAAAGCCCTTTCCACATAAGCCCACCATGGTTTTAAATAAAACCTTTTATTTTACTTGCCTTGGTTTTCATAAAAACCCTATATATATCCATGCTCTCGAAAATATCATAGATGATTATCTATGAAGTGTTTTTGCCACCAAAACCAAATATGATGCATGTGACATCAATGATCCATGTGATATCAATGACAACATAAGATACCTCAAACTAACTTAAATTTCCAACACTACTCTTCTCAAGGTGGTTTAGTTGTAGGCTTATTTTACCTATTGGTTCTTGGTTTGGACCCAAAAAGAAGTTTTTTGGGTGTTTTAGTTTGTTTTGGAGCAATTATAGTTTCTTGAAAATTTTAAGATTCAAATCCTTTGTGTGGCCTATTAAGTATGATTGATCTTCAAACCCCAACTGCTGGTTGGGTGAGCAATGCAAGATGACTAGTTTTGGATCTTAGGTCCTTCGTTGAGTGTGATGATGTTATTTTCCTTGTTTTTTTAGAGCTCTTGAATATATTGTAGATTATTCATTTCTATGAACTTAGTTTTATTTTTAAATTGGATCTGAACGGTTTGAAGGATTCATATGTATTAAACTGTGATATTTTTTCAGATTCTTGAAGTTGGCCTAGAAGGCTCTATTTTTTATGGTTGGTATTTTTAGTTGTAGACCTCATGATATCGGTTGTTCTTCTTTGGAGCCTATAAGGATTTAGGTCTCAAATTATTGCTAGGTAGGAATTTTTCTTCTATTTATTTGGTTTCTCTAGTGCTGATAGGTTGGATCTACTCTTCTCCTAGTAGGCGAGATTTTCTAGAAATTGAAACTTATTTCAATTGGTTTTTTTCTATTTGAGCAGGAGCTTAATTTTAAATTTACATCTTTTGGCACTCATGAACCATTTTTTGTGGTTGGTTTTTTGGTTTGTTAAGTGGTAAGGCCCTATGTCCTCTTTTGAGTGCCCTGGGACCCATTAGCTTGTTCTTTTCTAGGCGCTCAACTTCAATTTGCTAATATCGATTGTTAGATCAATTTTGTTCCTTTATTAGTGCTCATGGAATATATTTATGTTTAGGTTTGGTGACCCTTCGAAAAACCTTTGTAAAAGGTTTGGGACACTTTCAAAACTCTTTCTTTTACTAAACCAAAAAATGAATAGAATATATGTCATTTTTTCAACTACATAAAAAAAGGACTTTTATTCTTCAACATATTAATAAATTAGCAAACTTAATAAAGTTGACACGCCTAGTAATATATCACATAGTCCTTTCAATATAAAGTTAGCTAAATTAGATAAATTCCTTGACTTTAAAGAAGAAACTTAGTTTTCAATATTGCCAAGCAAAACATGCATAATTGTTGAGCAAGGTGCAGGAATAGTATTGTCATTGTTGTCAACACAGTCAGACAGATCAGTTGATGCAGGTGACAGGAGTTAAGAGGTTCTTCAGAATATGTACAGTGATTCTCCAAAAGATCGAAGTTGCCCATATGCTAAAAATCTAAAGAAAATCACAAGGAAGAAAACTGTCGCGATATCGCGACATGTTGAGTAAGAAAGAAAAATTGTCGCGATATCGTGACATGTTGAGAAGAAAGCAAAACTATCACGATTTCACGACATGTTCGGAGAGAAAGCACAAGCAAGCAAAACTGTCATGATTTTGTGACATGTTCAGAGAGAAAGTGCAAGCAAGCAAAACTATCGCGATTTCATGACATGTTGGAAGAAAAAAAGAAAGCAAGAAGAAGTGTCGCGATTTCGTGACAAGTTTGAAAGAAAAAATAACAAGAAAAGTGTCGTGATTTCGTGACATATTGCAAGAGAGATAGTACGGAAGAAAAAGTGTCATGATTTCGCGACATGTTGGAAGAGAAAAAGACAAGTAGAAAAAGTGTCACGATTTCACGACATATTGCAAGAGAGATAGTACGAAAGAAAAAGTGTCACGATTTTGCGACATGTTGAAAGAGAGAAAGGCAAGTAGAAAAAGTGTCGCGATTTTGTGACACATTGCAAGAGATATTGTACGAAGGAAAAAGTGTCGCGATATCGCGACATATTGCAAGAAAAATAGCAAAGGAAATAAAGTGTCGCGATATCGCGACATGTCGCATTTTCATGACCAGAAGGCAAGAGAAAGAGCAAAGGAAAGAAAGCGTCGTGATATCATGACATGTCGCATTTTCGTGACCAGAAGGCAAGAGAAAGAGCAAAGGAAAGAAAGCGTCACGATATCGTGACATGTCGCATTTTCGCAACCCGAAGGCAAAAGAAAAATCAAAGGAGAGAAAGTGTCACGATATCGCAACATGTCACATTTTCGTGACTCAATGAGGAGAGAGAAAGCAAGAAGGCAGAAGTGTCACGATTTCATGACATGCTATGTTTTTGTTGATACAAGCCAAAAAAAGAGGCAAGGAGGCGAAAGTGTCATGATTTCGTGACATGCTGTGTTTTCGTTGATGCAAGCCAAAGAAAGAGGCAAGGAGGTGAAAGTGTCACGATTTTGTGACATGCTATGTTTTCACTGGAACAAGCTAGTAAAAGAGGCAAGGAGGCGAAAGTGTTGTGATTTCGTGACATGCTATGTTTTCATTGGTACAAGCCAAGAAAAGAGACAAGGAGGCGAAAGTGTCACGATTTTGTGACATGCTACGTTTTCGTGGGTACAAGCCAAGAAAAGAAGTATGATGGTGAAAGTGTCATGATATCGTGACATGCTGAGTTTTTGTGAGTACAAGCCAAGAAGAGAAGCAAGGAGGTGAAAGTGTCACGATATCGTGACATGTTGTAGTTTCGCGATCCAAAGCAAGGAGAAAGAGAGAGTAAGCAAAAGTGTCACGATATCGCGACATGTTGCTTTTTCATGGTTGATTTGAAGCCGACAAAGACCTATGATAGTCGACTAAGATTAGGGTTTGCAGCCAACTAAGATTAGGGTTGGCATCCAACTAAGATCAAGGTTTACAACTGACTAAGATTAGGGTTTTTGATCATGAAAATGTTGTTATAAAAGGAAGGTTGTTTGAAGAATTAAATGTCGATGCGTGTGAAGTTCGATCGTAGAGCGTAGAGTGCAAGTCATGTCAAATAGTTCTAAGTGCAAAATTTGCAAAGGAAGCAGAGTGTGCAAAAGGGAGAAGACGATCGTTCGATTGTGATGCAATAGATTGTACAAAGTGATTTCACAAAGAGAGCAGAGTGCACAGAGATCACAAAGGTGAAGCAGACTAGTCGGGGTGTTGTAAAAGCAAAGGTATCTCTTTGTTAATCTTCTAGATTCATAATTCAAGTCTAGGTTGTAGCTTGGCATCAGGGGTTGATGCTCCTTCTAGCAGGTGCTGGTAAATCAAGGGTTGGTGCTCCTTTCTATTGGTGCAGATAAATAAGGGGTTGGTGCTCCTTCTAGTGGGTGCTAGTAAAGTGATTGTAAAGTTGTTGCTTTGCAAATGCTAGATTTGGATGGTAGTCCAAGCAGTCATTTTTGAGGAGTAGCCACATTGGTGAACCTCGTTAAATCTTGTGTTGTGTGATGCTCTTTTGTGATTCTTATTGTATCTTGTAATAAGTGTTAATTGCTGCTATATTTAAGATCTATAAATTCAAGTTTAAAGAGCTACATTGATTCACCCCCCCTCTCAGTGTCATTGTAAGACTAACAATTGGTATCAGAGCTAAGTCCCTATACAAGCTTAACCAGCTAGGGTGATCTTGGAAGTAACACAATGGAAAGCGATGAAGGCTTCTCATCAAAAAAAGCACCATTGTTTGAAAAATCTAATTATACATTCTAGAGAATCAGGATGCAGACATATCTCTGTGCTTTGGGATACGACATCTGGGATTTATTAGTTAGTGGATACATAATTACAACCACTCCTCCAAAAGAGGTTGACTAAAAGAAACTATTTGAGAGAAACTCAAAAGCAACGAATGCTATCTTGTGTAGATTAGCTGATAATGAACTAGTAAAGGTCATGAACTATAAATCGACAAAAGAAATATGGGAAAAACTGAGGAGTATTCATGAAGGAGACGATAAGATCAAGGAGGCCAAGTTACAGACACATCGATCTCAGTTCGAAGCATTGAAGATGAATGACGATGAAAACATTGAGGCATACATGTTGAGAGTTAATGGAATCATTAATGTGATCAGAGGACTCGATGAGGATATCGATGACTCTACCGTCATGAAAAAGGTATTAAGATCTATTCCTCAAAGGTTTGATTCCAAAGTCTCAGCGATAGAAGAAGCTAAAAATATAAATTATTTTAGTATAGATGAGATGTATGGTTCTTTGACTGCATATGAGATGAGGATAGGAAGATCTAAACCCACAGACAAAGAAGCGGCTTTTAAATCCCTTAAAAATAAAAACACAAAACAAGAGTCCGAGGAAGAAGAGACATTAGATGAAATGGAAGCAAACTTTGTTAGAAAACTAAAAAATGGGAAAGAAAAATACAGAGGGAAGCTACCATTTAAATGTTTCAACTATGGAGGCATTGGGCATTTTGTGACTAAATGTCCACTTAAAGAGAAGAACAAAAATGATGAAGGATCCCACCAAGAAAGAAGTGACTGGAAGATGAAAACGAATTTCAGAAAAGGCAACTTCAAAAAGAAAAGTTTCATCTCTAAGAATGTCAATTCATCAAAAAATAGCTCCGGTGAAGAGTCTGAAGAAGAAAGAGATGAAGCTCTTTTCATGGCATTTGAAGAAGTTAAATCAGAAAAAGGAGTGACCTCTGAAGTTTGTGGTGAAAACCTCGAGGCTGAAGTAGATCTAGAAGGTGAGTTGATATCTGCACTTGAAAAGTGGGAGATAGAAAAGAAAAGGAATAAGAAACTGTCAAGAAATCTTGAGGATGCAAATGGAATCATAACCAGCTTAAAAGTACAGATAGAAGAATCTAAGAAAATATTCGAAGATCTCGAAGTGCAAATAACAATGAAAATAGATCATTGCAGCAAGTTAGAAGAAGAGATTGTTGGTTTAAGAGTGCAGCTAGAAGAGATGAATAAGAAATTCAGTTGTTATCACAAACGTGAAGAATGTTCTATGAAGCTGGATAAAATCATAAATGACCAAATACCTACAGGCATCAAATTTGGTCTGGGTTTCATCGAAGGAGAATCATCAAGTGGATCAAAGGCTAGAAATGCAAAATCCATAAAGAATGAAGCTAAGAGACAGGTTGATCAAGGGAAAATGTCTCATGCAAGAGAAAGCATTAATTCTAGGCACGAAAGGAGAATTGACAATGATGGATTCACCAATGTCACACATCAAAGAAGAAGAAGACCTATGTCTCCTACAACAACATGGCAAAGACCATCACCTAGGTTCAATTATCCTTTCTCTGGTTTCTTTTTTAAATGCAATGGTTGTGGACATAAAATCTTAGACTGCAAATATAATGTAAGACCAAGGAATTTCACTAGTAGAAATGTTTTTTCTTCTCTGATGAATTATATAGTAGAATGTTATAAATGTCATAATTTTGGGCACATTGCAAGAAATTGTAGAAATACATTTACATCAAATCAGTTTCAAGGAAAAAAAATTCAACCATACAAGATGAGTCAAAATAGAAAGCTTCTCGAAAAACATGCTCAAACTACTGATAAGGGAAAGACAAAACAAGATCCCTAAACTACTATCAAAATAGTGTGGAAAGGAAAAGAGCGACTGAAGGAAGAAAATGAATCCTTAATCATACAAACTACATTCAAAGCACAGAATAAATATGTAGCATGGATACTTGATAGTGGATGCTCCAGTCATATGACAGGTGACAAACATAAATTTGAGAAGTTACAGAAATATGAAGGAGGATCAGTAAAATTTAGAAATAATGATGGAGCCAAGATAGTCAGCAAAGGCTCAGTTAAAATCAGTGATGGAAGGATTAAGTCAGAAGAAGTCTTGTTTGTGGATGGGTTGAAACATAACTTGCTAAGTGTAAGTCAGATTTGTGATAAATTTCATGAAGTAGTCTTTATGAAGCAGGGTTGTGAAGTCAAAAAAATAAACAGTGGAAAATTGATAGCAACAAGATCAAGGACATCTGGTAACTTGTACATGCTCTCAGAGACTTCAAAATGAACTTGTTTTATTGGACAAGAAGAAGAAAATTGGTTGTGGCACAAGAGACTCGGTCATATCAATTTTGATAATCTATTAAAGATCACCTCAAAAAGGGCAGTGAGAGATATTCCAACCATCAGAAAACCTGCAAATAGCATTTGTGCTTCATGCCAAAAGGGGAAGCAAACTAGAGTCACATTCAAAACTAAAGAGTACTACAAAAACAAACCTCTGGAACTAATATACACTAATTTATGTGGTCCCATGAGAACACAAAGCATAAATGGTGAAAAATATTTTATGTTGTGCATTAATGATTATTCTAGAATGACATGGATATTTTTCTTGAAACATAAATAAGAAGCCTTTAGATTTTCAAAAACCAAGTTGAAAATGAAACAGGAAAGAGGATCAAATGTCTAAGATTATATAGAGGAGGAGAATTCATTTCAGAGGAGTTTACAGAGTACTGTGGGAAATTTGGTATTAAGAGATAGTTTTCAGCAACCAAGACACCTCAGCAGAATGGAGTGGTAGAAAGAAAGAACAGGACAATGCAAGAAATGGCACAGACTATGCTGGCTAAAAGCAGAGTAGCAGACAAATTTTGGAAAGAAGCAGTCCACACTATAGTGTATATCCAAAATAGGTACATGCTGAGAACACATGAAAGTAAAACTCCTTATGAGTTGTGGTTCGAAAAAAGGGCAACAACAAAATACCTTAAAGTTTTTTGCAGCAAGTGCTACATCAAAAGAACTAAAGATAATCTTGGTAAGTTTGAAGATAGAGAGGATGAAGGTATTTTTATCGGATATTCATCAAAAATCAAAGCTTACAAATGCTACAACAAAAGGATAAAGAAAATTGTGGACAGTGCTGATGTTAAATTTGATGAAGGTAGAGAACGAGTAATTAGCTATGAAACGAACTACCCAATTTATGAAGAGGTTATTGAATGAGATGAGGAAAACAAAATAGAGAAGATATAGGAAATTGAATCAGATGATTTAAGTTATGATTCAAAAATGGAAGAAAATAAGAAATTCAAAATAGGTAGCTGACAGAGAAATTATCCTAGAGAGCAAATCATTAGAGACCCCAATGTTGGAGTTCAGACAAGAAGAAGAGTAGTAAGTAACTACTCTCTAATATCCAGCATTGAGCCCAAAAATGTTGATGATGCAAGAAAATATGAAAGCTAGATGAAGGCAATAAATGAAGAATTAGATCAGATAGAGAAAAATGACACTTGGGAGCTAGTACCTAGACCTACGAATAAAAATATCATCGAAACTAAATGGATTTTTTGAAATAAATTGAATGAAGACGGACAGGTAGTCAAAAATAAAGCAAGATTAGTTTGCAAGGGTTATGCACAAGTTGAAGGCATTGATTTTGAGGAAAATTTTGTGCCAGTAGCTAGACTAGAGGCAATTAGAATGTTTCTGGCTTTAGTAGTCTACAAGAATTTCAAAGTTTATCAAATGGATGTTAAATCAGCATTTTTGAATGGGAAACTTGAAGAAGAGATTTACATTGAGCAACCAGATGGTTTTCAACTTGGTGATGATCCCAACTTTGTTTGCAGGTTGAATAAAGCATTATATGGCTTAAAACAAGCACCCCAAGCATGGTATGCAAGGCTAGACAACTATCTCACTCAACAAAGGTTCAAGAAAGGTATGGTGGATAGTAATTTGTATGTGAAAACAAAAAATGGGCATCTTATTGTTCTTGTTGTATACGTATATGATATCATATTTGGTAGCAGTAAATATGAGTCGTGCAAGGATTTAGCAAATAAGATGTAGAAAGAATTTGAAATGTCAATGATTGGAGAACTATCGTATTTCCTCGGATTGCAAGTTAATTAAAGTAAGAAAGGCATATTTATTTCTCAAGTTAAATATGTAAAAGAGATGTTAAAAAAGTTCACAATGGAGGACTATAAGCCAGTTAGCACTCCCATGATGACAGGTTGTAAGTTGAGCAAGGATGACAAATCTCCACCTATTGATCAAACCATGTACAGATCCATGATTGGAAGCTTACTGTACCTGACAGCTACGCACCAGATATTTCATAAGAAGTATGCATGGTAGCACGATTTCAAGCTAATCCTAAGGAGACTCATGTGACAACAGTAAAAAGGATTCTTCGGTATCTCAAGGGTACTATGGAATATGGGTTATGGTATCCGAAAGGTAAAGACTTCACCCTTATTTCGTATTTAGATGTAGATTGGGCAGGATGTGTAGATGACAAAAAGAGTACAAGTGAAGGTGCTTTCTATCTGGGAGACATTGGTTGCATGACATAGTAAGAAACAAGATTTAGTTTCTCTATCTACAGTTGAGGCATAATATATTGCAACAACAACTTGTTGTACGCAGATATTATGGATGAAACAAACCCTGAAATATCTTGGTATTAGCTTGAGTGAGCTGATATCAGTTAAGTGTGATAACACCAGTGCCATTAACATCTCCAAGAATCCAGTTATGCATTCACGCACAAAGCACATTGCCATCAGGTATCATATTTTGAAAGAGAAAGTTATAGAAGGTGAAGTTAAGTTGGATTTTGTTCCAACTACAAAACAAGTAGCAGACATCTTCACAAAACCATTGCCCAAGGAAGTGTTTGAGTACCTCTGCAATAAATTGGGAGCGGTCACACTTCCTAAGAATTGACTAGCTACAAGGATCACATTCTCATGGGGAGCATGTATATATTTGATTATCTTATTGCTCATGTTTGAAATTTTTGCTAATTGCATTAATTTGTGGCTGAGAATGTTGTGCATGGACTCAGGGGGAGTCTGCAGTAGCCCTTTGGTATTATTGTCAAAGGGGGAGAAGAATTACAAGAAATTGCATGTGTGTTGCCAACAATTCCAAAGGGGGAGATTATTGAGCAAGGTGCAAGAATAGTGGTCATTGTTGTCAACACAGTCAGAAAGATCGATTGATGCAGGTGACAGGAGTTAAGAGGTTCTTCAAAATATGTACAATGATTCTCCAAAATATCGAAGTTGCCTATATGCTAAAAATCCAAATAAAATCACAAGGAAGAAAACTGTCGCGATATCGCGACATGTTGAGTAAGAAAGAAAAACTGTCACGATATCACAACATGTTGAGTAAGAAAGAAAAACTGTCACGATATCACGACATGTTGAGAAAAAAACAAAACTATCACGATTTCACGTTATGTTCGAAGAGAAAGCGCAAGCAAGCAAAACTGTTGCGATTTCGTGACATGTTCAGATAGAAAGCGCAAGCAAGAAAAACCGTCACGATTTTGTGACATGTTGAAATAAAAAAAGAAAGCAGGAAGAAGTGTCATGATTTCGTGACAAGTTCGAAAGAAAAAAGAACAAGTAAGAAAAGTGTCGCGATTTGGTGACATATTGCAAGAGAGATAGTACGGAAGAAAAAGTGTTGCGATTTTGTGACATGTTGGAAGAGAAAAAGACAAGTAGAAAAAGTGTCACGATTTCGTGACATATTACAAGAGAGATAGTACGAAAGAAAAAGTGTCATGATTTCGTGACATGTTGAAAGAAAGAAAGGCAAGTAGAAAAAGTGTCGCGATTTTGTGACACATTGCAAGAGATATTGTATGGAGGAAAAAGTGTCACAATATCACGACATATTGCAAGAAAAAGAGCAAAGGAAAGAAAGTGTTGCGATATCGCGACATGTTGCAATTTCATGACCAGAAAGCAAAAGAAAGAGCAAAGGAAAGAAAGTGTCATGATATCGCGACATGTCGCATTTTCGTGACCAGAATGCAAGAGAAATAGCAAAGGAAAGAACATGTCGTGATATCGTGACATGTCACATTTTTGTGACCCGAAGACAAAATAAAAAGCAAAGGAGAGAAAGTGTCGCGATATCGTGACATGTCACGTTTTTGTGACTCAATGAGAAGAGAGAAAGCAAGAAGGCAGAAGTGTCACGATTTCGTGACATGCTGTGTTTTCGCTGATACAAGCCAAAGAAAGAAGCAAGGAGGCGAAAGTGTCACAATTTTACGACATGCTATGTTTTCGCTGATGCAAGCCAAAGAAAGAGGTAAGGAGGCAAAAATATCATGATTTCATGACATGTCGTGTTTTTGCTGGTACAAGCCAAGAAAAGAGGCAAGGAGGTGAAAGTGTCGTGATTTCATGACATGCTGTGTTTTCACTGGTACAAGCCAAGAAAAGAGACAAGGAGGCGAAAGTGTCACGATTTTGTGACATGCTACGTTTTCACGGGTACAAGCCAAGAAAAGAAGTACAATGGTGAAAGTGTCACGATATCGCGACATGCTAAGTTTTCATGGGTACAAGCCAAGAAGAGAAGCAAGGAGGCAGAAGTGTCGCGATATCATGACATATAGTTTTGTGGTCCAAATCAAGGAGAAAGAAAGAGTAAGCAAAAGTGTCATAATATCACGACATGTTTTTTTGTGGTTGAGTTGAAGCCGACGAAGACCTATGACAGTCGACTAATATTAGGGTTTGCAGTTGACTAAGATTAGGGTTGGCAGTCGACTAAGATCAGGGTTTACAACCGACTAATATTAGGGTTTTTGATCATGAAAATGTTGTTATAAAAGGAAGGTTGTTTGAAGAATTAAAGAGTCGATGTGTGTGAAGTTCGGTTGTAGAGCGCAGAGTGCAAGTCGTGTCAAATCGTGCTAAGTGCAAAATTCACAAAGGAAGTAGAGTGCACAAAAGGGAGAAGATGATCGTTCGACTGTGACGCAAAAGATTGTGCGAAGTGATTTCACAGAGAGAGCAGAGTGCGTAGAGATCGCAAAGGTGAAGCAGACTAGTCGGGGTGTTGTAAAAGCAAAGGTATCTCTCTATTAATCTTCTAGATTCATAATTCAAGTCCAAGTTGTAGCTTGGCATTAGGGGTTGGTGCTCCTTCCAGCAGGTGTTGGTAAATCAAGGGTTGGTGCTCCTTTCTGTTGGTGCAGATAAATAAGGGGTTGGGGCTCCTTCTAGTGGGTGCTGGTAAAGTGATTGTAAAGTTGTTGCTTTGCAAAGGCTGGATTTGGATGGTAGTCCAAGAAGTCATTTTTGAGGAGTAGCCACATTGGTGAACCTCATTAAATCTTGTGTTGTGTGATGCTCTTTTGTGATTCTTGTTGTATCTTGTAATAAGTGTTAATTGTTGCTGTATTTAAGATCTGTAAATTCAAGTTTAAAGAACTACACTGATTCACCCCCCCTCTCAGTGTCATTGTAAGACTAACAATAGCCAAATTGTTGTGATACCATTAAGTGGCCATGATGTAATATAAATGTGGCTCATTTCAATCCCATTTAACCATTTAAAAATATATATTGTGTCTAAAAAATTGTAAGGCATTATTGATAAATAAAGAACACTAGTAGATATATGTGGATAACTATAACTTTGTGCTTGGAGGAGATATAATCACCATCTTGAGTGTAAATCAAGTAGTAATGTGTGACTTTCTTAGTAAGGTGATGGGTCAATATCCATGATTGAGGCATAATTTAATATCTAAGAATAGAGTTTGGTTAACAATATATGAAACCTAAAAGATAAATTGAATATTAATTTATGAATGGTGAATAATATCTCACCTTATATATAATTATTAAACAAATCAATTTTATAATTAAAATTAAGTATACTAAAACTAATTATAATAAACTATTTGATCTTGTTAATAAGATAATTATATATCAAACCGCGGCGTGGGAGAGGGTGTGGGTGTGTGTGGTGGCTTTGTGTTAAATTTTCTATTGATAAGTATAATTCTCGGCTTTATGAGAGGTCATGGTTGAAAAGAGATTGTTCAGCATTGTGCATCCATCATAAAAATTTCTCACAATAACCAAATTAAAAAATAATAATAATATATATAATAATAATAGGTTATAAACGGTTGGTCATGAAACGATACAATCGTTTCAAGAACACCTTCCTACGAATACATGTATACGAGATATTATAAAAACAACATAGAGTCATAATGTAATGGTTTACAAGTTGTTCCACTACCTTTATTCTTGGTGGAATGTAATAATATATTATTGTTTATCAAATAGATATTATCGTTGGATATGAAATGATTTTGGATGTAATGTTTTAATTCACTTCTGCGAAATTGATGGTCACTTGCCAACTTTTTGCTTAGAAAAAAAATATGGTGCAAGGAAGGTGGCATCACTTCGTCAGTCTCACTGGGAACAACGATTAGAGAAAAAAAAAAATATGGCCCATAATTAAGTTGACAACAACAGGTGCTAAAGATTGGGATACCACTCCAACGGCAGAGGCTTTGACGAGAGACATTCCAATTACTCACGGCATTAGGTGTGTCAATCGAGTCCACGCGAAGAAGAAATTTTTGCCTCTTGAGAGATGAAGTAACATATTGGCGCAGCAGCACCAGAAAAAAAAGATGCCAAAGATGTGGCGAGAGTGAAGAGAACGAAACATGATTGCTGCATGTATTTCGCAAGAGAAAAAACACATACTCCACTAGGGAAATGTCGCAAAATCTCTTGGAAATTTAAAGTGTGTTTTTAGCTCATTTTCTTTTGCGGGTCAATGACGGCAGAAGGAGGGTAGCAATCTTTCAATTGTGCCTACAGAGCCCAGTTTTAGAATTTTCCTAAAGACAAATTTCTAGGCCTGCTTCCAAACACTCTTGAGGTGTCTTCTTTGTCATTTGCGCATATATCTTCTTAGGAAGGCGCCCAGGAAACAAAGGGATGTTGATATATGAGCATATATTTTTGAAGACCAAAATTATTGTGGAACTTATGTGGCCTTCGGGTATACTTTTCTTTTTCCGTCTTTAGTGGAAATTGTCATTACTGAAAGTCTAGTCACGGTTAAAAAAATGGACTAGGTCTTTTTTTAAGAAAGCATTAAGAATTTACCAATCTATTTTTCTTGAGATTGGTAGAATTAATTTTTTCAGTTGTGAAAATAATTTAGGTTCGATGAATAAAATCAAAATTCATGAAACCCATTATTTAGGCAGGTGATGAATTAAATGTTTTATATTTGAGTTTTTCACTTTAGAGTACGCTGTCAGCTTTAGCAAAGGTAGGAGCTACCATGATCTCCAGGTCAAAGCAATCGCTATATTTTGAACCATACACTTACCGTGGTTGTAACCAACTTAGTAATCAACTTATCCTGAAAATATTTTAGGATTTTATATTGTATGACTAAAAGAAATTTATAAAAAATTTAAAGTTTTAAATTTAAAATTAGCAATGTTTTGGTCTATAACATCAAATAGAATAGGGCAATTATAAGACCATAATTTATTTTTTAGGTTTTATAATTCTAAAACTATAAAATTATTTTTAGTAGATAAGCTTTTATATATACATTTTTTTTTTTTGTATTTACATGGTGGAATCGGCCACGAATCCAGGCAGGTTGTCCAGCTTTTATGGCCGCCACAGTATTCTGTTCTGCCCTGGAAGCCGCCACACAAATCTTCGCGTAGTCCGCACCTATAACCACCATGCCAAAATCATTTTAAACCTTTTATGCCACTGAAAGCACCAAAAAAGGGACAAGCGTTCAGTCCGACGAGGCCCAAGATTTGAACCTTGGACCTCCTCCTCTTTATGGGGTTTGGATGAACCAATTGGTCTACACCTTGGACCTGCTAAGCTTTTATATTAGTCAACTACTTGGCATAATTTAAATTCATGGTCGTAGATATCTCTCCTTAAGGCTATCAATATTTTCATTATTCATCTTAAAATAAGTCTCAATAGAACCCAAAATAGTATGATATTTGTATTTAGCTTCCTCATTCTACTTCATTTCTTCCTAGAAGTTTATAGACAAAACATTCACTCAGAGCATGTTAAAGTAAAGATGCAAAGTTAAAATTAACAAATAAAAATTAACATGATAAAGCATTTGTAGCATTTGACAAACCAATTTATTTATGCAAGTTATCATCTCAATGATTGGCTACAATTTTGACACCATATTTAACAATTGCCACATTGCTCTCCTTACTCTTTACCTGTTGGATTTTTTTGACACAAAAAACTAATAGACAATCTAATGTGGAATTTAAAATCTTTCCAATTTTCCTTGGAGTTTGATGAGTTAGACATCTTGACAAAAACTAATGTGATAGGATCAAGAGGCACTAACAAATTTTACAAGATATCTCTCTAGAATCAATAGGTTATGGCCATTAAGAAAATTCAAAATATCATGAGATAAAACAACTCTAGCACCAATGCTGAGTAGGAGAATAATGAGTTTGAAATGGAGGTAGACACATTAGGAATAAGTTCATATGTCAATATCTATCGTATTCCAAGTGAAGAGGTTGATTATAAGTTTTTGGTATATGGCTATATCATCGGTGATAGTTTGTTCAATCACATTAATAATGTACAGAGACTAAAAACAATGTTACAATGGCCCAAACATGGTGACATTATTGTCAAGGTAACTTGCAAGTTGAAGTGTATGCATTACAATCACTTCCCTTCCATTTTGCATAAGGATGTGAAATCAAGTTGTTGGACATGAATTTTCAACCTAAAATTGTTGAGTATGAGTACGAATATGAGTATGTCCCATTTTGGATATATAACCCAAGTACAATTTTCTCATTATAATTTAACTTTGTTTTTACTTTTGTATTTTCCTCATGATAAAATAATATGTTATTTTTTCCAATATAGAGAGATGGAATGTGAACTAGGAAAGTGATATGTATATATTTGGATTAGTGATGTTATAGTTGGTGAATGACAAGAAATCTGTTTAAGAGATTGAGTTTATAGGAGGTGTTGACATGATGAGGTAGAATTGCAACACATTTTACATTGGTAGGGGAGAGCAAGTAGTGTACCAAAGATTAGATGACAATTGCATACAATAAATGTTGCATATGTTGTGCATTGGCTTGATTGCATGAATAGGTCATATGATGTTCAACCATCAATGTAGAACATGGTGCATGCATCGCACATCCACATATGAGGAGTACAAGTGGTATCTAATCCATTATAAAGGCTCATATTTGAGTATTCCCTATAATTACTTCTCATATTTAGTGTACTATGCTCTATGTCTCAAATAAAAAGATAAGATCAAAGAGTGATGTACATATTAAATAGGTACTTGCATTAAAAAAAAAGTTAAAAGTACCTTTATAAAAACCATGGATGATGAAGAAGTATTTTGTGTGACTAGATGAGACCTCAAATTACAATTAGCAAAAGATACTTGTGATGTCATATTGTATGGAATAACAATGAGAGGCCTGAGGCATCAACCATATTAAAGAATAACATATAATAACTATTGTTTTTAGATGGCACCCATCAAAATTTTACATCTATGTAGGCTTCCATGCATATTTTGAATGCTAAGTGCATAAGTTTAGGCATTTATATGTCAATAAATAGTCCAACTTATTTTGTACTAGTAATTTCATTGAATAATATAAGAAGACTTAATAGGAAATAATTCAAGTTTTTATAACTATTAATAAATTATGGAGATATGAGAGGAGAAAATTTTTTATGTAATTATTATGTTGTAAAATATTATTTAACATGATGAAGATTAAAATTATATAGTACATTTTTTATTTTATGATAATGATAATATGAACAAATTCTTTAAAAAATAATTGTTATTATTTTTAAAATAAAGGTTTACACTTTAATATTATCTTATAATAAATTTATATATATAACACTTTCAAAAAATTGAAAATAATTTTTGTATGGATGTGATAAACAGGAGAAAAACATTGGACATGTTGAAAATATTTTATAATCATAGATAAAATAACTTGAAAATATTTTAGCATGACAAAAAAAGACTTGAAGGCGTAATAGAAGACAACTATAAACACCCAAATTTCCATAGGGCTAATCTTCAATTTTGCCAATCCCTTAATCAATCATCCTTTCAATTAGAAAAACTAAATCGACCTCGTTTGGATCTAAATTTAGAGCACTTATTGCTCCAAAAGTGATAGGACATGAAAGATAGTGTTAGTAGCACTATCATGACCTAGTGATGCTTTTGCTAAATACTATAGTTTTTAACTTTCATGTATATTTTTAAATTCCAATGATCATGAGGTAAAATATCCACCACAAAAACACCATTGGTACTTTTACCTCCTAGTGCTTTTGATTGTCATGCATCAAAATCAAAAAGCTTAACTTCTTGTATTTTTCAAGCTACCCACCATTAATGAACCAAACCCCCCAAAATTTGATCTATAGCTCTTACAGACATTCCAAGTCTAAGAATTATTGTTCTCTTTATCTTACATTAATAGATTTTTTATCCCTTTTCAAGTTCTTACCATCTCCAATCGTATCATCTTTAATGCAATTCTTTTCCCAAGGAGCCATGGCTTCCTACAAAACCAACATCTATGGTGACCATTCCATCATAGTTTTTTTAGTAGCAAAATGTTATTAAAATTTATATGCATTTCTCATCAAGAGTTCTAGAGTAATAAAATTATGCCAAATTTTATCTAGAATCATAGCATTTTAGCATTTTTCATAGCAATATTATCCAAATATTACCATAATATTGTGAAGGTCATCTTTACAAGCACTTAAGATCACATTCTATCAAGCATCCAAGAATCCAATCAAGTCTCCAAACAATCATAAAGCATCAAGACTCCAAGCTTAACCATGCAATAACCATCAACAAGAAAGCATGTAAGGTAACTAGATTCCAACAAGAGGGAATGACATTGTGTCTTGGGTTGTGCTTCTTATCCATATTTGATTTTAGTTCTTCCTTGTCCTAATAGATTTAGGTATTTTAGCTTATTACACTTAGAGATAATCTTACATTTTGCATTCATATTTAGTTAATCTTTCATTTTGTCATTTTCTTCATCTTAAGTAAATAAATCTATGTTTTTTATTGTTGTACAGGGCCTTTGTACTCTTACATTAGGGTCCTCAACAATAGTCATAATAACCTTATATTATCTTGTATTCAATATTATTTTATGCTCTCAAAAGAAAAAGCATTACCAAACTATAAGTCAATGTTGTTATCACTCTCTAGTTTACATAGTGTGAAGGTATTGACACTAAAGCAAAAACATCAGTGATAATTTAGCCATCTGGCATTTATTTCTAAATTTCTATCATTTTTATCATCTATATGTCTAAACAAGGTCATAATTACTATTAAATAAAATATAACCTCCTCTATCATCTCAAACCGGCCCCTCTACCACTAATTGTATATTTTTTAAATTTATTTTGTAGGTCAAGCAATAATACCATCGATAGGCAATAGTACCAAAAAATCTATAGACTACCAATACGTTTGTTACTATGGAAAAATAAGTCATTTTGTACCTAATATTTATCATTTAATAATTTATAATTTAGATTATATTTTTTTCTATGGAAATCAGGTTTTGTTTTCTATTTTCTAGTAAAATAAACAAAAGGAAAATAAAGAATTAGTTTAGTATGAACCATATAGGGGATCAACTTAATGTTTAAGCTTTGACATAAAATTAAAATCACATATAGCTACTTATTAAGATTTATTTTTTGTATTTTCTTATGCCCTTGCACCTTAAAAGAAAAATTATTATTTACTTCCTCATCAAAATCAAAAGAATATTTTAGTTTTAGGCCTTGATTATTGCATTTGCATGTGTTTTAGGGCTATATTAAAAAAAATCTTAAACAAATAAGTATCTCAAGAGAAATGTAGGTGTTCTTTAACTAATATAATAAAACTAATCTTTAAGCTAACAAACTTCCCCTAGTCTTGAAGTGATAGGAGGAAAGAATAAAAAAGCATTGCAAGGAGGTCGTTCACAATGTTTTCCATCTTTCCCTTTCACATTTTTGTGAATCCAATGTGAACACTACGATGAGTCGCAAGATCCTTCTTTGTCAAACTAAGCCTTAATCAAAATAAAATGTGTTCAAACTTTATTCAATATCATATACTCTTGTTTACTTATATTAAATCACATTAAATCTATATTATAAGAACTTAATAAATTTCTAGTCTTACTAAGGGTCTTTATAATCCTTTGAAAAACTACTATACAAGCTACAAGGCTATATTGGGTATATAGAGAGCCTAGCCCACTAGTTACCCATATAGGGTTTCATGCGTACTTATGCCTAGCAAGCAGTATATTATAGTGGGCAGTGGAAGTCATACAGAGACATACTATTACCTTTCATGTACCATCTTGGCTATGTATATAAGCAGTCTCTTCTACATATCATTGATGATCCATGTATCAACTTTCTATCACGTATTTATGAGTATATATAGAGGAATTGGGTAGTGATATTTGGTAGGCCCTTGAGGTATATAAGTTAGATTTATAATATTGATGGAAGGAGATATAAGGTTTCTAAAACATCTTCTCTTTCTTCTATAATCAACTCTATAAACTTCAAAACTTAATTAATTGAACCCTCCTTTCCTTCCAACCCATGGCCAAGAGATGCTACCTAACCCATAGTGTTTCTCATTAATTGGACATCAACCCTAACCCTCCAATATAATTTCCTAAGGAGAAACTCATATTTAAGAACCCTAACTTTTAAGAATAATATGAGGACTCTTCCCCCTTGGGTTCTGTAACCCCTATCCCAAACGATCGAGAGTGGTTTTTAAATCCACTAATCATATGGCTTTATTTTTACATAAGTATAGAGATGTCATGGAATAATTTCTTAATGAATTTCATGATAACCTAGGTGATTTTGTACGGGAAGGTTCATTCTTGGACTGTATCCAAAAATATAGCTCTAATCCTTTGTTTTTAAATCAAGTGAAACCATCCTTTGGATCTTTAAGTGCAAATATTATAACATCAATTTCTAATTTAATTGATTCTGATACCTATCATCACTATGTCTATTGATATTAGGATGTGAAACCTCTCATATTTCTCAAGATATCATTTATATTTTTCTTCTCTTATACAATTATTGTAGGATAATGTTAATTTCCCTCTATCTCAACAAGTGGGTACAAGTTACATTCCTAACCCAAATGTACACTCAAGTGTTCCAGTTTATTAAAACTCATAGCCTTCATTATAATCTCAAATCAAAACTCTAATCTCAAAAATTTTCATCCTTCATTCACTTTAAATACCTTGGGAGAATATCATACAATGTTAGTATCAATATCATACCCCTAGGTATATCAATAATATCCTAATATCAATTACCAATTCCCTCTTATCTTTTAGCACTCCATTTTATGCAATCACATATAGTTTTATATTAATTTTAAGCTTCAACCTCTCAATTAGAGTTATAAAAACAAAGAAATATCATAATACAAAGTCTTCCTCTAGTCACAAGTACTCTTATGATGACTTATGCAACAAACCTCTAGATCCCTTTATATGTAGTCTCCTTTTTCCTCCCAACTTTGAAATCCCCAAGTTTCAAATGTTTAAAGGGAAGGAAGATATCATTAAACATATTAGGTTGTTTAGAAATACATGTAATAATATTTATTATTATGAAATATCTCTTCTCAAACTATTTTCCAAGAGACCTAATGAGACCTCCTTGGAATAGTACTACCAAATACTAAGGCATTCCCTTAAGAGCTTTAGTTATCTTGTGAATATGTTTGTCAAACAATTTTCTATCTATATTGAGGAGAAAAAATGATTAATGATCTATAATAAATCAAACAAAAAAATATGAGAACTATGCTAACTTCTTGTAAATATAGTAAGCCTTGATGGGGAGACTCCAGTATGTATGCCTATTAAGAGACCTCATAGATATCTTCATAGGTAACGTTAATGAGAAATTGTATTTCTATTTTGAGACAACCAATGTACTTCTTTTTAAAATGAAATTGATATGGCTAAGAGAGTAGAGTCTGCATTTCTTAATAGAGTATAATTGAAATCCAAATCCCATGAGAAGGAAGAAAAGTATTCTTCCCACCCAAAAAGGAAGTACAAAATAAAATATGTTGTAAGTAATGGATTTATGGAATCATGCTAAACCAATAGCATTAGTGCTATAATGAACCTTCAAAATATTATCTTAGGAAAGCCACAACAACCAAAACCTAGGAGGAAGTACTCCCAACTAGACAAGCCTCCGTTAGCCATCTTAGAATAACTTGTAAAGATGAATATTGGAGGTATTATATTATTTGGTACCTTGTATGATTAATGCAAGTACCTTGTAAATATTTTGTAATTAGTTTATGGTGTGAAATTAGTTTAAAATATGTGTTTAATATTTTATTCTATAGTATGTTTCATATAAATAAGTGTGAGTTATGTATGCGAGGTGTTGTGTTAGTAATTGTGAGTTATGTGTGTGAGGTGTCTTGTTAGTAAGTGTGAGTTATGTAAGTGAAGTATCATGTTTAGGAGTTATGGAAACTTGTGAGGGACTTTGTATTTATGTAAATATATGAGATAAATGTGAAGATTTAGATCTCCAATGAGTACGAGGAGATGAAGAGTCTATGTAACCACAAATATCAAGAGTCATTTGTATACGAAGAGACTCATGTATGTATACATTGAAGATAAAACCTTGTAATATGTATTGAAGAAGCATTACATTTATGCATTTCTTATAGTAGATGGGTTCTCAATAATATTTTATGAGTTTTATTTTTATTATTGTGTAGAATATGCATTTGATATATTGTGAGATATTATGAGATCCTATGGAAATTATCTTGTGAGAATAAGAGTAATTTGCTAATAGTGGTATCATAGCTACAATAGAGCTATAATGAGAAGAAGGAAGAAGAAGAATTTAGATTGATAAGGTCACCCAAATATTTAGAGAAGTCAAATTGATAAGAGCACTAATATATTGAGAGAATTTGGGCTGAGTGCACCCGAATATTGAAGAGTAGTAGGGCTGAATAGATCACCCATAGTTGAAGATAGCCAATTGAATCGAGAATTGGAAATTGCAGAAGATTGAAGAATGATTGCCAAGGTAAGAAAAAGTTAATTATTTGAAGAAAGTTATTTTATTGAAAGGAAGATATTTTATTAAAGTGAAGAAGAATAAATATTTTGCAGGAAGAAAAATTGAAGGGATTTATAAGAAGAAGAACATTTTTTGGAAAGAAATTAATTGAAGGAAAATATGAAAGAAGACATTGAATTGAATAGAAGAATAAAAATTGAAGAAGAATAATTTATGAGAGTTATAAGAAGAATTAATTGAGATAATAATATTTTAAAAAAGAAAAAGAAGAAGAAGAATAATAAAGAGAAGTGAGAATTATATAGAGAGAATAGTAAATTGAAGGAAATTTTGAAGATTGAAAATTGAGAAAGAATATAAAATTGAGTGAAGAAGAGTATAGAAGAAAGGAATTTTATTTAAAAATTTTCTAGAGAGAAAATTAGTTGAATATAGAAATTAAATTACAAACTAAGTTATTGTGGAGTTTTTTTATTAAAGAAATTTATTTAAAGAAGACCAGATATTGTAGAATGTTGAAGAAGCTACATATGAAGCCAAAGAATTTGAAGATACATCCAAAGATACTAAAGATATCCATCTAAGATAGTAGCAATGCAATAAATATATGTGAGAGTAGCACAAAAAATTACAAGCAATATTCATACTTAAAGGTTGAACAAGAGAGGGCATACAAATTTAACATCAAGAATAAAGAGCACTGAGATAATGCATGATTTCTAGCAAACTTTGGGGATGTTACTTTATTATCATCAAATTAATGGAATCTTAAAATGTGAAATTTTATAGCCATTATTGAAATAGCAAATGAATAGCAAGCATGAGCATACATTTAGCTTTAGAAGATACCAATAAGTGAACTGGACATGGACATCGCAAAGATCATGAAATTTATGATTGAAAAAAATTTGAAGTATGATAGTTATGATGAGTTTGTGGAGTTGATAAAAAAGGATTTGTTTATTGTTTCAAATGTAGATACTATTACTAATTTTCATGTATTGATACATGGTGCATTGTTAGTAGTGGAAATTATAACTACAAGGCATGCTTGCATGAAAATGGCTATATGATTTTTTTCTAAAATAGAATGAATAATTCCAAGAAGATGATGCACTTAAGATATATGTTGTGTCATCCAATGAATATGGTTCTTCTTGGTATTTTTGGGTTTAAATTAATAGGTAAACTAAATAATGATGCACCAATACCCATTTAATGCATGTCGATGGATGAGGATTTTCCTCCACCCAAGAGAATTCATGAGGCAAGGTGCACACCTCCACTTCATAGGCCACCTCAAAAGACACCTCAACCCCCTGAACTTGGCCAAATTCTATAAATAGAAGGCTATTTCCTTCATTTTAGATAATCATACATTTACATAATAATACTCTACAAAAATCACTCTAGCTTCTTTTGCACTAAAAATTTCCTTTTCTTACAACCCCCATCGATGATTTTGTATGCTTTTTTTTACCCCTTTTTGTGTTGTAAATGAAATGTAGATGTAAATTTACATGACCATAAAACTCAGATAGAAGCTTCCAAAAAAGTAGTAATCACCAAAAGAATTTTTTTTTTGGCTAGCATAGAGTTGACCATAAGTATAGGTATGATCATCTTGGACTATACCCAAGCGTACGGTTCCATCCAAGGACTTGTTACAGACAACTATAGACTACCATGTCATAATTTAGGTGACTATTACTATTTTTCTTTGTTGTTCACTTGTTTCAACATTATAATCATGCAATAGAGTAGTTTTTCATTTGTTTTACCTTTTATCAATTAGGATCTAATCAAGGTAGACCCACAGATGCTGCCAACTCTTTGATTTGTATTATGTAGGTTTAGAGGATCCACTCAACTAGTAGTGGTATGCCTGTAGTAAACCCACTCCCCTTAAGTTCTCAAAGAAATACTTGGTGTCATACTTGTTCATTGAAGAAAGAGGGCTTCCTCCTTGGAAGATCCTAAATTGTAGCCCATGAGGTAAAACTTGTAAAGAGATTCACTTTGTAACACCTCTTTTTATAATCAATGAAATTTCATAGTTTCTATGAACACAAATTTCAATTTTGAGTGGCTAAAGAGGACAACTTTTTAACTATATTCAAGTCAAAATAGATGAAGTTTTATCCTAGTCTAATGTAATCTACTAGTAATCAAATTGTAGTAAATCTAAAAAGGGTTAAGGTAGTAGCGGTCTAATGGGCCTATAAAATGAAAGTGATGGATGTGCAAAAACTAAATGAGATTGGGGAAGATCTTGTAGCATATGTAGTAAATGACTTTGAAAAATAATTGGATGAGGAAATGAGGCTTAATTATAAAATTTTGAAACAATAGAAGATAATATTGTTGGCAAATACAGAACCACAATGGATACTCAAAAGTAGAGTACTATGGATTGCAAATGGGGACGAGAAAACTAATTTTTTTCATATTTTTGAAAATCATATAAAACAACAAAACACAATTTGGGAGCTACAAGGTCAAGATGGAAGTAAAGTCTCCTTATTTTAAGGAATAAAATTCATGTGAGTAAGGCATTTTGGCCAACTATATAAGGATCTTAGTCAAGTTAATATAACTAAAATAGTCAAAATAATTTATCTTTTCTATATTTATAGATGAGGAAACCAATAGTGAGTTGTTTTAAGAAGTATCAAAAGAGGATCCCAAAGTTGTTGAAACCTCCTTCCAAAATGATAAGAGTTTTAGACCTAATGACTAGACTATGGAATTATTTCTTGGACTCTATGAGCTTTTGGAGTCTGACCTCTTCAAAGCTATGGATAAGTCTAGGCAAATAAGAAGGGTAAATGTAGTCTTCAAATTTAGTTTTATTGATCTTATTCTATAAGGATAATCCTTCTTTGTTTGATAATTTTAAGCTCATTTCTTTACATAACTATGTGTACAAAATCATAGCAAAAATACTTGCATAAAAAAATTATAATATTCCACCTTGGTTCTATATCTATTGAGTAGTTTGAGTTCCTACATGGTAGATAGATTCATGAAGGAATTGATGCTAGTTAGAAAAGTCTTCATATCATAAAATCAAAGAATTTATCAACAAGGGTGATGAAGTGGGATCTCTCTAAGGATTTTATAGAGTAAATTGGTTATATTTAAGAATGATACTCATATCGAGTTCTATATAAAAATGGTGAATTGTATTATAGGATGTTTGTGTTGTGATTCTTTTGTAGTATTGGTTTGTGGGTCAATATCTTAGTTCTTCAAAGCTTCTTGGGGGATAATAAAGGGTTAATCCATATCATTGCTATGATTTATTTTGGTAATTTAGTGATTAAGTAGGTGCATTTTGAAAGCCAAGAGGGTAGGATTGGTAAATTAATTTAGAGTAGTGGAAGTCACCCATCTACTTTTTGTAGATGACATTCTCTTTTTCACAGATAGAATAGTAAGAATTGCAAAGAAGTTAAAACAATCTTTAGATATTTTTTCTAGCAACATGTATATTTATTAATACATAAAAAATTGAGCATCTCTTTTGACCCTATGGATTATGATCATACTATATTAATAAGTCAAATTTTCCTCTTTAATAGATTGGATCTTAAAAATGGGTTTAAATACCTAGGGTTCTTTTTAAACCCAATGACTACACAATTCAAGAATGTAACTGGTTGATAAAGAAGGTGCAAATAATAATTAATATGTGGTGCAAAAAATGTCTCTCTTTGGGAGGTATGGGTTCTCCCCATGTTGATATTTGATCTAGTCTTGCAAATGTGAGGCAGGAGATTGATTTTGGTTATGTTTGTCCTAGATGAGATACCAATATATTGGCAATCTTTGGCTTATATACCAAAAGGAGTTTTGGATAAAATTAGACAAAAAAACTACAAGATTTTTGTATTATAGAAAAGAGAGAGGGAAGGTATTTCCTAGGTTAAATGGTAATCCTTATCCAAGTCCAAGAAAAATGGAGGATAGAAATTTAAGAACATCTTCCCGTTTAGCAAGGCTCTCACAACCAATTGTTTTTGGAAGATAATATAAAACAAAACTTATGAAATAAAATCATATAGGAAGAGTATTTAGAGTCACTCACAATCATGAAGTGGATAAGACCCCCAATGAAGCAAACCAAAAATGTTTCAATCTATTGGAAGGCAATGTTTCAAGATTTTTATATTGTAGGTAATTAGCTTACCTAGAAAATAAGGGACAATTCAATGATAAGAATGGGTTTAGACCCTTGGATTGCTTGTGGTGGTATGCACAAGCATCCAAATAATGTAATTTAAATCCTAAGAGCTCAAGGGATTGGAACTCTCATCCAAGTAGCTAACCTAGAATCATCTACAAATTGGAGATAAGGATGGAAGGGAGGAACAATGTTAGGGCTTCAAGACTAGAAGACACACATGTGGAAATAATATATGGAGAGACTTAAATCTAAATATATCAAGTTGTGAGAGGAAGTTGATCAATTGACATGAACAAAGAATGGAGCTAGAAGGTAGTATACTCTAGAGTTGGGGTATAAGACTTTGTTGAAAGATAGAAATGACAATTCAACATGGTGGCGGAAGTCACTCTAGAAGCAAAAATCCCCATTGAAGACAATATTTTTCCTATGGATTACTATAAAAATAAGGTTCTAAGATGGGAAGTATTACAAAAGAGGAGTTGAAATGGTCTAGGAAGATGCCATTTATATAAGTCAAACAATGAAACAATTGATCATTTACTAGTAGCTTTCCTCTTTACTCGACAAGTTTGGAGGGAGGTTATAGCATAGTTAAAGTTTCCTATAGATTGGTGAGAACACTCCCTAGGAGAGTGATTGAAATCTTGGTTTGAAAATAGATCATGTAGAGGTTTTATATAGCTCTCATGTTATTTGTGTTATGAGGAATATGGTTATCTAGGAATGTAGGAATATTTTAGGATAAAAAAAAAACCTACTTGGTAGGTCTCCTCCCAAATCATCAAAAGTTTCAATAACTATAAGGTTTCAACAACAACAAAGATAATCAGATAAATCATCCCTCCAAAAATCAATAAATTGGAGGTAAATCATCCCTCCAAAAATCAATAAATCGGAGGTAAATCATCCCTCCAAAAATCAATAAATTGGAGGTCTAAGGTTTTTTTGATGAGGCTAGATAGGAGGTCCCTAGAGTTTGTGGAGTAAGAGGATTACTATATATTTATGATTCTTATTATTTTAAATTCAAGGTTGGATTGGAAGAAGGTTCCAATAAGTATGTTGAAATTATGACACCAGTTAACAGAATCATAAAGAATACAAAAAATCTAAATTTACAAAGACTCACATGTGGTAATAAACAAAATACTTGGTATTTTTAAGGTGGAAAACATACTTCTATAACCCATCTTTTATCAAATAAAAATAATTCTACAAATCTTTTTACAATTAAAATAAATGTACTAAAATAAGTTAGTGGTAGCAAATCAAAAATCTTCGCATGTGACTTTAAAATAAGTTAGTGGTATCAAAACTCAGTTTTTTGTGATGGAAAATGAAAAGAAGAAAGGTCGACGAACACCGATTCAACACCGATTGTGTCACAATCGGTGAGAAAAAATTATGGTGGAAAAGAAAAAAAAGACATCAAACAATGTTTGCGTTTCCACGACTTGATGGCCTTCCATGTGCTCCTGAAGAAGACGTGCATGACAATATTCATGACACTAAACAAACCTCATACTTTCTTTCTGTGTTTCCTGCTCGCAGAAATATCGTGGTAACTTCCACAAAAAGACAATAAACCCGTCTACATTCACAGGGGAAAAGGCCAACCGGCGAGCAAAATGCCAACTTTAATAACAATTAGCCCTCATTAGGCCGAAACCTTCGCGACTATTGTGACTACCAATAAAATATGTTTCCCAAAACTTTCGCTGCTTCTGTCCCGATAATTCCACATTAAAATACGTTATCCAAGTCTTGGTCATATTTCCTTTGTTTTCCAAAGCCATGCGGAACGCTAGAAGAAAAAGCACACAACATAACTTTCGTACTTGCCGTTTCTCCCAATAGCTTGTCTGTGAGTCAATTTAAAGAGAAATGGGGACTTTCACTTGTTCAACTTTGTTTAACACGGCTCTGCAAACTTTTCAGAGTCCTCGGAGGAAATAGATTGATGGATGCCACATGCTTTTGCCGTGGACATATGGGTATGGGTGGGTACCATAAATCATATGAAACACTATTTTAATTGTCAAAAATCAATCGTTTGCAGAGGAGAAAATGTGCCCGTCTCATTTTAATTGTCAACAATCAGTAGTTTTCAGAGGGGAAAATGTGCCTGTCTCATTTTCCCACGATGTGATTCAGCACTTACTTCCATGACCCCTCTCCTTTCTTCATGTCTTCCACACAACCATAAATAATTAAATAGGGAAGCATATGGACTTTCAAAGGAGGGACTCTAGATTGAATTACGAACATAGTATAAGACCTCATTAGATACGTGAGGATTAATTCATTCCAATTAAGTACAATGAAATAATTAATTTTTTTTTAAATTTGAAAATCAATGATTTAAAATATTGGTTAATAATTTGGAAAGGTGTGTAAGATAAAACTTAACCTCATACAAATAATTAGCTATGAATGTATAAAGGACCTTTTGTTTAGGTTTTTAAGTTATTATCGAAGCTTTCAAGAAATGCTAGAGAATCATATGAAGAATGTAATTTTATATTTGCTTAATATAAAATTACGACCTTTTTCTTAAAAAAAAAAAAAAACCCTTATACTTTTTAGGTTCACCTATTACTTCTTTGAGTTTGTCTCTTTCAACAAGGTTATTACTAGCAAGCAATTCATTATTTGGAGTTGTTTCTCACGTTAATATACTCTTTGACCTTTAGACCACTAAATTTTTTGGCCAATTTTTTAATCTTACAATGATATCATTTATTAAATATTTTATATGAAACGAAAAAAAAAAATTAAGGATCTCTTATGCATTAGAGGTTTATGGAAACAAAAAACTGAAAGATTATTAATATAGACAATAAGAATATTTGGTTGAACAAATATGATGAAACATAGAGTCTTATTGGTTCAACAATTTTAAATGAATTGTGGTTTCAAATTAGCAATGAATCTTCTATTACATCCTAGCATATACTTGACAAAGTTTTTTCAAAGACAAACAAAATAATGTATGGATGTAATGGAGCAATGTTAAAAATACATTTTCAAATCTTTAAAACAATATATTTAATTTTATAATATAACAAAAAAAACTCTTTCACAAAACTCAATATCACTTTTATTAATTTTTGTTTATTTTGAATAAATTTTTTAAAATAAATTTAAAATTATTTTAATATGATTTTAGATTTAAAATTTTATTTATTTCTTTCATATTAAAAAAAATTAATAAGTTTACACAGAGTTTGAACCATAAACATTTAAAAAGGCTAAATAATTTTAAATACAATTTAAAGTTGAAAATTTTTATAGTATAAAATTCAAATATTTTTTTAAATAAAATATTTTTTAAAATATATTTATCTTATTAAATAAAACTAATATTAACTAAAAATAATATATTTAAAAAAATAAATTTAATTTAATTTAAAGATAAACAACTTGAAATTAAAAGTTATCGTAGAATATTTTCATAAACAACTTGAAAGTAAAAGCACTCCTAGAATCTTTCCAACACTGCATAGAAATTCTGTTGTAGAAATGGACGCACTTTCCATCATTCATATTACTTTTCAGCCTTGAATGTTGAGAGTAATCCTTGATTCACAAATTTTGTATATCATATGTCATTATGTTTACTATTTTTCTTACTTTATTTTATTTTATATAGAATTGCATTAAGCACTTTTTTCTTATTTTATTTTTTATGAAGTTACATTAAGCACTACTGTTGCTTTATATATATATATATATATATATATTTTTATTGGTGGTGGCCACAAGGGGTAAACAGAGTGTGACCACGAGAGAACCATTACATAACATATCCGCAACATGTAAGGCGAAAGATTTGAACCTGGACCTCTCAGCAACTAGAGAGGTTTAACTACCCACTTGCTCTCCAACTCCTTTACATGGGCGGATGTTGCTTTATATATATCTTACTTTACAATCCTATTAATCTTTTTTGGTCACCGATAAACATTAATTCAAATTCAAATTTTCGTAAACAATGACACTTCCATTTCTCTATGCACTTTCCATCACCGACACTGCTTTTCCTACCCCACCATCTATCTTTTATATCATGTGAATGATATTAGCTATTAAACCCATCTAATCAAAATTATTCGTAGGATAAATTTATTTTATTTTTACTTTTATAAATTAAAATTTTGTTAAAAAGTAGTGGCAGTTGATGCATGCTTTGCCTCGGTAAGTGAGTGGCCATGCAAACCATGCAATGAAAATAAAACTTAATGATATGTGTAGTTTAAAGTAAATAAAGTTGTTGTTAAGGAAACCTATTCCAGGTAAAGTTGGCAAGGGGATAGAAATTGCGTGGTGTGAAAGGGCGGGCCAACCCAAAATTTTCACTTTTAATTGTTTTTTTTCTTTTTGATCGACCTAAATGTTCAAGTATTGATGACTTTAACTCGGCTAATCAATTCACCTCTCGAGGTATTTCACAATCTCTATTTTTTTTAAGACATGTAGCATACCTATCTTTAGGTATGCAAGGTAGCAGACAAGATTAAGCTATGATTCTTATTATACTAATGAGTTAGCTTAATTCTTTCTTTGAAAGAAATACACAAATCTTTACATCATACATTAGTTCTTTCATGTAGATACACTAAGTGTGGTAGGATAAGGCTATCAATCTCATTCTTAGGACGAGCTAGTCCTTTCCTTAAATAAGTTTTGCTCCATAATCTCAAAGCCTAACTCCTTTTCTTTCCATATACTAGATATTATCATGCCCCTTTTAATAAGGGCATTCAAACATTATCCATTCATTTATTTTCTACATTCTTTAATATAATTATTAGATTAAGCATGAGCATTTATCACATGCAATCCCACTTCATAATTCACATTTTTGCTTATTAATGATGTTGCCATTAAATTCCACTTCTATATTGGAGGCAAGAGAAATTATTCAAGTTTATTTCTATTACAAGGAAAAACACCACAACATATACATCATTTAGGCATAACAAATTAAGCTCTTAATTATCCCATGAACTCCATAACAAGAAGTTAATGCATAACAAATTAAAAGCATCCATCAATATCCTAGGATAACAAATTCATTAAGATGCATTCATTAATAAATTAAACCACAAAATAATCCACAACAAAAAAATTATATCTAGGGAAAACCTAGCTTAAAACATGGATTCCTTCATTATTCATAAATTGCTCGATTTCTTATATTGGGTTTAAACACCCCATAATAATAATACACCCAACTAAGGATATTCATAGTCATAATGACTTTACAACATGAGGCTTTCCTTCCTTAGGTCCATGTATTTAATTCTGTCCATAAACCAAAGTGGAGGCGGATCATTTTGCCTTTCTTGTTCACATATAGAGATTCCATATTTTCTTTGGAATACTTATAATTTTATCTTATTCTTTAAGACCATATATGAGGCAAGGATTAGATTTCATAGCTACAATCTAGTCCCAAATTTGGAGTTGCATCATCCAATAACAACATTGACATAGAAGGATTAAGAAAGAAGACCATCTATTGTTTCTATTCGTTGAAAACCCTATAAGCCGAATCTTAAGTTATATATACATCCACACAAAGCACGTTCTCTTCAAATGTATTTAATACTACACAAAAGAATCTCTAAGCTATTCTATCTCAAGTTTCACATACAAGCAACCTTTACTAATGTTTCGAAGTTGAAGAAACCATAACATTTGGATAACACATGCTTAAATTCTAATTCCTTTCTCAATTCCAAAAATACTAAAGCGCACACACAAGTTCTAAAATAATTGAAGCTTTAGAAAGCGGTAAAACAACAATAAATCTTCGTAGTTAACTTTGAATCCATTTAGAGAACCCTTTACACTTTAATATGATGTTTATGCCTCTACACAGTTTCATAATTGCCAAGACGTAAAACCTAGGTACGTATCTGAAACAATTTAATCCTCACAACTCATCTTGAAAATACAGTATCTTTATCGAACATTGAACAAACCCTTTTTCACTATTGGAGAAGCCAAGTAAAAAAATAATCCAATAGAATTTCCTATGGGTCCCTTTTCCTATAGTCAACATGATCAAGAGATGCTCTTTGTGTTTTCACTTTGTTTTCAAAAGACCAGCAACTAGCTATTTTCAAATTAGAGGAAAACTAATGGAAAACTCAAGCACTTCATATGAGCATTCGTCCTTGCAGCATGAGCTTAGTTCCATGTCTTAGTTGAAATCTATTACTAGCCATAACCTAAGTCATAAGTCACTCAAGTACATGTTTACTCACGAACACATACGTGCCCTAGAAATCTACCCTCAAGAGTAAAAATCTTTCAATACTCACTTAACTACACCCCCTTTGATGCTCGACTCGTAGAATATTTAAAAGAAATACCTATGATACAAATATACAAAACCCAAACTTACTCTCTATGCTCTACACATAGTCCAACATGGAGTAAGGTTTCCATTGCCTTAAATCTCTTAATTTATCTGGTAAACACCAGCTAATGATCACTTGATTTAACCTTATATGTTTGCAACATGTTCTTTAGCTAGTTTAAAGGTGTTTCAAGATAGATCGTTTCAACTAGAAGGTGTTATCTAGGAATTAATTCATCATTTCCTTTAGCAATGAAAAGAAGTTCAAGAACATAAAGGAGTTTATAGGTCATTTGTTCCTATTTCAACAATTGGTTTAATTAGTCTACATCTTGACCATTTCCTTACATCAATAAAGTAAACAAAATACCAACCTTAAAAACGTGGTCACCAAATTCTTCAAATGAAACTCGCTTCCCAACTTTCTTCCTGGTTTCCTCATCCCTTCATTTCTCCTCCCTGAACCACATCCTTATTTTTCTTCTTTTTTTGAGTTTTTCTTGAGGTGGTTTGTCCTCCATCCTACTATCGAAGCATGATCTCAATAGTAACTAACCAGATTATCCCTAGTAATCATTGCAAGTATCTAACAATATGTTATCATGGAGGTTTCGAGGACCTTCTTCTAAGATTGATGTCCAAGATATTTTATTTCTAAATGAACAACCCACTTTCCCTTCGATGGAATGTCAATTCATACTCAAATAAACCCAGACACTATCCTTCAACAAGCGTCCTATTATGGCAGCAATCATTTCTTTATGGTGAGCAAATATGAAAGATCTTATTAAAAATATTAATGGGATAAACTTTCATTTATCAAGCTCTAGCAAGTAACAAAATATCCTTTATTTAATCAAAACATTGATGCCAACCAAGAACAAAATTCATCTATTTCATTCAAAAATGCTAAAAGAAGTAATAAACTCATGCATTTATTCCTCCTACAATTAGTCTATCAACTAGAATTTCATCTAATAATATTATCATGCATCATCAAATCTTATCTATTTAATACATTTCCTTCATGTTGATATTTATGATATGCTAAAATATATATGCCAAAAGACATTCATCCCTAGCATCTCCTCCTTGATGGTTAATCCATTCTCACATCGACAAGGAGAAACCTACTCCTACAAAAGCAACTTTATATTTTCTAATAACATATATGATGTGCAAGATTTAAGAAAAAATCAGTTATTATTTCAACAAAAATACCATATTCTTCAATAATATGCTAGTATTGAATGAATAAAACATGAAATAGCCAATCATTTTAACAACAAGGTAATATATTAATTGACAAATCCATCATGCGAATAATTTTGCCAAGGGAGGGTCATGATATCCTCCCCCCTTAGGATTAACACAGTCTCATGTGTTTCATCAAAGTTTCAGACACATAATTAATAATTACACAATTTTTTCAATTAGAAATAGAAAATGCCTCTACATATCTACCACTTTCTCCCAAGTAGCCTTCCTCTCGAAATAGCGGTCCCACTATACCCTACATTGCTCTAGAGTTACTTTCCTCATCAATTTGGAGTGGAACTCAAGGATCCTTATTGGACATACCTCTATAGCCTTTGGATTTACCATTTGCAAATTAGAAAATCCTAAACATGATCAGGATTACCAATGTATTTTCTAAGGAAAGATATGTGAAAGGTGTTGTGAATATTTGATAGATTGGGTGGTAATACAAGTAAATATGCCATAGGATTGATCTTTTCTATTATTTCAAAGGGTCCAACAAAACGAGGGTCCAATTTTGTGGACTTAATAGCGCTCTTCATTGGTTGCACCCTCAGAAACACTTTTTCACCCACAACAAATTCTCTTGGCAACCTCTTAAGATTGGCATAACTTTTTGAATTTTTTTAAAAAGAGATCATACACCTATGCAATCAAATAAAGAACAAATTAGATAACAAATTATGTAACCATAATGATAAAACAAGATATTCAAAAATGGTGCCCTTTTTATTAATATCAATTTTTGTCCTTCAAGATGGTTACAATGGGATCTCATTGAGGGATTTTCTACCACTTTGGTACAAATTTACAATAAGAAAAGTAATCCAAGGTGTATCTCTCATGATCTCTCTTGCATATCACAAACTAATTATTGATAGGTTTTTGGTGATTGTTGTGATGTATGATGGTGAGGTGTGAATCTTTATGTCATTTTCTCCATTGTAAATAACTATAATTTGCACACGAGAAAATATAAAGAGCATCAAAATCATATGAATAATATTCCAAGATAAGACCCATAATTATGACAAAGAAAGAGATAAAGAAGATGAAATATGAGAAATACATGCATAAAAATGATATTAAGCTATGTTAAAAAGTAGTTAAATATTGCTAAATCTAATGAAAGCAAGAAAACAAAAAATAGATCTTAGCCCTAGAGATTATCCTTGTGCGGGACGATATTTCCTGTTGGTCATATTGGGATGATACGATCATGCCTAGGGGCTATATCTAAGTGATATGATCGCTAAACTATGAGTAACTTCCTTAGGGCCGATGCGAGGCAACATCGGGTTTGATCAGTGGATTAGTTGATGTTCTTGATGTGCTCGTGAAGAAAAACTTAGGGGTGAAATCCAACACTAAAGCAAGGACTTTGGATGGTACAAGAAACACAAATTCAATATTCAACTTTTGAGATGGTCCATTGGCATGCTTGGAAGATTCATGGTTGAATTTTGGCAGCACTTCATTGCTTTGAGAATAAGAGCTCTTTGGTTCTTTAGTTCGACAACACTTCGTTGCATGAAAACTCAAGACTTTTTAATGAAGACTAAATGCCTTTAAATATACTTCCAAATGGGAGTCCAAATATTGTAAGAGAATACAAGAATAATTTGGGATCAAGAAACATAACTACTTCTTGATAACTATCATGCAACTTGACTTCATTATACCATTATGTCTAGCTAGCACATGTAATCATTAGAATTGTAGAACAAGAACTTGCTTACGGTGCAGCCATCTTGGGGTAAGACAACCGTGTTTGCAGTACATATTAGGGTGGGATGACCACAATTGGGGGTAATATCTGGGTAATATGATCATGGATGCAAATTAAATTCCTTCCTATTTGAGTGGTGAAAACCACTGTTAAGTCCTAGGGCTATCCAAGGTGGATCATATTGTCTGAAAAGGTGTCCATATAGGTAGTCTCATCAACATAACATGTTTTAGGTGTCTATAGATGCCTCTTTTTGGGATGAATTGTGTGAAAGCACAACACAGAGCAAAAATAGATGACCTAAAGTCAAATTGAAGGTTGATGGTGTTCATTGATATGATCAATGTTAGATGTCCCAATCATGGAAAGAGCATACATTTTTGAATCATTTATTCCAACACTTTCATGGAATTGGTTTTGGTAAGCCTTTCTATCAAAGAGAGAGACTTAGTCTGGGCTTTTAGGTATACCTGATCTTGGCACTTTAAAAACTTTCTAGGTAGGTGATTCTACAAGTTTGGGGTTTTTAGCCATACCAAGAATTTGGTTGAAATTTTTTCATTTTGCCCCAAAAAATAAGGAAGTGTATGATAGTTGTTGGAAATGCTTCTTGAATGAATGCAATTTACGTAATTAAGTGTTTGATTATTCACTTTGTTTAGGCATTTATATGTCAATAAATAGTCCAACTTATTTTGTACTAGTAATTTCATTGAATAATGTAAGAAGACTTAATAGGAAATAATTCAAGTTTTTATAACTGTTCATAAATTATGGAGATATGAGAGGAGAAACAATTTTATGTAATTATTATGTTGTAAAATATTATTTAATATGATGAAGATTAAAATTATATAGTACATTTTTTATTTTATGATAATGATAATGTGAATAAATTCTTTAAAAAATAATTGTTATTATTTTTAAAATAAAGGTTTACACTTTAATATTATCTTATAATAAATTGATATATATAACACTTTCAAAAAATTGAAAATAATTTTTGCATGGATGTGATAAACAAGAGAAAAACATTGGACATGTTGAAAATATTTTATAATCATAGATAAAATAGCCTGAAAATATTTTAGCATGAAAAAAAAAGACTTCAAAGCATAATAGAAGACAACTATAAACACCAAAATTCCATAGGGCTAATCTTCAATTTTTCCAATCCCTTAATCAATCATCCTTTCAATTAGAAAAACTAAATCGACCTCCTTTGGATCTAAATTTAGAGCACTTATTGCTCCAAAAGTGATAGGACATGAAAGATAGTGTTAGTAGCACTATCATGACCTAGTGATGCTTTTGCTAAATATTATAGTTTTTAACTTTCTTGTATAATTTTAAATTCCGATGATCATGAGGTAAAATATCCACCACAAAAACACCATTGGTACTTTTACCTCCTAGTGCTTTTGATTGTCATGCATCAAAATCAAGAAGCTTGACTTCTTGTCTCTTTCAAGCTACCCACCATTAATGAACCAAAACCCCTAAAAATTGATCTATAGCTCTTATAGACATTCCAAGTCTAAGAATTATTATTCTCGTGATCTTCCATTAATAGATTTTTGATCTCTTTTCAAGTTCTTACCACCTCCAAACGTATCATCTTTAATGCAATTATTTTCCCAAGGAGCCATGGCTTCCTACAAAACCAACATCTATGGTGACCATTCCATCATAGTTTTTGTAGTAGAAAAATGCTATTAAAATTTATATGCATTTCTCATCAAGAGTTATAGAGTAATAAAATTATGCCAAATTTTATCTAGAATCATAGCATTTTAGCATTTTTCATAGCAATATTGTCCAAATATTACCATAATATTGTGAAGGTCATATTTACAAGCACTTAAGATCACATTCTATCAAGCATCCAAGCATCCAATCAAGTCTCCAAGCAATCATAAAGCATCAAGCCTCCAAGCTTAACCATGCAATAGCCATCAACAAGAAAGCAAGTAAGGTAGCTAGATTCCAACAAGGGGGAATGACATTGTGTCTTGGGTTGTGCTTCTTATCCATATTTGATTTTAGCTCTTCCTTGTCCTAATATTTATAGGTATTTTAGCTTATTACACTTAGATATAATCTTACATTTTGCATTCATATTTAGTTAATCTTTCATTTTGTCATTTTCTTCATCTTAAGTAAATAAATCTATGTTTTTTATTGTTGGACAGGGCCTTTGTATTCTTACATTAGGGTCCTCCACAATAGTCATAATAACCTTATATTATCTTGTATTCAATATTTTTTTATGCTCTCAAAAGAAAAAGCATTACCAGACTATAAGTCAATGTTGTTATCACTCTCTAGTTTACATAGTGTGAAGGTATTGACACTAAAGCAAAAACATCAGTGATAATTTAACCATCTGGAATTTATTTATAAATTTCTATCATTTTTATCATCTATATGTCTAAATAAGGTCATAATTACTACTAAATAAAATATAACCTCCTCTATCATCTCAAACTGGCCCCTCTACCACTAATTGTATATTTTTAAAATTTATTTTGTAGGTCAAGCAATAATACCATCGATAGACAATAGTACCCAAAAAATCTATAGACTAGCAATACGTTTGTTACTATGGAAAAATAAGTCATTTGTACCTAATATTTATCATTTAATCATTTACAATTTAGACTGTATTTTTTTCTATGGAAATCAGGTTTTGTTTTCTATTTACTAGTAAAATAAACAAAAGGAAAAGAAAGAATTAGTTTAGTATGAACCGTATAGGGGATCAACTTCGTGTTTAATATTTGACATAAAATCAAAATCACATATATCTACATATTAAGATTTATTTTTTGTATTTTCTTATGCCCTTGCACCTTAAAATAAAAATTATTATTTACTTCCTCATCAAAATCAAAAGAATATTTTAGTTTTAGGCCTTGATTGTTGTAGTTGCATGTGTTTTAGGGCTATATTAAAAAAATTCTTAAACAAATTAGTATCTCAAGAGAAATGTAGGTGTTCTTTAAATAATTTAATAAAACTAATCTTTAAACTAGCAAACTTCCTCTAGTATTGTAGTGATAGGAGGAAAGAGTAAAAAAGCATTGCAAGGAGGTTGTTCACAATGTTTTCCATCTTTCCCTTTCACATTTTGGTGAATCCAATGTGAACGCTACGATGAGTCCCAAGATCCTTCTTTGTCAAACTAAGCCTTAATCAAAATAAAACGTGTTCAAACTTTATTCAATATCATATAATCTTGTTTACTTATATTAAATCACATGAAATCTAGATTATAAGAACTTAACCAATTTATAGTCTTACTAAGGGTCTTTATAATCCTTTGAAAAACTACTATACAAGATACAAGGCTATATTGGGTATATAGAGAGCCTAGCCCACTAGTTACCCATATAGGGTTTCATGCGTACTTATGCCTAGCAAGGAGTATATTATAGTGGGCTAGTGGAAGTCATACAGAGACATACTATTACCTTTCATGTACCATCTTGGCTATGTATATATTGATGATCCGTGTATCAAATTTCTATCATGTATTTATGAGTATATAGAGAGGAATTGGGTAGTGATATTTGGTAGGCCCTTGAGGTATATAAGTTAGATTTATAATATTAATGGAAGGAAATATAAGGTTGCTAAAACATCTTCTCTTTCTTCTATAATCAACTCTATAAATGTCAAAACTTAATTAATTGAACCATCCTTTCCTTCTAACCCATGGCCAAGAGATGCTACCTAACCCATAGTGTTTCTCATTAATTGGACATCAATCCTAACCCTCCAATATAATGTCCTAAGGATAAAATCATCTTTAGGAACCCTAAATTTTAAGAAGAATATGAGGACTCTTCCCCCTTTGGTTCTCTAACCCCTATCCCAAATGATCAAGAGAGTGATTTTTAAATCCACTAATTATATGGCTTATTTTTACATAAGTATAGAGATGTCATGGAATCATTTCTTAATGAAGCTCATGATAACCTAGGTGATTTTGTAGGGGAAGGTTCATTCTTGGACTGTATCCAACAATATAACTCTAATACTTTGTTTTTAAATCAAGTGAAACCATCCTTTGGATATTTAAGTGCAAATATTATAACATCAATTTCTAATTTAATTTATTCTAATCCCTATCATCACTATGTCTATTGATATTAGGATGTGAAACCTCTCATCTTTATCAAGATATCATTCATATTTTCCTTCTCTTATACAATTATTGTATGATAATGTTAATTTCCCTCTATCTCAACAAGTGGGTCCAAGTTGCATTCCTAACCCAAATGTACACTCAAGTGTTCCAGTTTATAAAATTCATAGCCTTCATTATAATCTCAAATCAAAACTCTAATCTCAAAATTTTTCATCCTTCATTCACTTTAAATACCTTGGGATAAAATCATACAATATTAGTATCAATATCATACCCCTAGGTATATAAATAATCTCCTAATATCAATTATCATTTCCCTCTTATCTTTTAACACATCATTTTTATGCAATCACATATAGTTTTCTCTTAATTTTAAGCTTCAACCTCTCAATTAGAGTTATAAAAACAAAGAAATATCATAATACAAGATCTTCCTCTAGTCACAAGTACTCTTATGATGACTTATGTAACAAACCTCTAGATCCCTTTATATGTAGTCTCATTTTTCCTCCCAACTTTGAAATCCCCAAGTTTCAAATGTTTAAAGGGAAGGAAGATATCATTAAAAATATTAGGTTGTGTAGAAATACATGTAATAATATTTATTATTATGAAATATCTCTTCTCAAACTATTTTCCAAGAGACCTAATGAGACCTCCTTGGAATAGTACTACCAAATACTAAGGCATTCCCTTAAGAGCTTTAGTTATCTTGTGAATATGTTTGTCAAACAATTTTATATCTATATTGAGGAGAAAAAATGATTAATGATCTATAATAAATCGAACAAAAAAATATGAGAACTATGCTAACTTCTTGTAAATATAGTAAGCCTTGATGGGGAGACTCCAGTATGTATGCCCATTAATAGACCTCCTAGATATATTCTGGTAAGACCCCAAGGTCTTACTATAAAATTATTAACAAATTAATATAAATGTAATCGTAGGCCACTCAAAGGGGGCTCCCTTGTAATCACTTTGCCACTATAGGGGGCTCCCTCCTTTAGAATCTATATTATTCTTCTTCTTATTGGAATATATATATCTACCCTAAAGCTACGTTGGTGAAGAGACATGATGGTTCACGTATGAAGAGACGTGATGGTTCACGTTATGAAGGGTTGTGATGGTTCACTTTATAAGTTAATAATATAATAATTAAATGATTAATAATACTAACTAATAATGTGAGGATTGAGGATCCTAACATGCCACCCTCCTTAAAAAGAGCTTTGTCCTCAAATCTCAAAGTGATAAGCTTTGTCCTTTGTTTTCCAAGAAGGATTTGTGTAAGTTCTTGGACTCTTTTAATGGCATCCTTTCGTAGGCAGGGATATCGAGAAGGATGAAGCATTAGCGGGGGATTGCCAAGAACAATAGTAGAATATTCCTTAGGAAAATCATGATGACGATGGGAGGGAAACCCTTGAGCTTCCTAAAATACTTTAGAATGATGCATCAAAAGTGATGGTAATGATTTCATATCCTTTTTTGGTTCTTTGGTAGAGCCAACAGAGAAGGAGTGTGTAGTCACTCTGCGTTGGTTTCGAATAGGTTTGGTCATATGGCAAGAACTCACTATTGGTGAGTAAGGTATGTGTAGGTCTTGTAGAGTGCATGTTTGTCTAGCATTGATCACTTTGGGTATGTCTACCTCATCCCTACTTGGTACATCAATCACTTCTTGCACATCGACCTCATTGTCTTCATTGCAGTGAGTAGGTGCACTGGTCGCTTCGAACACAACTACCTCATATGCTTGCTCTATGGAGAGACAGGGATCAACTTCCTTCAATAAATACAATGTTAGTGTAGCACATTTATGGTGAGGTCCAAATTGTTCATCACAATTAACACAGAGTCCTTTTGCTTATCGTTCCTTCATCTCCTCAAAGCTAAGATGTTTAATTCATAAAGTTCGGTTAGATTTGGGGGTTGTGTAAGTGATTTGTGCCCTTCCATTATGCATAGGTTTGGGAGCGATGTAAGTTGTCAATGATTTTTCCATAAGTGATTTCTTTAATCATTGTTGTGCATTGATTTTATCTTCAACTAATTTTGCCAATCCATAGGTCTGCATCATGGTATAGGGATTGAACCTTGTCACCTCCATTCTAATTTCCTCTTTTAATCCCCTAATGAAGCCATTGATGAGAATTGATTCATCCAATCTTGTGTTGTGTTTGGTGATATCCTCAAACCGAGTTTGATACTCACGCACAAAAGTGATTTGATGAAGATATTTGAGCAATTTCCACATGATTGGGTCCCACATGGCTCTGATACCAAATGGTAAGACCCCAAGGTCTTAATATATAATTATTAACAAATTAATATAAATGTAATCGTAGGCCACTCAAAGGGGGCTCCCTTGTAATCGCTTTGCCACTATAGGGGGATCCCTCCTTTAGAATCTATATTATTCTTCTTCTTATTGGATGATTTGATATGGATGGCCAACCTAATATATATATATCTATCGTAAAGCTATGTTGATGAAGAGACATGATGGTTCACATATGAAGAGACGTGATGGTTCACGTTATGAAGGGTTGTGATGGTTCACTTTATAAGTTAATAATATAATAATTAAATGATTAATAATACTAACTAATAATGTTAGGATTGAGGATCCTAACATCTTCATAGGTAACCTTAATGAGAAATTGTATTTCTATTTTGAGACAACCAATGTACTTCTTTTTAAGATGAAATTGATATGGCTAAGAGAGTAGAGTCTGCATTCCTTAATAGAGTATAATTGAAATCCAAATCCCATGAGAAGGAAGAAAAGTATTCTTCCCACCCAAAAAGGAAGTACAAAAGAAAATATGTTGTAAGTAATGGATTTATGGACTCATGCTAAACCAATAGCATTAGTGCTATAATGAACCTTCAAAACATTATCTTAGGAAAGCCACAACAACCAAAACCTAGGAGGAAGTACTCCCAACTAGACAAGCCTCCTTTAGCCATCTTAGAATAACTTGTAAAGATGAATATTGGAGGTATTATATTATTTGGTACCTTGTATGATTAATGCAAGTACCTTGTAAATATTTTGTAATTAGTTTATGGTGTGAAAATAGTTTAAAATATGTGTTTAATATTTTATTCTATAGTATGTGTCATATAAATAAGTGTGAGTTATGTATGCGAGGTGTCATGTTAGTAATTGTGAGTTATGTGTGTGAGGTGTCTTGTTAGTAAGTGTGAGTTATGTAAGTGAAGTATCATGTTTAGGAGTTATGGAAACTCGTGAGGGGCTTTGTCTTTAAGTAAATATATGAGATAAATGTGAAGAGTTAGATCTCCAATGAGTACGAGGAGATGAAGAGTCTATGTAACTACAAAGGTCAATAGTCATGTGTATACGAAGAGACTCATGTATGTATATATTGAAGATAAAACCTTGTAATATGTATTGAAGAAGCATTACATTAATGCATTTCTTATAGTAGATGGGTTCTCAATAATATTTTATGAGTTTTATTTTTATTATTGTTTGGAATATGCATTTGATATATTGTGAGATATTATGATATCCTATGGAAATTATCTTGTGACAATAAGGGTAATTTGCTAATAGTGGTATCAGAGCTACAATAGTGCTATAATGAGAAGGAAGAAGAAGAATTTAGGTTGATAAGGTCACCCAAATATTTAGAGAAGTCAACTTGATAAGAGAATTAAAATATTGAGAGAAGTTGGGCTGAGTGCACCCGAATATTCAAGAGTAGTAGGGCTGAATAGATCACCCATAATTGAGGATAGCCAATTGAATAGAGCATTGGAAATTGCAGAAGATTGAAGAAGGATTGCCAAGGTAAGAAAAATTAATTATTTGAAGAAATTTATTTTATTGAAAGGAAGATATTTTATTAAAGAGAAGAAGAATAAATATTTTGCAATAAGAAAAATTGAAGGGATTTATAAGAAGAAGAACACTTTTTAGAAAGAAATTAATTGAAGGAAAATATGAAAGATGACATTGAATTGAATAGAAGAATAAAAATTGAAGAAGAATAATTTATGAGAGTTATAAGAAGAATTAATTGAGATAATAATATTTGAAAAAAGAAAAAGAAGAAGAAGAATAATAAAGAGAAGTGAGAATTATATAGAGAGAATAGTAAATTGAAGGAAAAATTGAAGATTGAAAATTGAGAAAGAATATAAAATTGAGTGAAGAAGAGTATAGAAGAAAGGGATTTTATTTAAAAGTTTTCTAGAGAGAAAATTATTTGAATATAGAAATTAAAATTACAAAAGAAGTTATTGTGGAGCTTTTTTATTAAAGAAATTTATTTAAAGAAGAGCAGATATTGTAGAATGTTGAAGAAGCTACATATGAAGCCAAAGAATTTGAAGATACATCCAAAGATACTAAAGATATCCATATAATATAGTAGCAATGGAATAAATATATGTGAGAGTAGCACAAAAAATTACAAGCAATATTCATACTTAAAGGTTGAACAAGAGAGAGCATACAAATTTAACATCAAGAATAAAGAGCACTGAGATAATACATGATTTCTAGCAAACTTTGGGGATGTTACTTTATTATCATCAAATTAATGGAATCTTAAAATGTGAAATTTTATAGTCATTATTGAAATAGCAAATGAATAGCAAGCATGAGCATACATTTAGCTTTAGAAGATACCAATAAGTGAACTGGACATGGACATCGCAAAGATCATGAAATTTATGATTGAAAAAAAAATTGAAGTATGATAGTTATGATGAGTTTGTGGAGTTGATAAAGAAGGAGTTGTTTATTGTTTCAAATGTAGAGACAATTACTACTTTTCATGTATTGATACATGGTGCATTTTTAGTAGTGGAAATTATAACTACAAAGCATGCTTGCATGAAAATGGCTATATGAATTTTTTCTAAAATAGAATGAATAATTCCAAGAAGATAATGCACTTAAGATATATGTTGTGTCATCCAATATGGTTCTTCTTGGTATTTTTGGGTTTAAATTAATAGGTAAACTAAATAATGATGCACCAATACCCATTTAATGCATGTCGATGGATGAGGATTTTCCTCCACCCAAGAGAATTCATGAGGCAAGGTGCACACCTCCACTTCATATGCCACCTCACAAGACACCTCAACCCCCTGACCTTGGCCAAATTATATAAATAGAAGGTTATTTCCTTCATTTCAGAGAATCATACATTTACATAATAAAACTCTACAAAAATCACTCTAGCCTATTTTGCACTAAAAATTTCCTTTTCTTCCAACCCCCATCAATGCTTTTGTATGCTTTTTGTTACCCCTTTTTGTGTTGTAAACGACATGTAGATGTAAATTTACGTGACCATCAAACTCAGATAGAAGCTTCCAAAAAAGTAGTAATCACCAAAAGATTTTTTTTTTTGGCTAGCATAGAGCTGACCATAAGTATAGGTATGATCATCTTGGACTATACCCAAGGGTACGGTTCCATCCAAGGACCTCTTGTAGACAACTATAGACTACCAGATCATAATTTAGGTGACTATTACTATTTTTCTTTGTTGTTCACTTGTTTCAACATTATAATCATGCAATAGAGTAGTTTTTCATTTGGTTTACCTTTTATAAATTAGGATCTAATCAAGGTAGACCATAGATGATACCAACTCTTTGATTTGTATTATGTATGTTTAGAGGATCTACTCAACTAGTAGTGGTATGCCTGTAGTAAACCCACTCCTCTTAGGTGCTCAAAGAAAGACTTGGTGTCATACTTGTTCATTGAAGAAAGAGAAATTCCTCCTTGAAAGATCCTAAATTATATCCCATGGGGTAAAACTTGTAAAGAGATTCACTTTGTAACACCTATTTTTATAATCAATGAAATGTCATGGTTTCTATGAACACAAATTTCAATTTTGAGTGGCTAAAGAGGACAACTTTGTAACTATATTCAAGTCAAAATGGATGAAGTTTTATCCTAGTCTAATGGAATCTACTAGTAATCAAATTGTAGTAAATCTAAAAAGGGTTAAGGTAGTAGTGGTCTAATGGCCCTATAAAATGAAAGTGATGGATGTGCAAAAATTAAATGATATTGGGGAGGATCTTGTAGCATATGCAGTAAATGACTTTGAAAAATAATTGGATGAGGAAATGAGGCTTAATTATAAAATTTTGAAATAAGAGAAGATAATATTGTTGGCAAATAGAGAACCACAGTGGATAATCAAAAGTAGAGTACTATGGATTGCAAATGGGGAAGAGAAAACTAATTTTTTTCATATTTTTGAAAATCATATAAAACAACAAAACACAATTTGGGAGCTACAAGGTCAAGATGGAAGTAAAGTCTCCTTCGTTGAAGGAATAAAATTCATGGGAGTAAGGCATTTTGGCCAACTATATAAGGATCTTAGTCAAGTTAATATAACTAAAATAGTCAAAATAATTTATCTTTTCTAGTTTTATAGATGAGGAAACCAATAGTGAGTTGGTTCAAGAAGTCTCAAAAGAGGATCCCAAAGTTGTTGAAACCTCCTTCCAAAATGATAAGAGTTCTAGACCTAATGACTAGACTGTGGAATTTTTTCTTGGACTCTATGAGCTTTTGGAGTCTGACCTCCTCAAAGCTATGGATAAGTCTAGGCAAATAAGAAGGGTAAATGTAGTCTTCAAATCTAGTTTTATTGCTATTATTCTATAAGGATAATCCTTCTTTGTTTGATAATTTTAGGCTCATTTCTTTACATAACTATGTGTACAAAATCATAGCAAAAATAATTGCATCAAAAAATTATAATATTCCACCTTGGTTCTATATCTATTGAGTAGTTTGAGTTCCTACATGGTAGATAGATTCATGAAGTAATTGATGCTAGTTATAAAAGTCTTCATATCATAAAATCAAAGAAATTATCAACAAGGGTGATGAAGTGGGATCTCTCTAAGTCTTTTATAGAGTAAATTGGTTATATTTAAGAATGATACTCATATCGAGTTCTATTTAAAAATGGTGAATTGCATTATATGATGTTTGTGTTGTGATTATTTTGTAGTATTGGTTTGTGGGTCAATCTCTTAGTTATTCAAAGCTTCTTGGGGGATAATAAAGGGTTAATCCATATCATTGCTATGATTTATTTTGGTAATTTAGAGATTAAGTAGGTGCATTTTGAAAGCCAAGAGGGTAGGATTGGTAAATGAATTTAGAATAGTGGAAGTCACCCATCTACTTTTTGTAGATGACATTCTCTTTTTCACAGATAGAATAGTAAGAATTGCAAAGAAGTTAAAACAATCTTTAGATATTTTTTCTAGCAACATGTATATATATTAATACATAAAAATCAAGCATCTCTTTTGACCCTATGGATTATGATCATACTATATTAATAAGTCAACTTTTCCTCTTTAATAGATTGGATCTTAAAAATGGGTTTAAATATCTAGGGTTATTTTTTAAACCCAATGACTACACAATTCAAGAATGTAATTGGTTGATAAAGAAGGTGGAAATAATAATTAATATGTGGTGCAACAAATGTCTCTCTTTGGGAGGAGATTGATTTTGGTTATGTTTGTCCTAGATGAGATACCAATATATTGGCAATATTTGGCTTATATACGAAAAGGAGTTTTTGATAAAATTAGACAAAAAAAGCTACAAGATTTTAGTATTATAGAAAAGAGAGAGGAAAGCTATTTTCTAGGTTAAATGGTAATCCTTATCCAAGTCCAAGAAAAATGGAGGATAAAAATTTAAGAACATCTTCCTGTTTAGCAAGGCTCTCACAACCAATTGTTTTTCTAAGATAATATAAAATAAAACTTATGAAATAAAATTATATAGGAAGAGTATTTATAGCCACTAAAAATCATGGAGTGGATAAGACCCCCAATGAAGCAAACCAATAATGTTTCAATATATTGGAAGACAATGTTTCAAGATTTTTATATTGTAGGTAATTAGCTTACCTAGAAAATAAGGGACAATTCAATGATAAAAATGGGTTTAGACCCTTGGATTGCTTGTGGTGGTACGCACAAGCATCCAAATAATGTAATTTAAATCCTAAGAGCTCAAGGGATTGGAACTCTCATCCAAGTAGCTAACCTAGAATCATCTACAAATTGGAGATAAGGATGGAAGGGAGGAACAATGTTAGGGCTTCAAGACTAGAAGACACACATGTGGAAAGAATATATGGAGAGACTTAAAGCTAAATATATCAAGTTGTGAGAGGAATTTGATCAATTGACATGAAAAAATAATGGAGCTACAAGGTAGTACACTCCAAATTTGGGGTATAAGACTTTGTTGGAAGATAGAAATGACAATTCAACATGGTGGTGGAAGTCACTCTGGAAGCAAAAATCCCCATTGAAGACAATTTTTTTCCTATGGATTACCATAAAAAATAAGATTCTAAGATGGGAAGTATTACAAAAGAGGAGTTGAAATGGTCTAGGAAGATGCCATTTATATAATTCAAACAATGAAACAATTGATCATTTACTAGTAGCTTTCCTCTTTACTCGACAAGTTTCGAGGGAGGTTATAGCATAGTTAAAGATTCCTATAGATTGGTGAGAACACTCCCTAGGAGAGTGATTGAAATCTTGGTTTGAAAATAGATCATGTAAAGGTTTTATATAGCTCTCCTGCTATTTGTGTTATGAGGAATATGGTTATCTAGGAATGTAGGAATATTTTAGGATAAAAAAAAACCTACTTGGTAGGTCTCCTCCCAAATCACCAAAAGTTTCAATAACTATGAGGTTTCAACAACAACAAAGATAATCTGACAAATCATCCCTCCAAAAATCAATAAATCGGAGGTAAATCATCCCTCCAAAAATCAATAAATCGGAGGTCTAAGGTTTTTTTTATGAGGCTATATAGGAGGTCCCTAGACTTTGTGGAGTAAGAGGATTACTATATATTTATGATTCTTATTATTTTAAATTCAAGGTTGGACTAGAAGAAGGTTCCAATAAGTATGTTGAAATTATGACACCAGTTAACAGAATCATAAGGAATACAAAAATCTAAATTTACAAAGACTCACAGGTAGTAATAAACTAAATAATTGGTATTTTTAAGGTGGAAAACATAGTTCAATAACCCATCTTTTATAAAATAAAAATAATTCTACAAATATTTTTCAAATTAAAATAAATGTACTTTGATGGAAGGGTAGAGACGTTTTTCGCAGGACTGCCCAAACTGCCGAACTCGTTTTGGCCATATCTCACTCATCCGAACTCGGATTGAGCTGAAATTTTGAGGGTAGATGCCTGAAAAACCCTAGAACGTCTCCACCAATTTTCATATCATTTGGAGCAACACAGATCCTAGCGCATCCCTATGTGTGAACGATATATTTGGCAAGCGGCTATGCGAGGGTTTCATCCGGGTTGAGTGCAAGCAGCTCCAGAGGTTGGTTTTTAGGGCCTTCGGGCCCTAGCGGCCAATATTTTTGTGGTTTATGCTCAATATTTTAGCAGGAAATGTTGCAGGGGATACAATATGGGTTAGAAATTTGTCTTTCAACAGATCATACTATGAACTTGAGTGACAACGGCTTCCAATTTGCTGCACAAAAGAAAAGTGAAAACCATACCTTTCCACGACGTCTAGGGCAAGGATTAAAGAGACCACGAAATAAGTTTCAAGCAATTGATCAAAAAATGGCTCATATCTCAAGTGAATCTGGTGCTAAGGTGCACCCACAAAATAATTCTACTGTGAAAACCCCTGTCAAGGGTAAGAATTTTGAAGACTCAGTCCCAAAAATGAATTTTAGGGATGCCCTTCATGGTGGACAGCCTCAGCCCAATGCTAATATCAATATTAGGGCTTCTCATAAACCTCTAAGAATGCCTAAGATTGATCCCAAGAAAATGGAGTCAGGATGTCTTAAAGCAACTGATGGAACTCCTATTGTTAAGCTTGATATGGGTAACATTCAGACTGGCATTGAAGATTTGGAAAAAGAGGACTAATTTGTCGGTTCGTGGGTTTTCGTCCGAGTCTATCTGCTTTCAAAGTCTGGGCTGCAAAAAGCTAGAAAACTAAAGGTGAGTTACAAATCTCTATTTATCCAAATGGTTATTTTCTTGTTTTATTTGCTAATAATGAAGATAGAGAGAAAACTTTTCAAGGGGGTCCTTGGTTTTTTGGAAGGGCAGGGCTTTTCATGAAGCCCTGGCATACTAAATTTAAAGCCGAAGAAGAGATGCCTTCTATAGCTCCCGTGTGGGTTAGACTCTTTGGCCTCCCTATTGAATTTTGGAATCCTACTATTTTTTCTTCAATTGGAAACTCTTTAGGAACTTTTATGATGACTCGTTGATTGTACTCAAAATTTTGAACATATTATTTATGCTCGAATTTGTGTTTTAATGGATTTTGACAAACCCCTACCTAAAAATATCACATTACAATTTGGGGAAGACACTTGGGAGCAAGTAGTGGACTATGAGAACATTCCTTTTCGTTGTAGAATTTGCCATGAATATGGTCATTTGGCCGTTGCTTGCCCAAATAAAATTCCTGATCAAAAGAAAGAAGATATAAACTCAAGCAGGTTTCCAAATACCTAAGAAGAAGAACACTCAGAAAAACCAAGTAATGAAGGATCAATCAAAGTCATTTGCTAATATGTTTGAAATCCTTTCCACAAATGATGTCCCAAGTGAGGAAGAGGAAATAATGGAAACTGAAATCTTAGAAACACAATTTAAATATGAAGGAAAGAACTCAGAGACAAACCAACAAATCAAAGGTTTTCAACAAAAAAAAAAGGAGAAAATTTACACAAGAAAAACAATATTTCAAATGTCAAAACTTCAAATAATGCAGGTCCCAATATAGACTCCATTGAACCATCTAGTAAAATTTTGGCTGTGTATGAGCATTCTTCAAGGTTAGAAGCCATCTCAGATTCAATTGGAATAAGTCAAGAAATAGGGAAAAAAAAATTGAAGATGGATTCTAATCAAAAAGTAGGTCGCAAGACCAATCAATATCATATGGTAAAAGAAGGTGAAAAGCTTGTAGAGGAAGGTAAGATTAATGCCCTTCCCAACATTTTTAGCCCTGGTATTAATGAAGATCATCACTTGGAATATTAGAGGACTCAAAGGGAGTCTTTCAAAACAAAATGAAATTAGAAGAATGATTCAGATAAATCATCCACATCTTGTTTTCCTTCAAGAAACAAAGATGTCAATGGAGGATATGGACTTAATTGCCAGTAAAATTTGGCCACTGGAAAAGTGGTTTCCCTCGGCTCCCAAGGGACTTCGGGTGGCATTGCTTGTCTTTGGGACCCAAAAGAGGTAGTTATTCACCATATGGTTGGCAGTTGGGGTTTGTTGGCTATAGCTATTCAAAGTAGACATTCCAACCAGATTATGCTCTGCATTCATCGTTTATGCCCCGACTTCTTTGGAGGAAAAAAGAAGACAAGTGGAAGGATATTACTCATATTATCTCTCATTTTCCTAAAGCTTGGATCTTGATCGGAGGAGATTTCAATACCATCCTCTCTCTGGATGAGAAAAGGGGGGGAAATAGAAATTTGGACAAAAGTACTGACCTCATGAGCGAATATATTGCAAACCTCCATCTTGTGGATATCCAACTAGATAATGGCCTTATGACTTGGTCTAACAGAAGGCAAGGCTTAGCTTGTATAATGGAGAGATTGGATAGGTTTTTGCTCTCTGAAAATTTCTTAATCCATGGTCACATTCCTAAAGTGAAGACTCTTAATAATGTTGGTTCGGATCATTGGCCACCATGGTGGAAATGTGGAAAACCAATGTGAGTTTCTCTCCTTTTCATTTTCAATTAATGTGGCTTAGAGACATTTCCTTCAGACCTCATGTGCAACAATGGTGGAAGGAAGGTAAACCTAGGCATGGGACTAAGATGTTCTGTTTTGCCAAAAGACTGCAATACATTAAATCCAAAATCAAGACTTGGAACTGGAAAGAGTTTGGGGATGTTCATAAAAAAAAACATGAAGTTATTGCTCATCTTGAAAATTTGAATAAGAAAATCCATTTAGATGGCCTCACAGAGAAGAGAAGTGCAGATGAAATTAAACTCACAACTCAGCTAGAGGAATGGGAAAAAAGAGAAGAAATCTTATGGAAGCAAAAATCTAGAATTCAATGGCTCAAAGAAGGAGATCGAAACACAAATTTCTTCCACAAATCTCTTCTAGCTCGAAGATCTCACAACTTTATTTCTTCCTTAAAATCAGATTCTGGAGATGTTGTTTATACTTGGGATGGCATGAACTCTATTGTTGTTGATTACTTTTCCAATATTTTTGCTGCTACTCCTCTTGACTCAACTTCACAACAAAATGTTCTTCAAGCAATCCCTTCTCTTATCACTTCTGAGGAGAACTCTATTTTGACTGCTCCTGTTACTATCAATGAGCTTCAACAAGTAGTTTTTAAAATGCAAAAAGGGAAAACCCCAGGTCCTGATGGTTTTCCTATTGAGTTCTACCAAGAGTTCTGGGATATCCTTCATGTTGATTTATTAGAGGTGGTGGAAGAAGCCAGGAAATCCAAAGAAATTTTGAAGGTTATCAATAAAACTTATATTACTCTTGTTCCAAAAGCTCAAGAGGTTGATCATATCTCAACTTTTAGACCTATTGCTTTATGTAATGTTCTTCTCAAAATTATTACTAAAATCATGGCAGTAAAGGTTGAAGCCTCTTTTGCATAAGATTATTTCCCAGAGCAAGGGGGATATGTGGAAGGACGTCAAATAGTAGATGAGATAGTTCTTGCTCAAGAAGCCATCCATTCCATGGATATGCAAAATTCTCCTTCTATGTTCATCCGGTTAGACTTATCCAAAGCTTATGACAGAGTGGATTGGCACTTCCTTATCAAAGTTTTGAGGCAATTTGGTTTCTCTAAGGATTGGATGGATTGGATTATGGGATGTATCTCTTCAGTTTCCTACTTAGTTCTTATCAATGGTAGGCCTTCTCAGTCTTTCCTAGCTTCCAGAGGTATTAGGCAAGGTGACCCGCTATCCCCTTATTTATTCATCATTCTTGTTGAATGCTTGGGTAGGACTATAACCAAAAAGAGGGAAAACAAAACCCTTGAGGGAGTTACCATTGCTCATGGAGCTAGACCTATCTCTCATCTTCAATTTGTGGATGACTCTACCCTTTTAGGTAAAGCTACGCTTAAGGAAGCTTCTAATATTAAGCAAATCATTAGCTATTTTTCTAAGGCTATCGGGCAGTTGATCAATGAAGACAAATCTAAAGTTATTTTCTTTCACTGCTCCGCTAGACAGGAATCCATGGTCTTGGATAAATTAAGATATAAGAAGACCTCTCTTCCAATCACTTATTTAGGTATTCCCATAAATATTCAAAGGCAAAAAAATAAAGATTGGAATTGGTTGTTGGACAAAGTCAAGAAGAAAATTGGAAAGTGGACCAACAAGTGGCTTTCTTCTGGGGGTAGAATCACCTTGGTAAAATCAGTCCTTCAAGCTATTCCTATTTATGTTTCTTCCATTTTGAATATCCCAAAGGTTGTTCTTCGAGAATTGGATCAAATCAGTCATCGTTTCCTTTGGAGTGGTACTAAGGAGAAAAGAAAATGGGCCTTGGTGAAATGGGATACTTTATGTCTTCCTAAGAGTGAAGGGGGGTTAGGATTTCGGTCTTCAATTAATAACAACAAAGCTTTAGCTGCTAAATTATATTGGAGGATGTTGCATAACCCCAATGCTCTTTGGGCCAATAATCTCCGTGCTAAATATGCCGAGAACAAAAGTCCTGAAGACCTTGTTCGCTATCAACTTCCTACCAAAGGTTCTCCCATTTTAGCAGTTCTTAAGACCGGTGAGGATTTGATAAAGAAAAAATTATTTTGGATCATTCATAATGGTCAACATGCAAATTTTTGGACAGATTCTTGGGATGGTCACAAGCCTTTGATAACTCAGTTTCCCGATTGGAGGCCTTGGATGGAGGAGCTTCACCGAGCTAATTGGATAAAGGTGGCTAATTATTGTCGGTACCATACTGGTAATTCAAAGGTTGGTAGATATTGGATCCCTATTGAGGACTGGCCTATTCAAATCCCAGAAAGGCAAAGACAAGATATCCAAGGCATCCTTCATATGAGATCCCTCTCTTGGTCCCATGAAAAAGATTGTTTTGGATGGAACAACACTACTAAGGGTGAGTATTCAGTTGCTCAAGGTTATTTGACCTTATGCCATAATAATCCCAACCATTCTTCTGACATATTTTCTCAATTGTGGGCTCAAAAGCTCGGCCTAAGGTGAGGTTCTTTAATTGGCTTTTATTGCATCGTAGGGTGCTTACCGGTGAGCAACTTATGAAGCGTGGTTTTCATGGCCCTTTTAGATGTGAAATGTGTGAAGAGAATGTAGAAAATATCAACCATATTTTTATTGAGTGTACTTTAGCCTCTCGAGCTATGGAGGAGAATGGCAACTTTACTTGGCTTACAATGGTCCAATTTTTTCACTTTTGAACAACTTTGGAGGGATTGGCCTAATCAAGAGGGTGTTGATCATTTTATTAGGCAGTTAGTTTGGATGGGTTCTACCATTCTTCTTTGGAATATTTGGAATGAAAGGAACAACCAAAATTTTTAATCAAGATAGGAAGGATATTCACTATATTTGGCAAAAGACCATAGCCAACTTAGTTGAATCAGTCCATCAACTCCTTAATCACCCCCAAAACTCCCACCAAAGATGGGATCAAGTGATGCAAAGATTGAAGATTAAACCTTCTAAGGGCAACCAACTTAAAGGGAATGTGAGTATTAGTAAGATGGATAGGACTAGAAATTGGCAACCTCCTCCTAAGGATTTTGGAAAAGTCAATACCGATGGAGCCTCTAGAGGGAACCCTGGAAAAGCCAGTGTGGGAGGAATTGGTAGACTTTCGGATGGCTCCCTGGTTTTTACTTTTGTTGAGAATTTGGGTATTCTTTCCAATAACCTTGCTGAGGGGTATGGTATCCTTAGAGGCCTTCAGGAGGCTACTAAGGTTGGATGGGAAAAGGTGTTAGTTGAGTCCGACTCTCAACTTATGATTAATCTCTTGAAGACTCCTTCTAAGAATCATAAGGTGGATTGGAGAATAAAAAGAATTATTGAGAAGATTCAGCTTAATCCGGATGGGATTTTTGAAAGTTGATTACAATCATGTGGTCGGAGATCAAAACAAGAGTGTTGATGCTTTAGCTAATTGGGCTTTGGACAAAGGTGATCTTACTTGTTATGGCCACCCTCCTATATGGTGGGCTTCTCAAATTAGGGAAGCTCTTCTTTCTATCATTTCTTTGGATGGCTCCAGTTCTGAAGGTACCTAGTTTCTTCTTGTTTTTTTTTTTTTTGTTTCTCTTTGGTTCATTCAGTTTTTTTAGTTCCCTAGCTCATTCTATTCTTTATTTTGTTTCCTCTGTTGATTCTTGCATTAATAGTCTTCTGGTCTAGATAGGTCATTGTTTTGTTCATTTTTTTTTCTTTTGTCTTCTTTGTTTTTTTGTTTAGTTTTTTAAGGTGGGTGGGTTCTTTTGTTTTGTTTTGTTTTTGTGTTCTTTGTGTTGTTTTTTGTTGTTCTTGTGTTTTTGTTGTTTTGTTTTTTTTATGTTTTTTGTTATTGTTCTTGTGTTTTTTTTTGTTCTTGTTCTTGGGTTTCTCTTTGTTTGTGTTATTTCATTTTTTTATGTGTGAGTGTTTTCTATGTTTTTTGTTTTTGTTTATTGTCTCGTTGTTGGTTGTTTTTATTTTTATTTTATTTATTTTATTTTTTAGGTTTTGGTTGTGTTTATTTTTCATGTTTTTTTGGGTTATGTCTTTGTAGTGTTCTGTTGTTTTTGTCTTGTTTGTGTTTTGTTATGTGGTTCTTGTGTTTTTCTATGTGGTTTGTGTTGTGGTTTCTTTTATCTTATTGTGCGTGTTTGGTTGTGCTTTTGGTTTTGACACACTCAAGGAGCATGTTTTTTATTTTATTTTATTATTTTTGTTGTTATTTACTTTTTTTAATTTGGTTTTGTGTGTTTGTTTGCTCCTTGAGTATGTCAAAGGTGGTAGGCCAGGTCCGAGTCCTGGGCATTTTTGGCGGAATGGATACCCCTGCCTCCTTGGGTCTTACCCGAAAGTGGCATCCCTTTTGGGATGTTTTCCACAAATAAAAAAAAATAAATAAATGTACTTTAAAATAAGTTAGTGGTAGCAAATAAAAAATCTTTGCATGTGACATTAAAATAAGTTAGTGGTATCAAAACTCAGTTTTATTTGTGATGGAAAATGAAAAGAAGAAAGGTCGACGAACACCGATTCAACACCGATTGTGTTAATCGGTGAGAAAAAATTATGGTGGAAAAGACAAAAAAGACATCAAACAATGTTTGCGTTTCCACGACTTGATGGCCTTCCATGTGCTCCTGAAGAAGACGTGCATGACAACATTCATGACACTAAACAAACCTCATACTTTCTTTCTGTGTTTCCTGCTCGCAGAAATATCGTGGAAAATACAATATCGTGGTAACTTCCACAAAAAGACAATAAACCCGTCTACATTCAGAGGGGAAAAGGCCAACCGGCGAGCAAAATGCCAACAGGGGAAAAGGCCAACCGGCGAGCAAAATGCCAACTTTAATAACAATTAGCCCTCATTAGGCCGAAACCTTCGCAACTATTGTGACTACCAATAAAATATGTTTCCCAAAACTTTCGCTGCTTCTGTCCCGATAATTCCACATTAAAATACGTTATCCAAGTCTTGGTCATATTTCCTTTGTTTTCCAAAGCCATGCGGAACGCTAGGAGAAAAAGCACACAACATAACTTTCGTACTTGCCGTTTCTCCCAATAGCTTGTCTGTGAGTCAATTTAAAGAGAAATGGGGACTTTCACTTGTTCAACTTTGTTTAACACGGCTCTGCAAACTTTTCAGAGTCCTCGGAGGAAATAGATTGATCGATGCCACATGCTTTTGCCGTGGACATATGGGTATGGGTGGGTACCATAAATCATATGAAACACTATTTTAATTGTCAAAAATCAATCGTTTGCAGAGGAGAAAATGTGCCCGTCTCATTTTAATTGTCAACAATCAGTAGTTTTCAGAGGGGAAAATGTGCCTGTCTCATTTTCCCACGATGTGATTCAGCACTTACTTCCATGACCCCTCTCCTTTCTTCGTTGACAACAATGGCATGTCTTCCACACAACCATAAATAGTTAAATAAGGAAGCATATGGACCCTCAAAGGAGGGACTTTAAATTGAATTACGTACATGATTTAGTGAGGTTAGATTGAATTAGATACGTGAATTAGAGGATTAATTCACTACAAGGACAATGAAATAATTAATTTTTTTTTAAATTTGAAAATCAATGATTTAAAGAATATTGATTAATAATTTGGAAAGGTGTATAAGATAAAACTTAACCTCATACAGATAATTAGCTATGAATGTATAAAGGACCTCTTGTTTAGGTTTTTAGGTTATTATTGAAGCTTTGAAGAAATGCTAGAGAAGCATATGAAGAATGTAATTTCATATTTGCTTAATATAAAATTACGACCTTTTTCTTAAAAAAAAAAAAATACCCCTTATATTTTTTTAGGTTCACCTATTACTTCTTTGAGTTTGTCACTTTCAACAAGGTTATTACTAGCAAGCAATCCATTATTTGGAGATGTTTCTCACATTAATATACTCTTTGACCTTTAGACCACTAAATTTTTTGGCCAATTTTTTAATCTTACCATCATATCATTTATTAAATATTTTATATGAAACAAAAATATTAAGGACCTCTTATGCATTAGAGGTTTATGGAAACAAAAAACTGAAAGATTATTAATATAGACAATAAGAATATTTGGTTGAACAAATATGATGAAACATAGAGTCTTATTGGTTCAACAATTTTAAATGAATTGTGGTTTCAAATTAGCAATGAATCTTCTATTAAATCCTAGCATATACTTGACAAAGTTTTTTCAAAGACAAACAAAATAATATATGGATGTAGTGGAGCAATGTTAAAAATATATTTTCCAATCTTTAAAACAATATATTTAATTTTATAATATAACAAAAAAAACTCTTTCACAAAACTCAATATCATTTTTATTAATTTTTTTTTATTTTGAATAAATTTTTTAAAATAGATTTAAAATTATTTTAATATGATTTTAGATTTAAAATTTTATTTATTTCTTTCATATTAAAAATTTTTAATAAGTTTACACAGAGTTTGAACCATAAACATTTAAAAAGGCTAAATAATTTTAAATAAAATTTAAAGTTGAAAATTTTTATAGTATAAAATTTAAATATTTTTTTAAATAGAATATTTTTAAAATATATTTATCTTATTAAATAAAACTAATATTAACTAAAAATAATATATTTAAAAAAAAAAATTTAATTTAATTTTTATTTTATTTTAATTTAATTTAAATATAAACAACTTGAAATTAAAACCAATCTAGAATCCTTTCATAAACAACTTGAAAGTAAAAGCACTCCTAGAATCTTTCCAACATTGTATAGAAATTTTGTTGTAGAAATGGACGTGCTTTCCATCATTTATATTACTTTTCAGCCTTGAATGTTGAGAGTAATCCTTGATCCACAAATTTTGTATATCATATGTCATTCTCTTTATGTTTTTCTTACTTTATTTTATATTCTATAGAATTGCATTAAGCACTCTTTTCTTATTTTATTTTCTATGAAGTTACATTAAGCACTATCGTTGCTTTATATATATCTTTTTTTTTTATTGGTAGAAAGGGTTTTGAAAGGTCCCTGAACCTTGTACAAGAGAGATTACAATAAATCCAAATCGACAGAGGTGGTCCAAGAAGAGAGGAATAGAAAGTTGGCAAACCTCCACCCTAGGGAAGGTGTCGCGAAATCACGACCAAAATGGTGATGTCACGAAATCACAACAAGAAGCACCATAGAATCCGAAGGAAGAAAAGAAGTCACGAAAACGCGACAAGAATCGCCATCGGAGCCGAAGAAGGAAATAAGTCGCGATATCGCGACATGTTGCAAAGTGTAGCGTTATCGCGACACTTTGCAGGGTTGGAGCCGGTCCAGAAGAAGAGTCACGAAATCACGACAAGAAAAAGAAGTCACGAAATCGCTACAAGAATTGAAAACGCTGCCGAAGAGAAAAGGTGTCACGAAATCGCGACAAGAATGCAGACCACAGCCGAAATAGAAAATGAGCCCCGAAATCGCGATGAGAGTGGAAGCCTGCTGCCAAGAATAAAAGGTGTCACGAAATCGCGACAAAAAGGAAGACCTCTGTTGGAGAGAAAAAAGGTCGCAATATCGCGACAAGGATGAGAGTCCGCCGTTGGAGAGAAAAAAGGTCATGATATCGCGACAACCTGGAAGCCCACCGTTGGAGAGAAAAAAGGTCACGATATCGCGACAACCTGGAAGCCCACCGTTGGAGAGAGAAAAAATGTCGCGAAATCGCGACAAAAATGAAGACCGCTTTGGAGAGAAAAAAATGTCACGATATCGCGACAAGTTTGCGCAAAGGCACCCGGAGAGAAAAAGTGTCGCGATATCGTGACAAGTTTGTGCAAAGGCACCCGGAGAGAAAAAGTGTCGTGATATTGCGACAGAATGGAAGATCGCCATTGGAGAGAAAACCCATCGCAAAATCGCGACCGAATGGAAGACCGCCGTTGGAGAGAGAAAAGGTGTTGCGATATCACGACAAAAAATCAAGACCGCGCCGGAAGGCCAAAAGTGTCGTGATATCGCGACAAGTTTGCGAAAAAGCACCCGAAGGGAAAGGTGTCGCGATATCGCGACAACTTTGCGAAAAAGAACCCGAAAGGGAAAAGGTGTCGTGATATCGCGACAAGTTTGCAAAAAAGCATCCGGAGAGAAAAGGTGTCGCGATATCGCGACAAGTTGGAAGACCGCGCCAGAGAGAGAGAAAAGTGTCGCGATATCGTGACAAAAAGCAACCTCGCGGCCTGAGCAAAAAGGATAACGAACTTTATATATATCTTACTTTACAGTCCTATTTATCTTTTTTGATCACCGATAAAAATTAATTCAAATTCAAATTCAAATTCAAATTTTTGTATACAATGACACTTCCATTTCTCTAGGCGCTTTCCATCACTGACACTGCTTCCTACCCCACCATCTATATTTTATATCATGTGAATAATATTAGCTATTAAACCCATCTAATCAAAATTATTCGTAGGATAAATTTATTTTATTTTTACTTTTATAAATTAAATTTTTGTTAAAAAATAGTGGCAGTTGATGCATGCTTTGCCTCGATAAGTGAGTGGCCATGCAAACCATGCAATGAAAATAAAACTTAATGATATGTGTAGTTTAAAGTAAATAAAGTTGTTGTTAAGGAAACCTATTCCAGGTAAAGTTGGCAAGGGGATAGAAATTGCGTGGTGTGAAAGGGCGGGCGTGTCACAACCCAAAATTTTCACTTTTAATTGTTTTTTTCCTTTTTGATTGACCTAAATGTTCAAGTAACGATGACTTTAACTTGGCTAATCAATTCACCTCTCGAGGTATTTCACAATCTCTATTTTTTTTAAGACATGTAGCATACCTATCTTTAGGTATGCAAGGTAGCAAGATTAAGCTATGACTCTTATTATACTAATGAGTTATCTTAATTCCTTCATTTCATTGAAAGAGATTAAGCTATGACTCTTATTATACTAATGAGTTAGCTTAATTCCTTCATTTCATTGAAAAAAATACACAAATCTTTACATCATACATTAGTTCTTTCATGTAGATACATTAAGCGTGGTAGGATAAGGTTATCAATCTCATTCCTAGGACGAGCTAGTCCTTTCCTTAAATAAGTTTTGCTCAATAATCCCAAAGCCTAACTCCTCTTCTTTCCATATACTAGATATTATCATGCCCCTTTTAATAAGGGCATTTAAACATTATCCATTCATTTATTTTCTACACTCTTTAATATAATTGCTAGATTAAGCATGAGCATTTATCACATGCAATCCCACTTCATAATCCACATTTTTGCTTATTAATGATGTTGCCATTACATTCCATTTCTATATTGGTGGCAAGAGAAATTATTCAAGTTTTATTTCTATTACAAGGAAAAACACCATACCATATACATCATTTAGGCATGACAAAATAAGCTCTTAATTATCCCATGAATTCCATAACAAGAAGATAATGCATAACAAATTAAAAGCATCCATCAATATCCTAGGATAACAAATTCATTAAGATGCATTCATTAATAAATTAAACCACAAAATAATCCACAACAAAAAAATTATATCTAGGGAAAACCTAGCTTAAAACATGGATTCCTTCATTATTCATAAATTGCTTGGTTTCTTATATTGGGTTTAAACACCCCATAATAATAATACACCCAACTAAGGATATTCATAGTCATAATGACTTTACAACATGAGACTTTCCTTCCTTAGGTCCATGTATTTAATTCTATCCATAAACCGAAGTGGAGGCAGATCATTTTGCCTTTCTTGTTCACATATAAAGATTCCATATTTTCTTTGGAATACTTATAATTTTATCTTATTCTTTAAGACCATATATGAGGCAAGGATTAGATTTCATAGCTACAATCTAGTCCCAAATTTGGAGTTGCATCATCCAATAACAACATTGACATAGAAGGATTAAGAAAGAAGACCATATACTATTTCTATTCGTTAAAAACCCTATAAGCCGAATCTTAATTTATATATACATTCACACAAAGCACGTTCTCTTCAAATGTATTTAATACTGCCCAAAAGAATCTCTAAGCTATTCTATCTCAAGTTTCACATACAAGCAACCTTTACTAATGTTTCGAAGTTGAAGAAACCATAACATTTGGATAACACATGCTTAAATTCTAATTCCTTTCTCAATTCCAAAAATACTAAAGCGCACACACAAGTTCTAAAATAATTGAAGCTTTAGAAAGCGGTAAAACAACAATAACTCTTCATAGTTAAATTTGAATCCATTTAGAGAACCCTTTTCACTTTAATATGATGTTTATGCCTCTACACAGTTTCATAATTGCCAAGATGTAAAACCTAAGTACGTATCTAAAACAATTTAATACTCACAACTCATCTTGAAAATACAGTATCTTTATTGAACATTGAACAAACCCTTTTTCACTATTGGAGAAATCAAGTAAAAAAATAATCCAATAGAATTTCCTATGGGTCCCTTTTCCTATAGTCAACATGATCAAGAGATGCTCTTTGTGGTTTCACTTTGTTTTCAAAAGACCAACAACTAGCTATTTTCAAATTAGAGGAAAACTAATGGAAAACTCAAGCACTACATACGAGCATTCGTCCTTGCAGCATGAGCTTAGTTCCATATCTTAGTTGAAATCTATTACTAGCCATAACCTAAGTCATAAGTCACTCAAGTACATTTTTACTCACGAACACATACGTGCCCTAGAAATCTACCCTCATGAGTAAAAATATTTCAATACTCACTTAACTACACCCCCTTTGATACTCGACTCCTAGAATATTTAAAATAAATACCTATGATACAAATATACGAAACCCAAACTTACTCTCTATGCTCTACACATAGTCCAACATGGAGTAAGGTTTCCACTGCCTTAAATCTCTTAATTTATCTAGTAAACACCAGCTAATGATCACTTGATTTAACCTTATATGTTTGCAACATGTTCTTTAGCTAGTTTAAAGGTGTTTCAATATAGATCGTTTCAACTAGAAGGTGTTATCTGGGAATTAATTCATCATTTCCTTTAGCAATGAAAATAAGTTCAAGAACATAAAGGAGTTTATAGGTCATTTGTTCCTATTTCAACAACTGGTTCAATTAGTCTACATCTTGACCATTTCCTTACATCAAGAAAGTAAACAAAATACCAACCTTAAAAACATGGTCACCAAATTCTTCAAATGAAACTTGCTTCCCCATTTTCTTCCTGATTTTCTCGTCCCTTCATTTCTCCTCCCTGAACCACATCCTTATTTTTCTTCTTTTTTTGAGTTTTTTTTGAGGTGGTTTGTCCTCCATCCTACTATCGAAGCATGATCTCAATAGTAACTAACCAGATTATCCCTAGTAATCATTGCAAGTATCTAACAATATGTTATCGTGGAGGTTTCGAGGACCTTCTTCTAAGATCGATCTCCAAGATATTTTATTGCTAAATGAACCAACTTTCCCTTCGATGGAATGTCAATTCATACTCAAATACACCCAGACACTATCCTTCAACAAGCGTCCTATTATGGCAGCAATCATTTCTTTATGATGAGCAAATATGAAAGATCTTATTAAAAATATTAATGGGATAAACTTTCATTTATCAAGCTCTAGCAAGTAACAAAATATCCTTTATTTAATCAAAACATTGATGCCAACCAAGAACAAAATTCATCTATTTCATTCAAAAATGTTAAAAGAAGTAATAAACTCATACATTTATTCCTCCTACAATTAGTCTATCAACTAGAATTTCATTTAATAAGATTATCATGCATCATCAAATCTTATCTATTTAATACATTTCCTTCATGTTGATATTTTTGATATGCTAAAATATATATGCCAAAAGACATTCATCCCTAGCATCTCCTCCTTGATGGTTAATCCATTCTCACATCGACAAGGAGAAACCTACTCCTACAAAAATTTAAATCCATTAGCAACTTTATATTTTCTAATAACATATATGATGTGCAAGATTTAAGAAATAATCAGTTATTCTTTCAACAAAAATACCATATTCTTCAATATATGCTAGTCTTGAATAAACAAAACATAAAATAGCCAATCATTTTAACAATAAAATAATTTATCAATTCACAAATCCATCATGTGAATAAGTTTGCCAAGGGAGGGTCATGACATCCTCCCCCCTTAGGATTAACACAGTCCCTTGTGTTTCATCAAAGTTTCAGACACATAATTAATAATTACACATTGTTTTCAAATAGAAATAGAAAATGCCTCTACATATCTACCACTTTCTCCCAAGTAACCTTCCTCTCGAAATAGCGGTCCCACTATACCCTACATTGCTCTAGAGTTACTTTCCTCATCGATTTAGAGTGGAACTCAAGGATCTTTATTGTACGTACCTCTATAGACTCTAGATTTACCATTTGCAAATTAGAAAATCCTAAACATGATCAGGATTAGCAATGTATTTTCTAAGGAAAGATATGCGAAAGGTGTTGTGAATATTTGACAGATTGGGTGGTAATACAAGTAAATATGCCATAGTATTGATCTTTTCTATAATTTCAAAGGGTCCAACAAAACAAGGGTCCAATTTTGTGGACTTAATAGCGCTCTTCATTGGTTGCACCCTCAAAAACATTTTTTCACCCACAACAAATTCTCTTGGCAACCTCTTAATATTGGCATAATTTTTTGAATTTTTTTAAAAAGAGATCATACACCTATGCAATAAAATAAAAAACAAATTAGATAACAAATTATGTAACCATAATGATAAAACAAGATATCCAAAAATGGTGCCCTTTTTATTAATATCAATTTTTGTCCTTCAAGATGGTTACAATGGGATCACATTGAGGGATTTGCTACCACTTTGATACAAATTTACAATAAGAAAAGTAATCCAAGGTGTATCTCTCATGATCTCTCTTGCATATCACAAACTAATTATTGATAGGTTTTTGGTGATTGTTGTGATGTATGGTAGTGATGTGTGAATCTTTATGTCGTTTGCTCCATTGTAAAGAACTATAATATGCACACGAGAAAATCTAAAGAGCATCAAAATCATATGAAGAATATTCCAAGATAAGACCCATAATTATGACAAAGAAAGAGATAAAGAAGATGAATTATGAGAAATACATGCATAAAAATGATATTAAGCTATGTTAAATAGTAATTAAATATTGCTAAGTCTAATGAAAGCAAAAAAGCAAAAAATAGATCTTAGCCCTGGAGATTATCCTTGTGCGGGATGATATTTCCTGCTGGTCATATTGGGATGATACGATCATGCCTAGGGGCTATCTTTAAGTGATATGATCGCTAAACTATGAGTAAATTCCTTAGGGCTGATGCGAGGCAACATCGGGTTTGATCAGTGGATTAGTTGATGTTCTTGATGTGCTCGTGAGGAAAAACTTAGGGGTGAAATCCAACACTGAAGCAAGGACTTTGGATGGTACAAGAAGCACAAATTCAATATTCAACCTTTGATATGGTCCATTGGCATGCTTGGAAGCTTCATGGTTGAATTTTGGTAGCACTTCATTGCTTTGAGAATGAGAGCTCTTTGGTTCTTTAGTTCGACAACACTTCGTTGCATGAAAACTCTAGACTTTTTAATGAAGACTAAATGCCTTTAAATATATTTCCAAATGGGAGTCCAAATATTGTAAGAGAATACAAGAATCATTTGGGATCAATAAAAATAACTACTTCTTGATAACTATCTTGCAACTTGCCTTCATTATACGATTATGTCTAGTTAGCACATATAATCATTAGAATTGTAGAACAAGAACTTGCTTACGGTGCAACCATCTTGGGGTAATACAACCGTGTCTGCAGGCCATATTAGGGTGGTATGACCACAATTGGGGGTAATATCTGGGTAATATGATCATGGATGCAAATTAAATTCCTTCCTATTTGAGTGGTGAAAACCACTGTTAAGTCCTAGGGCTATCCAAGGTGGATCATATTATCTGAAAATGTGTCCATATAGGTAGTCTCATCAACATAACATGTTTTAGGTGTCTATAGATGCCCCTTTTTGGGATGAATTGTGTGAAAGCACAGCGCAGAGCAAAATTAGATGACCTAAAGTCAAATTGAGAGTTGATGGTGTTCATTGATATGATCAATGTTAGATGTCCCAATCATGGAAAGAGCATACATTTTTGAATCATTTATTCCAACACTTTGGTGGAATTGGTTTTGGTAAGTCTTTCGATCAAAGATAGAGACTTAGTCTGGGCTTTTAAGTATACCTGATCTTGGCACTTTAAAAACTTTAGGTAGGTGATTCTACAAGTTTGGGGTTTTTAGCCATACCAAGAATTTGGTTGAAATTTTTTCATTTTGCCCCAAAAAATAAGGAAGTGTATGATAGTTGTTGGAAATGCTTCTTGAATGAATGCAATTTACGTAATTAAGTGTTTGATTATTCACTTTGATTATAAATTTTGTGATGTATGATTACCCCCCCAAGTGATGAGTCGATAGAGGAGATGGAAAGTGATGAAAATGATGAGTTGCTTAACCAAGATGACTTGTTTTGGGTTTTGTAGGACTTACAAAAGTGGAAGAGGTAAAATCCCATTAAAGTTGTGATTTCAACCATTATTGGTAATTTTACACCTCTATCCCTTGGAGCAGTCCAATCGCATGGCTTTCTTAGGGAATTGAGATAACAATTCAATTTGTTCAAGAATTAAATCACTATATACATAGATCACTTGATGTTGAGTGGAAGAAGGAAACGTACATCTCTATCCCATGGAAGAGTCCAACAACATGGCCTTCTTAGGGAGTTTCAATAACACTTCTCTTCATTTAGGAGTTATTTTTGTTTAAGTGATATTATGATAACTTACCCATCCGACCAGATTACATGGATAATTAGTCACTGCAACCACTAGGTGTATAGGGTAAATCACTAGGTACGAGGATTACTTGAGAGGTTTTGACCAACAGGTTTTAGTTTTTTTTTTTTTGAATTTTTTTGGAGTTTTTGAAATTTTTAGGGTCGTACCATGATAGAATGGTCACACTGAATGCAGTCATCTACCACAAAGACATTCGTAGAAATTTGAAAATATAAAAGAGAAATTTTCAAAAATCTTGACATCATTTTCACTACTCGAATTTGTGGAAAAATAAGAGGTGAGGAGGAGGAGAGCAAATTCTGACATGAAGTGTTACCGAATTGCCCACCCATTGTTACCATGGACCAACTTGGGACTTCGACGAGCAGAGGGGCTAGGGTGAGAAAGGTAGTCACTTTGTTCTCTTATTATTTTGCAATTTTAAAATGAACCTCACTAATTAATGTAAAAAAGTGAACCTCACCTAAAAATTTAAGGTAAGGAACAAATCTTATATTAGGAAATGTAGTGTAGGTTGTTAAATTTGCTTTAGTGTTTATTTTTTTTATTTTTATTTTTTTGGTATGTACATGCCCCAATTCCAAGGTCGTCTCTCAGAGGGACGATCCCTCTTGTGGGGTTTGGTTGCCATATTAGGATGGGACAACAACATTTTTAACCATTACGATGACCATCTCATCCTAGGGTAGTCGTGGAAAAGTCTATCTTAGGTTGGTATGACCTCAATAAAAATGCATGATGCCTTAGATTTTTATTGATTTTTTTGGATTTTTTTTTACCTGATTGTTTGATTTTTTACTTGGTATACTCAGAATTTGAGGGCTTATCATAGAGTTCCAATGGTTTTTGATATGGTGCAAGGATGCCTCTCAAGGGATGATTGGAAGTGGCTTAAGGCCATTGGACTTAAGTACTTTATGAGGCTAGAGGTAGTGATGGCTGACCAAGCCTATCCAACTGCATTGGTTGACTGATGGGATAGCCAAACTAACACCTTCCACCTCTTTAAGGGTGAGATGATAGTCACTTTGGAGGATGTGTATAAGATTCTTTGCATTCTAATTGAGGGATACCCTATCACTTCCACTCCCTTTGTTTAGTAGAGTAGAGTGCTTCAAAGGATATTCGATGAGGATGCAAAGATTGTGAGGCAGTGCATGGATAGAAACAAAGTTCTTATTGAGTCTTGGTATACCACAATTATTTTTACCAGTAGACATGTAGTGTTGATGTCACTCATATCTAACATCCTACTATTTTACTCTTTGGGAGTGAGGTTCCCATGGAACCTCCTCAAGTTAGTACATGATTTTGTGAAGTGCAATATTCAATATTGATTGATTATGGCATGGGAGAGCACTCTACTGGCACATATGTATGATGACTTATACAAACTTTGTCATTAGGATTGTATACACCTAAAATGTGTCATGTTTAGGATACTACCCATATGGACACATTCATAGACCATATAAATCCTCTTAGACTTCTACAAGAGCAAGTAGTGGTCCTAACCACTCAAAAAGGGCAGTTCTAGCCCATCTAGGTTTGGTCGCTCTCAAGTAGAGTGGCTGCCATATTTGGTTGTTGAATCTTGCAATGGCCACACCTAGCCGCTAAAACTGATAGTAGATAGCACCATGTACAGTCTGGCTATGAATACGAGCCCATATCACATAGTCTAATTGCACCTTGCATTATTTACAAGCAGATTTTGGTGAGGAACTCCCTAAGTTCCTCCTAACTACCCCTTCAATGCTAGTTTGTAACTGATGATTTCCACCAAGGATGGTTAGTTGCATGTAATTTGGATTGAAGCTTCTCCAAGAATCCAAGGTCAAGATATGAAAGAGATAGAAGTCTACATATGGACTCTCCCACAAAAAAAATGGGATCCACAATTTTTAGAGTTTATGCAATGAAGCCCTATCATATTGGAGAGTGAATATGTGCACCCTTGAGGAGCAACGAAGTGCTATCTGACTGAGAAGAGACTACACATCCGCTATTCAGATCCGTTATTATTAACCACCAACCAGTGTACTGAGACACAACCGATGACCCTTGAACATCAATTGAAGTGAGGAACTGAGTGCTACAACCCTTAGATCAAGAGAAGAGGTTTATTTTGTGGATGTTGTCCTAGACAATATCTCGTAGGTGTAACCTAGGTATTATACATTAGTTTCTTTTGTTATAGCATTATATCAAATTACTTTTTGCTTTAGTATTTATTTCTAGTATAGATCTGATTTATTTATTCATTTACATTATTATTCCCTGATATATGCACATGCTTTTCATTAGTTGCATCACATTTAGTCATATTATACTTATTTATTTCGCTTGTCAGATTTAATACTAACAACCTCGTCCAAGGAGGCAGCCCATACTACTTACTATGCTCTTTTGTTTCCATACCCACAGATATAGGTTCATAGTATCAATTTGAAGTATTTAGAACATGAGATCCCTCCGGGATGAAATTGGGAGAAAGAGACACCAATAAGCCCTCGAATAGTTTGGTGTGTGATATCAGGAGGCCTACGAAGGTGCACCATGCCCTTGTATATTATATATTTATCATTGCCCCACTTGTAATAGATTATATCAAAATGAGTATCCCTCATAGGGATGTACATGTAACCGAGATCTGGAAGCATCAATAAAAGAATATTTATTTGCTTTTTACTTTCACGTTATATGTGCTTGTGTGCTTCCTTTACTTTTTGCATTTGATATAATAATAACAATATTGCAAGTAGGGCCAGTTGTGGTGCACTCTTATCAGGGTCGCACAGATGGCAATCATGATGGGACCCCCACCAGGTTTTTATTTTTTTTATTTACTAACATTTATGGATTTTCTTTATGTAGGTTCAATCGCTCTGGTCAACAATGACCAGTAGGTTTTGGCCACTTTGGTCGATAGCAACCAAAATATCTTAGCTACTCTTGTAGTCAGCGGCCAGCAATAGTCACTCTAGTCAACAGTGAATGACAAAAAAGTTTTGTAGAGGGTAAAATTTCCATCATCAGATCAGGAATTGAGGTTGGTTGCATTCTCTATTTCCTTGTATTTTTTTGTCTACAAATTTTCCCAAAAAATAGCAACTTAAATCACTCTTTTTTTAGGAAAATATAAAGAAAAATGGAAAAATAAAATGCACTTGAGGTTTCCTAGGATTTTCTTTAGTTTTATCTAGGCGTTTCTAGGAATAGTGGGCCTCTGCTTGTGCTAGGCTTTTGTGTATTTAGTTGGCTTACATGCGGCCCAGTCAATGGCCATTTATTTATAACATATAATGCATTCTTTGAGGTTCATATTAGCTAAATACATGCATCTTTCTGAAATAAAACATATTTTATCTTAGGCATATAGGAAAGATCATGTTTGTTGGGTGATGCATTTTTGTTTACATGTAAGTTTGAAAAGAACCCCATACATATCACGTATTATTTTTAACATCATCAAAATTGGGCTCTCACATCCAATCCATTGATAGAGACCAATAGTGGAGGTCATTACCACTTGGTTGGTTCATGAGAAAGAGTATCATAGGGACTTATTCATGGCCAAGGCTGACCCAAGAACTGTCCTAACTGTGTAAAATAGCACACACTCCTACCTGAGGGGTGTATCGCTACGTATGGGGTGTTGGGTTAGGATTTGTAGTACCTATGCTACCTCGCTAGGTATGGACTTCACTACCATATTCGGTATGTGTGAGTATATAGGTGAAATCCCTTAAAAAATTTAAGTATACCATCCAACAAAAAGTGCAAAACATGATGAGAGTTAGCTTATATATCCAACGAATCAAAACACACCAAATAGTTTAGGGAACACACACATAAATCCTTAAACAAGATAAACATATACTTGTTTGTTTGTATGGTTTGAAATTTACCTAAGAAGATAACTCATAAATCACCATGGTATACACTCAAAGAAACCAACCTCGATCCACCACTAAGGGGAAATTGACACTCCACACACTCACAATCACACTAGCATTGAGCCACCCACCCATAGTGTCACCAGATGAAGTTTGGCAAGTCTTAGGGGTGACAACTCAACCCTTGGGGGGACTCCTTGAGAAACCCCAACGAGAGATCCATATCTTGGTTCCTCATCACATAGACACGAGGAGACCTCCTAGTCTCTTTCATCACTCAAACACATGAAGGCATCACAACCTCCTTCATTACATAGATATGAGGAAGCTTCAAGGCCTTCCTCATCACATAGACATGCAAAGGCATCACGACCTCCCTCGTCACATTGATATGCATAGGCATCATGAACTCCCCCATTGCACAGACATACGAAAGCCTCAAGACCTTCATCATAACATTGATATGAGGAGGCATCAAGACCTCTATCACCGCATAGCTATGCAAGGGATGCAAGACCCCAATCTACACATGATACACATAGAAAATATCAACCCACTAAGGGGTAAGAAATTAGGGTTGCACCTAGTCATAGATCCAGGACATCCTATAGCCTCCCTATAGATGGGATATTACCCTTAGATTATGATCTCATTGGTGCCAATGGGACTCTATGGGATCAATCATGGAGAACTAGATAACTTGATGAGTTGGATCAAGTTCCTTCGAGGCTAGCCCCAAGAAAAATTGCTATCGAATATTCTACTTCAGGAAGTTTGTGTAGCATAGCTACTAGACACACCAATGAACTAGGGGAAGCTTCAAAGCGACCTCACAACACATACACTACTTCCAATCATGGGGGTACCCAACACATAACATAGTACATAGAATAATTTTCCTTGGTGGACAAAGGCAAGAGCACAACAGGAGCCTCCTCGAGGGTCCTAAACATTAGAACTCCTCACACAAAGTTAGGAAGGCATGAACCTTTAGTAGCAGGTTGGTCTGACCGCATACGTAGATTAGAGGAAGCATTACGCATCGAGCAAGAGTGTGTATAAGCTCTTGAGCAAGATAATTTAAGGAAGAGGTATTTGCACCTACAAGAGCAACACTCAAGAAAATAAATAACTGAGCACAAAGAGCTAGTGGAGAGGCTATCTTGAACAAATGCACATATAGGTGGTGAGAGATATCAACATGAGAGATGTGTTGATTCTCAACAGGAGAGAAGCACTAGATAAAGAAATGAACATACTCACCATGCTTTATAGCATCAACAACATGTAGATCTCAAACAAATATAATTCAATGAGGAACGAGTAGGGATAGAATATCAGAAACAGACATATCATGAACCTCCATCCATGGTTATGGGAGATGAGTATAGATGCCAAAATCGGGTAAACACGAAATTACCTCCCTTACCACCATGAGTGAACCTTCAAGAATAAGAAATTACTTCTTCGATGGCATATTATATACTCACTAAGAGGGTCAAATCTCTTAAAAAATAGGATGTGGGTGGACAAAATCCAACATTGAGCAAGATACAAAACCAGACACTATGCCCCTCAGTCCTAAGTCCTGTGTATCCTAGGCACTTTGATATGCCTAGGCTAGAAAATTTTAAGAGAGAGGAATATGTGCAATAACACATTACCAACTTCATGAATGCATACTTCCACCTTGAGTAGAATGATGCCCTAATGCTGAGAACATTTATCATGACATTCTTAGGTGCAATGACTCAATGGTTCAATCAGTTGTCCAAGCATAACATCACCAATTTTGAGTAATTGGTGAATGTATTCCTTGAATGCTTCTCCTTCAGTGCCAAGAAGAATGTGAACATGTCTGGCTAATTTAAAGTAGTATGATGATGAGCTAGTAATGGACTATGGGGATAGGTGGAGAAAAATCATGGCAAAACTATCATTATCTGTCCCCACTAAAGAACTCATCTGAATTTTCACAAAGAGTTGTGCAAAACACATCTCTATGTTATTACAACTACAATAGTATGAATCATTCGAAGAAGCCTTGGCTCAATCCAAGCTTATTGAAGACATGAATGTCGATGAGGGAGACCTCAAGCTTTGCAACAAGAAAGAGTGGAGCAAGAACAATTGGAATGACAAAAATAAATAGAAGCAAGCCAAGACTGCTCGAGTTAATCAGGTTATATTTTCCACACCAAAGGAAGGGAATGGACAACAACCCCAAAATTATCAAGCTCATCCTCCACCATCCAACTATGACCCTAAGAACAACCAGGGTTGGAAAAGGGAACGTTGGTCACCTCACTATTAAATGCTATTAATTGAATCGATGCAATCGATATTTAATAAGTTGAGTGAGACACATAGGATCAAATTTCTTGATGTACAACTTATTGACCCTAACCATACCAAGACAAAGGGATATAGGAAAGATCAATGCTGTCCATATCATAGAATACAGGGGCATCACATTGAGACATGCATCAGATTCAATAATATGGTATAAAACATGATTTAAAAGGGAGATCTAAAAGTTGACAACCCACTAGATCCCAATAATAGATACATGGGTATATTTAGAAACCCATTTCCAAATCATGAAGCACCTAGATATTAGGGCACCCAAGTCAACCAAGTTCGAGTTGAGCCACTCGTTCAAGGATGCATTGGAATGGTTGAGTTAGCAAACATGGCAACTAGGAGTTGGTGATATGGGCAACCATAGCCTCCAAAAATACCTATTCATGTCCTAGTTGTACCTCGATAGATATAGGTGCAAAAAAATCCCCCAGGTCCACCAGCACAACCTATGGTAACTATTCAGAGTAGACTGGAAAAAAATCTATAAATGAATCCAGCCAAGTTATCCATTTACGAGCTCATACAATAATATCCTAGGCATAGGGAGACTTTTATGGATATTTTGAGATCAATCAAACTCCAGCCCCAAAACCCAGATGCTTTCACACACTTTATGGGGCATGTGCAGTAGTGCCAAGAGCCTGTGATCTATTTCTATGATCACAAAATCAAGGTAGTTCCTACTTCCCTAGCAGACTTGCCATTGCATATTATTGCATCAATCAATGACATACCCTTGAAGTGGGTTCTAATAGATAAGGGCTCGTCAATCAACATTATCACTAAAAAATCTATAGGGCACCTAAATATCCCCAAGTCCAAACATTATCCTGACCTCCTATACGTTGAGGTCTTTCAACGATGCATTGCATTCCATAGTTTGGAAAGTCATTTTACCTATAAAGGTAGGACATAATACCATCCCCATGATGTATCATATGTTGGAAGGGGTGATGCAATACAACATACTTCTAGGACATACATGGATAAGGGACATGCAATGCGTACCCTCAATCCTACACCAATGCATCAAGTATGTGCAGGAGGGGCAAGTCCATATCTGATGAAGAGCCATTCAAGTACGTGCATCAGGTTGACTTACCAGGGGATTTTTTCCTTTCATCAATGCACCTGTACATAAATCCTTCATCACCAAGCATGTATCTAGAGAAAAAAAATAGATCAACACGAGGTGACCCATACACATCGGTACCACCTCCTACCTCTAATACTACTAGTTCTTCTAAAAAGCCTTCGATATCTAAGGGAAAAGATACTCATAAGCTGAAAGCATCCCTAGTGAAGGAAGGACCTAAGGAGCATCAAACTATAGTAGCTACAAAAATTTTGAACCCCATGGAGGAGGAATATTTCCAAGATATAGCTTATGAGGTACCTCAACCTACCTTACCTACATCATCAACAAAATCATTTGCACCCCAAGTGACAGTCCTCCTAGCTAACACAGGGTTAGGTGAATATATTGTGTAGAATGTGACTTTCATTCCTATTGTTGAGTCTACACAAGACATGGGATGACCAAGGGTCCAAAATTTTCCAATGGGTACAGTAGTCCCCTTAGGGGTTCCCCCTAACCAAACCAACTTCATCTATGCTAGTCTGGACTCCGCCCATACTGCTACCGATTTTGAAAAAGTCGAGGATGAACCATTCACCATGAATATTCATTACTTGTCAAATCCTAAGTTCACTCTAAGGTACTTTAAGCAGTTCCATTGGCATGGCTATGGCCTAGGACTGCACGAGCAAGGGCAATGACTACCATTCCATCTATAATACCAATTTCCTACTGATAAGGGAGGTCTAGGCTATCAAATACAAAGTCATGATGATTCTTTGGTAGCCTCCCTAGATAGGTTAAGCATAGGGTTTGGGTAGGACGTTGATTGCAACCCCTACCAACCCCCTAGCAGAAACTACTTAGGTTACAGATGGGTGTCTGTTGGCATTTTTGCCACATTGATTCTCATTGATGAATGCATTGATGTATTGTTGGGGATCTGACCTTTGATTGATGCAGCTTGGGCGAAAAAAGGAGAAAAATTGAGCAAAAAATGGTTAAGTCTGAAAATTGCAGCGACGCGCTGACATGTTGCAGAATCGCGGTCAACTCAGTCAACGCAGGCAGGTTGGCGGAACCGTCGCGATATCGCGACGTGTTCCGGAATCGCGGGTCGGCGGGCAAAAACCATTAAGTTGAAAACATGCAGCGATTCGCTGACATGTCAGCGAATCACGACCCGGGCAGCTTCGAAGGCGTTAAGTCAAAATTTGCAACGCGTCGCTGACATGTCAGCGAATCGCGACCGAAAAATGCGATTGGTACGGCGACGGAAACATGTAGCGAAATCGCTACATGTTCCGATTTCGCGGGGCAGAGCGCAGGGAGGAGCCAACGGCGGAAACATGTAGCGAAATCGCTACATGTTCCATTTTCGCGGTCTTCAAGCAATGAAGCGTACGGCGGAAAAACACGTCGCGATTTCGCGACCCGTCGCATTTTCGCGACTCGCGCGATTTCCCGCCAAGTGCGGTATGAACGGCCGAGAGGGTTTTTCCGATTTCCGATGATTTAATGCTGACCCGAATTAAATAATTTGCGGATTTCCGATGCGGTTAAGGTCGAAGAGTGCCCAGGCCACCAAAATTAAAGGATTTATTGGTTCAAAGCTGCGGTTCATGGATTAATTCAACGGTTTTCATGCACATGTTTGAAAAACGAATTTAATGAAGGTCCGCGAATGTTTAATGGTATTTAATTTTTATTTCCTCGAGGCTGCTATTAAGGGGTCATGTTCCTAATTTTCAATATATTATTGTAGATCACGAGGAAGTTGGTTTTACGTTTTTAATGCTGCAAAGAGGACGGACCTCTATAAAAACCAATGTAATTTTCATTTGCAAGGGTTGGAAAAACTTGCTGCTAGAAACTGGAATTGTATCTGCGGGGAATAAAAGGATCGACTTCTAATTTTTCAAGCGTCGCATGGATGAATTTGCTTTCTGTTTTCTGCATTTCTAATAGCATTCGTACTCCTGCATTGCTATTACATTTAAATTCTGCATACTGGATTTAAATATCGCGGTCAGGGTACAATTCTTGGAATGTGGGTTTGGAGGGATTTGCGGCATGTGATTGTGCGAGGATGAAGCTGATTTCTTATGTTACTTGTCGTTGTTGCATTTGTAGTTTCCTCGTTGTTGTTTTTCCGATCCCATCACTCCGTTCTGTGGCCATATTTCCCATTTCTTTTCGCAACCTTTTAAATCTCTTTCCGAAACCCTATCTTAAACCCAATTTTAGAATAGTAGAGGGAACCAACCCACTCTGGAGATTGGTCTGGGAGCCATTTCTTGCTTCCAGCCTTTCAATGTTGGTCGGGTCTAGGGCGCAATTGTAAAAATCCTTTCCTGTGGCAGATTCGTGACCAACAGTGTCTATGATCAATATTACACCACCTAATGAGTATCACCCTAAATCCTCTCTTGAAGTGACCTCATTAGGAGCCATCCTATGGGAGGAAGAGCCAATGCATGGATATGAGAGAGAGGAGTATGATTATGTTCCAAGTGAGAACAAATATGAAGTCATCCTGGCCTATCATGGATATCGATATGAGCAAAACCTTACTTGGATAGGCCACATATAAAGTGGATATATCTTAGATGAGAGCAGATACATCTCATATGAGGGTGGATATATGTCAAATGAGAGTGGCTATGAGTCAAAGGACTCAACAAAGATGGCCTACCTATGACCTAGACATGCAAGCCACATCATTGGGCCACAAGTAAATGCTAATGGATTCTTCATAAGTGATAATGACTATGAATATGAGACTGATATGGCCTATCTTGGGCATCAGCAAGAAAATCACCATCATATCTTAGGGCCAGAAACAAATGCCAATGGTTTCTTCATAAGCGATGATGACTTTGAGGAAGATATCTATATGGCTTATCTTTGGCCTCGTCATTTACATCCAGTTGATATTCTTGTTGAGAGAGAAGTGATTCTCCACACCATAGATCATGGTCTTCACTTCCTGGGAAGACCCCCTAATATAGAGTCCATCTATCATGTGGTATTCCCAGACCTGCCAAAATTTAGAGAGCAACTATTTACTAACAATCCCATCATCTCTTCTATCCATAGACAAGATCCTAATATTCCCATGCCCCTAGAACCTCATTGTGAGTGTGAAGGGCACACCTTTGATGTAGAGTTGTACCCGCATGGTTTTGGAGATTTCATTATATCCATCAACATGATCTCCATTGAATTGATCACTCCACTCCATAATCCAGTAGATCCTTCAAAACCATTGTGTCTTAACTTAGATGCTATTGATTGGGATCGCACTAATTCATCCCTAGATCCTAAAGATTTATTTCCTAATAAAGATATGCTAAAATTTCTCCATTTTTGCACCAGATTGCACACATGATGTCTATCACACTGGTCTCGATCCTAAGTTAGTGGTAACTATAAATATACTATAAAACATCCATTAAATCCCCATGCCTCACCAGCTTGAGGATGGGTCACATATGGCAATAGAGGAGACTTTCAAGATGGACATAAACAATAATCCTTCTAATCCAAAGAAATTCAAGTTCGAATAAAGCTTATCTCCAGAAGAATAGGCCATCATAATTCCTCTATTGCAAGAGAGACCAAATCTCTTTTCTTGGACCTACAAATACATGTCAGGTCTAGATCCAAAATTGGTTGTCTATAACCTTTCGCTAGACCCCATGAAGAAATCGGTCAAGTAGAATCTCAAAAAGATGCATCCAATTGTTGCTTTTATGGTTAAGAACAAATTGCAAAAATTATTGGATGTAGTATTTATTGTTCCCATTGACTATCCAGAATGGGTATCAAACATGGTGCCAATAGGAAAACCTAATGGAAGAATCCGTATTTGCATGAATTTCAAGGATCTCAACAAGGAAACACCAAAGGATTCATTCTCATTGCCCAACATAGATACTCTGGTAGATGCAACTGTAGGTCATGAGATGCTCTCCCTAATGGACAATTTTTCTTGTTACAATCAGATTCATATTACACCTGAATACCAACATAAAACCATGTTCACCACACCATGGGAGACATTATATTACAAAGTGATGACATTCAGTCTTAAAAATGTTGGTGCCACATATCAGCGAGCTATGACATACATTTTCCATGACTACCTGCACAAGATCTTGGAAGACTACATCAATGACTTATTGGCCAAGTCTTACTATGAGAAGAGCATGTTGAGACCCTCAGAAAAGTCTTTGATCGCCTTATTGAGCATAATGTCAGGTTGAATCCCAATAAATGCATATTTGGTGTAACTTCTTAAAAACACTTGGGGTTCATAATTTCCAAATGAGGCATCGAGGTAGACCCATAAAAGGTAAAGGTTATCTTAGAAATGGCCCCACCCATGAAAATCAAAGAGCTAAGAAGCTTACAAGGTAAAGTAGCATCCATAAAGTGATTTATCTCATAACTATCAGACAAATATCAACCCTTGAATCAACTAGTACATAAGGGGTTCCCATTCTAGTGGGATGAAGAATGTCAGCAAGCCTTTGCTGAAATAAAGGAGTACCTGGCAATGTCACCAGTCCTAGCTCCACCAAGGATAGACGTGCCATTATTGTTTTATATATCCACCACCAATTTTACTCTAGGCAGCATGTTGGCTCAAAAGAATGTGCAAAATAATGAGAAAACAATATATTACATCAGTCACACCTTGGTGAGCTACGAGATAGGAAATGCATACATAGAAAATTTGTGCTTACCAATGGTATTTACAACCAAGAAATTGTGCCACTACTTGTACGATATATGTAATATCCAAAAAAATCCTTTGCAGTATATGATGAGCAATACATATCATAACACAAATACTACAAAGTGGATCATGCTATTGATAGAATTCAATTTGGAATTAATAAGACAAAATTTCATCAAAGGATAAGTCATAGATGATCATCTGGTTGAGGCACCTCTTCATAATAGTAGACCCCTCACCATAGAACTTCTTGATGATGCAGCCTTTGCATTATCAGAAGCACCCAAACCTGAAGAATCAAAAAATGAAGTTGACATGACTCAATTCTTTGATGGTTCAAAGTGTGAGAAATGAGGTGGTGCAGGGATTGTATTTTTCATGCCACAAGGTGATCCAATGCCCTTGTCATTTAAACTAGACTTCCCTTACACCAATAACAACATTGAATACGAGGCTCTAATCAAGGGTGTCTAAATAGCCATCATCATGAGAGTCAAGAGGCTAAATATCCTTGGTGAATCCCTCCTAATAGTCAACCAAGTCAAGGGATAATTTCAATATTGGGATCCAATCCTGAAAGCCTATAAGGAGCTTGTTGACACATATATAGCCAAACTAGAATGATATGACATCAAGGCAATCCCTCATTCGTCAAGAATATTTGTAGACACCATGGCATCTCTGGGATCCTTGATCCCTCAAATTCCATCTATTGATTTCACTACCATTCATGTGAAAATGCTCTCACACTCAATGATGCAATGTGAGGCTTTTGATAACAAGAAATCAGTCAAAATGATCCATATAGATCCAGACCATGATTGGTTCTATAAAGCCATAAACTTCTTAAAGAAGGTATCGGGTTCTTGATCTCACAGGGTCCTACGAAGAATAGTACCACCATTCACCACAAGGTTGTTTCTCAATCTATATTTGTGCAAATCAAATTATAGGAGGAACAAGTCATCTTATCTATTAAGGTCATAGCCTATTAGGATTGGCTATACCAGTTACAAGATTTCCTGAGGCTTGGAATTATCCCACAGGAACTATCGCATACCAAAAAATGAGCATTCAAGAAAAAAGTGATAAGATATATCTTTCTAGGAGGCATATTGTATCATCGAAGCTATGATGGAGTTCTCCTTCATTGCTTAGAGCCCCAAGAATCATATTGGAAAATTTTGTAATCTCATGATGATACATGCAGTGGCCACTTCAGTGACATGGCCATTGTCAAGCGCATCCTTAAAATGGGTTATTACTAGCCCACCATGGAGAAGGATTGCCACGAGTATGTTAGGAAATGCAGTAAATATCAACATCATGCAAATCTGATACACTTTCCATCTCAGGACTTACATCCCATTCAGGTGGCTTGGCAATTTTCTCAGTGGGGGTTTTGATCTGATCAAAAATATTTCTCCCTCGTATTTGAGCTGACATACATTTATCTTAACAACCATTGAGTACTTCACCAAATGGGTGGAAACAATCCCCTTAACCTCGATAATTAGACCTCGAATTGCAGAGTTCATACTTCATAACATCATATGTCATTTTGGGGTACCCTTCAAGATAATATTGGATAATGGTTAGTCATTCAAAAATAAAAATATGTGATATTTAACAACCAAATACAAAATTCAACATAGTTTTATGACACCATACTATCCACAAGAAAACGAGCAAGTAGAGGCCTTTATCAAGATAATAGTAACCATATTAAAGAAGACAATGAAAGAAAATTATAAGAACTGGAATCTACAATTACCCTTGGCATTGTGGACCTACAGGACTAGCGTATGGATTCCCACTAGGGCAACACAAATTTTGCTTGTATATGGTGTTGATGCCATTATGCTCTTATATTTGGAAATTCTGACATTGCATGTTGCATTGAAAGAGTTCATCAATGACAACACCGCATAACAAGCTCTCTTGGATCCGTTGACCCTACTGGATGAACATTGCATCAATGCTCTTGAGCATCTTCCCATTTACCAGGATCGTATAACATAAGCTTATAACAATATAGTCCACCTAATAGACTTTAAATTTGGGGATCTTATGCTTAAATAAAACCAACAAAACTCAAATTTATTTCCGCATTTGCGAGAAAAAATTATGGCCAATTGGATAGGTCTGTATATCATCTCTGAGAATATTGGACCAGGGGCATATTTCTTAGCAACACTAGAGGGTGTTGAGGAGCCAGAGCCTCTCAAAATTATTCATCTAAAGGTGTTTCACACAAGCCTAATAAAATATATAAAACATTCAAATAAATTTTAAAATTACAAAAATAGTAAAAAAATTTAAAAGCAAAAGGCTCCAAAGGCATCTTAAATCCCTTTGGTCACATCACAAAAAGCTCCAAAGGCATATTAAAGCCCTTTGGTCACATCACAAAAATCTCCAAAGGTATCTTAAATCCCTTTGGTCAACTCACAAAAAGCTCCAAAGGTATCTTAAAGCCCTTTGGTAAACTTACAAAAAGCTCCAAAGGCATCTTAAATCCCTTTGGTCAACTCACAAAAAGCTTCAAAAGCATCTTAAAGCCCTTTGTTCAACTCACAAAAAGATCCAAAGTATCTTAAAGCACTTTTTTCACATCACAAAAATATCCAAAGGTATCTTAAAGCCCTTTGGTCAACTCACAAAAATCTCCAAAGGTATCTTAAATCCCTTTGGTTAACTTACAAAAATCTCCAAAGGCATCTTAAATCCCTTTGGTCAAATCACAAAAGGATCCAAAGGCATCTTAAAGCCCTTTGGTCAAAACAATTTAAAATAAAAAAGTTCAAAACTTTTTGAAGAATCAAAACTCAAAAATAATTGAAAGCATAAAAAATACAAAAAAATTTGCATTATGCATTTGCACTTGCATCCATATAGTTGCATTGCATTAGGCACGTTGCATCCACTAAATTTACATTTAGATACATATGTGTTCACAATCCTACAAATAACACCATATTTGTACATCAATCATGCATCATCAAAATCCATCATCATCCATCACCTATGTGTGTAACTGTGTTTTTCAACATAACCCCTCATGTTGCTATAAAGAATATGCTAGGGTTTTTAGGTCACTCAGCCATACCTAGTGTTTTTATCAAACTTGGTAGAAAGTTATCTTAGCTTTTAATAGGTGAGGTTTAGTTTTGATAGCACCTAGTATATTTCAAAATCCTATCACTAATCAAAACACTAAAATCCTAGTTGGAACAAGAGAAAGATGAACATTGCGAAGTGGTATTAGGTATCCTAAGGTGAAAAGTTTTTCTTGCTCATCCCCCTGTGCGACTGGTTTGAAAATGTTGAGAATTGGCAAAAGGAAAAGTTCACCCCTACCCAAAGAAATCCCTTTCTTTGATTAAAACAAGCAAAAATCTTGAACAAAGAAAAATAAATAGTGGTTATCATCACTACATAAATCCCTTCCTCAAAAGAAAAATCAAAATTCAAAATAAACAGTGATTTGCATCACTAAACATGAGCAAGTATCCCAAATAAATATGAAAAAAATAAGGGAGTATTGAACTTGAATCCCTGGAATTATCAGCATGGACGAGTCATAAGGTATCCTTACATACGATGATATGTCTATCACATTAGCATCCCGATTTTGTATAGACCAATGTTTGTATGTGGAAGAGCTAGCTTTAGGTGTCCTATACCACCTAGTGGTCAGATCAAACTAAGTCCAAATTAGGATCATGATAAAACATTTGAGTATCCCCAATACAACAATGGTTTGAATGAATCACGTCTAGCATAGGGGTATACTTATGTGTTATCTAAAATATTAATTTGCACACAGGGATAATGAATATCTAGGTCTTCATAATAGAACTTTATCCTTCAGAAGCTTTATATGATCAGTATACAAATTTTGATGGAGCAACTAGAATGTTTGAGTCTCATGGAAAACCTCAAAAATCCCCTTATAACAACAATTCATATCATCACTCGCAATCAACTTTCCTTATGAGGTTTTGTTCATTAAAGGGTTTCCATGAAATAGGATAGATACCAAATAAATATCAACAATGATATTAGATGACCACTGACTATTTTGTGCATATATTTTAATTTACAAAAGCTAATCAAGAAAATACATACATATCACATTATCTCATCTCACATTTGGATGTTTAAATGATTAATTATTATTATAAGAGTTGTTATTTATTCATGACTTTTATACATTCTGTGGTGTCACCCATTATATTGTAGAACACATATCACATACATTCCTTATGTTTTAGGTGATTAAAGCATACAGGTTCATTCACATTAGATCATCAGCATAATGCATTGCATACATTTCATTCACCATAAGTTAGATGCATACAATAAAATCAAAATTAAGCATGCATTTGACAATAAGAACTACATCCATATATGCATACACATCTAGATCACAAAATCTAATAATACATCCATCACATAGCATAAAATCATATATACATCCTACAACACAAAAGCATAAGTAGTCCATTTATGCATCCATATCATGGCATCTAGACATCTATCATCTAGCTAATGCATGCCATATGCCACATCATATGTCATAACATCATATATGCATCACATAAACATAAAAACATAATCATAAAAGATACACATAATGAGTCTCAAAGTCTAGATATCATATAATGTGTTTCAAATAAGTACATGTAGGTACAAAATTACCATAAGGCTACAATTATGTAGGTCACATGACCTTACACTCAAAAATTAAACTTGTACAATAAGACCATCAACCAGAACCTATACCCACTACCTCAACTTTGTCATCAGCTCTATCCTAGTATGAATGATGGGAGTTATTCCCCATAGTCCTCTTTGTATAGGTCCTGGTCCTCTATCTAGGACAAACTAAAGATTACCCTGATGTAGTCTGCATGTTGTGTTGTGACCCCCTTACTGTAGGTCTCTCCCTAGGAGTGGCACCTAGTATCCAAACCTGAGACCTCAGATTTATGATGTAGATGATGTCTGATGCCATCTGGACCTCATTCTCCTCTATGATCCCCTAAAGTCGTCTTACCTTGGCTTTTGTATCTAAACTTGTAGGCCCCTACATAGTAGGAGTGGCTATTGCAAGCTAGATCAGGGTGGTGTCTTGTTTGATAGTAACCTATGCAACCTATTCCTAAAGTGAGGCAATAGTATAATCTTGTATCTCGCTCTAGGAGTGACCACAAAGCGTCCATTGAAGCTGGCAGTGGCTAGTTTACAACGGTAAAAAAATTGATCATTTGATTTTAAACTGGTCGCTGACGACAATAGCGACCAACCTCAGACCAAGTTAGCCTCTCTAAGTGGTAGTGTCCAGTGGGAAATACACCAACAACATTCTCCCTTGGCCAAAAATCACAAAAAAATAACAAAATCCTAAAACTAGCCTGGACCCACTACACCTAAACCTAGCCTAGACCTATTGACAAGTTATGTTCATTTCCAACGGGCTTAGTGAGGTTCACTTAGCCAATTAATTAATTAGGTTCATATATCAAATTAGATAAGCAATTCAAGGTTGGCGAAGTACCCATGAAGCTCTGGCTCCTCCACTCGTATATGCCTCCCCCTACCTGGCCATCGTGTACATTCAACAACAAATTTGGTAGCACTTTGTGTCACAATTACACTTTCTAACGTCAAAACTCAAAAGTACAATTGATAGCTAGAAATAATGAGGGGTAAAACCCTAAAAATTTACTTTAATATTTTCAAGTCATGCCTCGATCACTACTGGCATCAATGACCCACACTTTCTAGCCACTGGACCTGACAATAGCCATGAAGCAGCAATTGGGGATAATTGGACCTGACAGAAGCTAAGGAACAAGGAGAAATTCACTCAATTTCTCACCATAAACACCTCAAAATGGTTCAATAAGCACATCTATCAATCCAAAAAAATCAAAATGTGCACAAATACCGAAAAAAAAAATTAAAAAATAAATAACATAATGCAAAATCCAAAAACATCATAAAATTCAAATTAACACAAAAAAATCAAATAAACAAAATCTCAAGTGAGCCTCGTAATCAGTTATTTGTTCTATACACTTGGCAATTACAGTGACTAGCACTCCATGTAGTTTTGCAAGATGAGTAAAATACCATAAGGCCACTTGGGGTAAAATAGTTATGGTCAAATTGAGACACTTCACTTTGAACCTGAAGAAGGCCAGGACGGCTAGACTGCCCCACAGGAGTGAGGATTTATCTCATTTCTCCTATAACAAATAGTGATTCAACACAAGCTACAATAGAATTGCTATCACCTTGATTCCCTAAGAAGGCCATTGTAGCCGGACCACCCCATGGGATAGAAGTGTACAATTACCAAAAATGGTTGAAATCACACTTGGATGGGAACTACCCTATAACAACAAAGCAACCCTATAAAGTTGTCCAAATATTTCATCTTGGTCAAGTGACTCATCGCTTTATTAATTGTCCTTTCCTCATCGACTCATCACTTGAGGGGGTAGTCAAAATTTTCAAACAATCATAATCAAAGTCAACAAAATATCACTCAATCATGCAAAATTATGTTCGTCTTATGAATCATTGCCAACAACTATCATAAGATTACCCTTTTCTAGGGAAAAAATCAAACATGACATTTAATTTTGTAGCTCTCCTCCTTTCGGATCTATAGTTACACTAAAGCCTATATCAATGATCAATATACCCGATTGTTTGATGATTGAGTGCAAACTTTTGAAAATTTAAGCCTTCCATATTTTTGAAAGCAATGATTCTACGATGCACGCCTTCTACATGACTGGGGAATCCAATATTGATCAGATCAATGATCATCACACAACCTACAATATGACCCTAGGTGGTCTATTTTTTCTCCACACTAAGTTTTCCCACAACGCATCCCAAAAAGGGATATCTATAGACACCTAAAATGTGTCATGTTTAGGAGACTACCCATATGGATACATTTGTAGACCATATGAATACTCTTGGACTTCTCCAATAGCAAGCAATGGTCCTAACCACTAAAAAGGGTAGTTTTAGCCCATCCAATCTTGTCCGCTCTCAAGTAGAACAATTGCTACATCTGGCCACTAAATCCTGCAGTGGACACACCTAGCCACTGAACCTAATAGCGGATAGCACCATGCATAGTTTAGTCATGAATACGGGTCCAGATCACGTAGTCTGACTGCACCTTGCATTATTTACGGGTAGATTTTGGTGAGGAAATCCTTGAGTTCCTCCTAATTGTCCCTTCAATTCCAGTTTGTGACTGATGATTTCCACCCGGGATTGTCAAATGCATGTAATTTATATTGAATCTTCTCCAGGAAGCCAAGGTCTAGATCTGAAAGAGAGGGAAGTCTACATATGGACTCTCCCACAAAGAGCAAAAGGGATTTGCAATTTTTAGAGTTTATACAATGAAGCCCTATTAGATTGGAGAGTGAATCTACGCACCCTTGAGGAGCAACAAAGTGCTATCTGGCTAATAAGATACTATGCATCTACTATTCATATCTGTTATTATTGACCACCAACCATTATACTGAGATACAACCGGTAACCCTTGAACATAAATTGGAGTGAGGAATTGAGTGCTACAACCCTTGGATCGAGAGAAGAGAGGTTTATTTTGCAGTTGCTATCCTGGATAGTGGCCCGTAGGTGTAACCTAGGGATTAGACATTAGTTTCCTTTGCTCTAGCATTAGATCAGATTACTTTATGCTTCAATATTTATTTCTAGTATAGATCTGATTTATTTATGCATTTACATTATTATTCCTTGAGATATGCACATGCTTTTCATTAGTTGCATTGCATTTATTCATATTAGCTTATTTATCTTTCTTGTTAGATTTAATGCTAACAGCTTCATCCGGGGAGGTAGCCTGGACTACTTACTATGATCTATTATTTCCATGCCTTTAGATACAGGTTCACAAGATCAGTTCAAAGTATCCAGAGCATGAGATCCCTCCAGGATGAAATCAGGAGGAGGCACCAGTAAGCCCTTGAACAGTTTGGTGTGCGAGATCGGGAGGCTTGAAAAGATGCACCATACCCTTACAGGGGATATATTCATCGTTTCCCCACTTGTAATAGATTATATCAAAATGAGTATCCCTTAGAGGGATGTACATGTAATCGAGATTTGGAAGCATCAATAAAAGAATATTTCTTTGCTTTTTACTTTCATGTTATATGTGCTTGTGTGTTTCCTTTCCTTTATGAATTTGATATTATAATAGCAATATTGCAAGTAGGGTCAGTTGTGGTGTGCGCTTCCCAAGTTCACATAGGTAAAAGCATGGATTAGGCTACAAATTCTTACTCTAGATCTAGTGTTGGGAGTATATTCATGTGGACAGACCAGATGGACTTCCTTGTCAATGTGAGCTTAGATGGAGGACAAAAAGATAGGGTATGCAAGTCGATGGAGGTAGGATCGAGAGGTGGATCATAGCTGACCTCATTTTTGTAGGTTGGCTTATTATATAGGGTCCTTGAAGGGACAAAGGTTAGAGTAGATTATATGGTAGCCTTATCAATATTTCTCTCTATGGACAAAAGCAACTGAGTAGCTAGGAAGTGTGAGATGTGAGTGGTGGTTGATTAGGTGGCATGGGATGGAGCGAAAGTATTTCTAGTACTCTTGCATTACTTAGTAGTTCAGGGTTTGTTAGGACATACCTGGTGAGCCTATTATCTACTTGATTTTGAGGTGTTGAGACTTAGCTATATTTGTTTCAAGTAGTTCTAGTGGAAGATGATGCAGATCAATCACTATAATATGTATGTGTGGAGGATGTAGGTACTACAATAGAGTATGATGCATGGTGGGTGACTCGACTGTGTCAGAAAGGTGGGTCTATGGGTAGGCCTAATGGGATTGTGGAATAGGAGGGTGTGACAAAGGAGGCTTTAGGATATGATATAGGTGAGGGAAGAGATGAGTGCATCACTAGATACAAGGGTAGTGGGGCCAATACTCAGAGGGAGTGGTAGAGCCACAAGATGCGGGTAGATATGAGGAGGATCCTCAAGATGAGGGTGCTTAGCTTAGGGTATAGGTGCAGACTCTATAGGTATAAATCATCGAGTGGGATACTATAGTGGTAGTACTTTATATCCAGCTAGCAATAGCAAGGTATTAGTGGAGAGGATTTTATGAGGAGAGAGATCTACTTAAGGCCCATATAGATAATGCCCAAGTAACAATTGACAGGGTGATTGTAGAGCGAGATGCTCTATAGAAATAAATGGTGAGTAGGATAGTAGAGCAAGATGCTATACAACCTTAGATTGTGGAAAAAATAGAAGAGAAGGATTCACTATAGGAATAGGTGGTATCCTTGATCATAACTCGGGGGTAGGCAGGGACAGGCATCCAAGCCATAGGTGATGTGGCAATACTGTAGCACAAGTAGCTCGAAATTCTTCTCTTTAATGGTCAGATAGAGCATACATTATGGAATTGGAGGATGAGGTAGAGTGATGCAAAGGTATACTACCTACATGATCATAATTACGAGCATCACATTATATCTAATGTACTAAGTTAGGGCACCCATTAGTGAGGCAGTGGGTGCCTAGATTCAAAGATCCTCCATAGTGGTCAAAGGCTAGTGGGTCTTCTCAGCCTCGTTAGAGTGGGGTTGAGGGTGGAGGTGAGAGTAGTGGTGTAGGGCCAACCTAACTTGTCTATGTATGCTCTTATTTTTAGAGTGTGAGGTCTAAGGACCCACTCTATTGTAGCCTATGGGTATTTTTATATCATGATGTACCAGACTTCGAGATATATTTATATGATATTTTGATTATGGCATATCATGTGTTTATTGCATGTTTTATATTGTATGTTATGGATGCAGTAATGGATGTATGCCTATATTATGTGATGTATGGATGTGATACCTATATTAGATGCATGATTAGATTTGTTTATTTTATTATGAATGTAAATTCATTGTTTTTGAGATGACAAATCTAATGCACATATGATATGTACAAATTTTTGTATAGATGTTCTAATGCAAATTGTGAATATATATTTTAACTACTCTGAAACATAATGAATGAATCTAAATGTGTTTAAAAAACTAATGGTAGATACCATAGAATGTATAAAATTCATGAATAAAAATGTTAACCTTGTCACAAAAGTCATATATTTGGATGTGAATGTGTGAGATGATATATGTGTGGGATGTGGGGGTTTTCCCTATGATATTTTAAAAACTAAAAGGTGTATGTAAAATAGTCAGTGGTCATCTAAATATCATTTCTAATATTCATCCGATATCTATCCTATCTTACGAGGACCTATTAATAAGCAAAAGCTCATAAGGAAAACTGCAAATGATGATGATATAGTTAGGTGTTATGAGGGAATTTTAAGGTTTTCAATGGGACTCAAACACCCTAGTTGACTTGTCAAAATTTTTATACTGGCTACACAAGAATCTAAAGGATATAATTCTATTAAGAAGACCTATATATTAAATATCCCTGTGTGTGCAAAATGAATGTATTATGATGCGTAATATTACCCCATTGCCAAGTGGGTTTCATGCAACCCATTGTTGTAATGAGGATCACCCTATGGTCATATTTATCATGAGTTTGGATGCAGATGAACTAGACTACTAGGCAATACAAGCTGAAAAATCTAGATCATCCACAATTCGACATTGTTCTATATAAAAGAAGGTCATTAATGTGATAGGCATATCACCATGCATAAGGCTTCTCCATTGCTAGGCGAATTTCATTCAACCCATTGTTGTAATGGAGATTGCCCCATGGCTTCTAATTAACTGAGAATTTCAAGGATTCAAGCTCATTACCCCCTTATTTTATTTTGATTGTTTGGGATACTTTCTCATTATTATTTTTTCTTAGTGGTGAAAACCACTCTTTTAGGTGCAAGGGATTTGATTAGTGGTGAAAACCACTATTCTTTTTTTTGTTTTTTTTTCTTTAGGAACTTGTTTGCTTTGTGTAAGAGAAAGGGGATTGATTGGGTAGGGGGGAGCTTGTCATTTTATCAATTCCCATCATCCTATACCATGTGCATGATAGGATGAATAATGGAAACCTTTCACTCAAGTTGACAAGGATTACTTTGTAGTGTCATACTTCCTTATTCAAACTCAGGTGTTAAATGTTTGAATTTGTGTTGAGATTTTGACATATGCAAGGTACTATCAAAGCAAGACCTTACCTTATAAAATCCAAGATATATTTCTACAAAATTTGAGAATAGAACTAGGGATGGCTAAATGACTAAAAACCCTAGTGAACATCCTATAACAACTTATTGGTTGTGTTGAAAAACACAATTACTCACAAAGGGGAATATGGATGGTACTGGTATGTAGAATATGGGAATTTTCCCTATGCTCTTTTGCAAACTAAAATGTGTGTGTAAAATATTCAGTGGGAATCTAAATATCATTGTTAATATTCATCCAGTATCTAACCTATCTTACGAGGACCCCTTAATAAGCAAAATCTCATAAGGAAAATTGTAAATGATGAGGATGGATAAGGTTGATTTAAGGCTCATGATTGATATACAAACATGGTGTTATTTTTAGTAATGCAAACACAACTTGTTCTAGTGCAAGTAAAATGGACGAATATGCCTAATGCAACTAATAAATGAATGTAATAAAATGCATGATGACATAATGTAAATGTTTTTGTATTTTTGATGCTTTGTATTGTTTTTGTGTTTTTTATGTTTTTTTATTTTTTTTTATGCATTATGTGTTATGCATGAAATACCCACACGTGGAGAATTTTGAGAGGTTCAAGTTCCTCAATACCCTCAAGATAAGTGAGACGGTAAGTCCCTATCCCTATATTCTATGTTATGATAAAAGGGCCTAACCAGTTTACTTCGGATTTGTCTTGTAAGTGCGGTGATAAGTTGGAGTTTTATTGATTTTCTTTGAGCACAAGATCTTCAAATTTAAAGTACCTCAGGTGGAATTTCATATTGTAAGCTTGTTTAAGGTGATCCTAATAAACATGAATGTGCTCGAGAGCATTAAGTCATCATTCATTAAGGAGGATCAATTGGTTAAGGTAATTTTGTCATGCAATGTCATCATCGATGCACTCTTGCAATGATATGCACAATATAGATATTTCCAACTCTAAGGGATTTCCAACTCTTACCATAGACTAGTAAAAATGGGGTTTCCTAAGTGGATGTTCGAATGCTAGTTCAATAAGCTCATAATGCTAAAGGTAGTTGAATATGCCAATATTTGTGGATTTTCTTGACAATTTCCTTAATTATGGCAACTACAGTATTATTGGATGCCTCTGCTTATCCATTTGACTATGTATAATAGGGTGTGGAAAAAGTGTGGTGAATATTGTACTTGTAAGTTAAAGCACGCACATATTTTTTTTAAACAAAGTCCATTATCCAAAATGATCTTGGATGGAATACCAAAATGACATATGATATTATGGAGTATGAACTCCAAAATGCGAGATTTAGTCATAGTGGTAAGAAGGATATATTCCACCCATTTGGTGAAGTATTATGTGGTAGTTAAGATAAATATGTGATGACTTGAAGAGGGGGGATATTTTCCCAATTAAATCAAAGCCCCACTACAAAAAGACCATATTGATTGAATTGGTTTTAGGCCTGATAAGGTAAGTGCAAAATATTAGCATTATGTTGGTATTTCATGCACTTCCTAATGTAAGTGCAACCATATTTCTCCATAGTAGGCCAATAATAACCCATTCATAGGATGCATTTAGCGATGGCCATGTTGTTGAAATGGTTGATACAAGTACCCGTGAGCTTGCAAAATTACCCAAGTAGATTCTTGGAGCTCTAGACAATGAAGGAGAAGACCATCATAGCTATAACGATAAAGGATATATCCTAACAAGACATATTTGGTTCATTTTTTCTTGAATGTTAATTTTATGGCATGCGATAATCTCAAAGGGATACTACCATGTTTCAGGAAATATTTTATCTGAGTGAGCCAATCTTGATATGATTGGGTCTCTACTGAATGAATTGATTGCTCTCATTGTGACTCATTGCACATGAATACAAATTGGGAGATAACCTTAATATGAATGGTCATGTCATTACCATAAGTACCCTATGGGATTAAGGGCCGCTAGGATGCTTGTTTTAGAAATTTGTATACCTGAGAGAACTGATATTGGTTTGGTCCAATCTATATCATGTGGACAACATCTTCATCATTGAAAATTCATCTAAAATCACTAATTATGAAAGAATTTTGACATGGATGGTTGTCATATCATTAGAAGGGTTTTATGGAATAAATATCCCAAAGAGACCATTGTATGTGTAAAAATATTAGATGAGTGACGGACTACCTCAATCCTGCACCATTCCAATTTAGCCAATAGATTATCCACAATATCCTTGTACAATTTTAATATCAAACATCAATATTGATAGACTTCCTTGACTTGATTGACTATGAGCAAGGATTCTCCAAAGATATTAAGCTTTTTTATTTTCATGGCAATAGCTATTTAGAGACCCAAAAGGAGAGCCTCGTATTCAACATTATTATTGGTTCATGGGAAGTTAATTTTAAATGACAAGGGTATAGGAGCCCCTTGTAGTGTGAAAAACATGACTCCCAAACCACCCCCTTGCTCACATTTAGAATCATCAAATAAAAAATTCATGTTAGCTTTTTTTTTAGGTTCTTCAGGTTCTGGTGAGTCGGATAATACAAAGACTGCATCATCAGGTATCTCGATAGTGAGAGGCTTATCACCTTGGAGAGGAGCCTTTTCTAACTAATATGCAATAACCTAAAATTTCATGGATTTTTGACTTATGAATTCAAGGTCAAATTCAATTAGTAGCATGATCCATTTTATAGTACAACTATTATGATACGTGTGACTCATCATGTACCGCAAAGGATTCTCTTTGAAAATGACATACATTATGTGATTCAACATGTAATGTCAAATCTTCTTGGTGGTGAATACCACTACCAAGCAAAGCTTCTCAATGTATTAATATTTGAGCTCATAGCTCACTAGGGTGCAACTGATGTAATATATAGCCTGCTCCTTATTTACCTCATTTTTTTGGGCCAGCATGGTCCCTAAGGCAAAATCGATGGCTAAAATGTATATCAAAAATGGCACACCTAGTTGGGGTGGAGCTAAAACTGGTGATGATGCCAGGTGTTGTTTTATCTCATCGAAGGCCTTTTGGATCTTCTCCTCCTAATGGAATGGGACCCCATTTTGTAGCAGACAATTCATGGGTCAAAATTTATTCAAAAGCTACACTCTAAAGCATCAGATAGATGCTACTTTCCCTTGTAATATATTAAGCTACTTAATTTTGGTAGGAGGGAGAATTTCAAGTATTACTTTGACCTTAGCAGGATAAACTTTTATCCCTCACTTGGAGACTATAAAACCCAAATTTTTTCCATATGTGACTTCAAAGACACACTTTTTGGGATTAAGTCGCACATTATGCTCAATGAGGTGATTAAAGACATTACTTAGAGCATCAACATGCTTGTGATGCAATAGATATTTGGATAGAAAATAATCTATGTAATCCTCCAAAATTTTATGCATGTAGTCATGAAATATATATGCTATGACCCGTTGATATATTGCACCAACATTTTTAAGACCAAATGGCATTACCTTGTAGCATAAAATCCCCCAAGATGTGGTAAAGGCTGACTTTGGTTGATCTTCGGGTTTGACTTGGATTTGATTATAGCCTAAAAAACCATCCATGAGGGACAAAATATCATGGCCTATGGTGGCATCAACTAGCGCATCAATGCTTGGAAGTGGGAATTCATCCTTAGGAGTTTCTTTGTTAAGGTCTTGAAAGTAGACACAATTGTGAATCCTCCCATCAGGTTTTCCTATGGATACCATGTTGGACACCCATTCAAGATAGTCGATAGGTTGGATGAAACCAACATACAAATATTTTTATAATTCATCTTTTGCCATCAAGGCTATTTTTGGATGAATTTTACAAAGATTTTACTTGACCGATTTTATGTTTAGATCAAGCATAAGGTTGTGCATGACCAATTTTGGGTCAAGACCCGACATATCTTTGTATGACCAAGCAAAATATTTTATCATTTATATCAATAGATATGTGTAAAAGGCTTGCTCTTAATGAAGAACACAAGCTTATACTGAGAGAGGGGGGTGAACAGTATAAGACCTCTTTTTACTTTTTCCTTTATACTTCAAAATAGTAAAGCAATATACCCAAAGCAATATCAAAGCAATGCACAATATCATCCACAAAGTGACACCAATTTTAACGTGGTTCACCCAGAATGGTTGGGCTACGTCCACAAAACTTTTCTCTAAAAGTTATCTCAAAGTTCTTTGGGAATCCTTCCCAATTACAATGTTTATGAGCCTCGGCCCAAAGGAGATACCTTCCCCCAATCAGAATTTATGAGCCTCTGCTCAAAGGAGATACCTTCCCCTCTGCTCTGGAAATGATCCCTCAGAAGATCAACTGCCTCTACCTCTTGCCAGCACGTGGAACTCCTTTCCATCGAAGACCTCCTGTCCTCAATGCTTAGCCTAAGAGACCTCTGCCTTCTATGATCACGTCCACAGCAGCTCAACAACCTGTACCAAACACAGTCAGTCGGTCTAGTACAAGTCTTCCTCTGTCTGTCAGATCTATCCAACACTTGAACAAATCAATCCTCTGCACACAAGCCTTCTCAAAGACTTGCCAAATCTGTCCTCAGGTTCTTCTCAAAGAACCAGTGCACCTCTATCCTCATACAGCAGCACTCCACGTTCGTCTTTGCCCTTTGTGCTCTCTATGCCCTCTGCTCTTTCTGCACACTCACAGCCGCACTTGGTCGAACTTCAACCTTTGCACTGTCTGCGCAATCACAGTGGCACTTAGAACAATTCACCATGACTCTTCGCTCACTTTGCACACTTCGATCGAATTTCGCACTCTGCTCTCGGTGATCGAACTTCTCACTCTGTGCTCTATCTGCGAACGTCACCACCAAAAACACATCCAACTCTTCAAAATAGCCTACCTTTTATAATAACACTTTCAAGATCAAAATCTTAATCTTAGTCGGTTGTAACCCTGATCTTTAGTCGGCTGCACAACCCTAAACTTCGTTGGCTACAAACCCTAATCTTCGTCGGCTCACATTTAACTTTGTCGGCTTCAACTGCCTCTGTAACTCTTCTGTAGCTTTTGCCACGAAACTACAACATGTCGTGATATCGTGACACCTTTGCAACCGTACACTTTCTTTTGGCTTTTGTCATGATATCGTGACACTTCAGCCTCTGTAGACTTCAACTTCACTTTTGTCACGATATCGTGACACTTCTGTCTTCATAGCCTTCCTCTCTACTTTTGTCATGAAATCGTGACACTTCTCCTATAGAAGACCTACTTTAAGTTTTTTTCATGAAATCGTGACACTTCTACTTCCATTTGATTTCTTTTTCTTGTCACAAAATCGTGACACTTTCTGCATTCGTACGCATTCTTTGCAACCCATCATGAAATCGTGACGCTTTCAGCTTTCGTACGCTTTCCTTGTAACCCGTCATGAAATCGTGATGCTATCAACTTTCCATACATTTTCTTTGCAACCTGTCACGAAATCGTGACGCTTTCAGCTTTCATACATTTTCTTTGCTCTTTGAGTCACAAAATTGTGACATGTCGCGATATCGCGACACTTTTCTACCCCCCTTCCCCCCCCCCCCCACCCAAAAACACCACCACCACTTTTCTAACTTGCTTTCTCTCTCCCTTAAGTCATGAAAATGCGACATGTCGCGATATCGTGACACTTTTCCTCCTTAGCTCTTTTCTGTTCTTCGGGTCACGAAAACCCGACATGTCACGATATCATGACACTTTTTCTCCTTAGCGCTTTTCTTTTCTTCGGGTCGCGAAAACCCGACATGTCGCGATATCGCGACACTTTTTCACTGTGAGCTCTTTCTCTCGAACCTGTCAGCTTGGGGTTTGCAAAAGACTTTTGAAACTGTCATGCCGTAACCTTCATCAAAACAAATTATTTGACATCAAATCAAATTCCTTCAAAAGCTTCTTGACATCAATGACAACTTATATACTTGAGCAAAGGCAATGTACCCAAAGTACCCAAAATTGCCAACAATCTCCCCCTTTGTCATTGATGGCAAACCTTTACTGAAAACACTTCTCAAGAGCCAAAACTGAAACCAACTGTGCTAACAACTTAGAATCTTCCTTTGAAGTTTTGCTCCCCACGACTTGAAGCTTTCCTCTTCACTTTGAAGCTCTCCCCCTTACTCATATCTCTCCCCCTTTGTCATCAATGGCAAAGGGTCACCGTTGGGGCTCGGGACTAAGAATGAGCCTCTTAGCTTAGTCCCTCCCCCACCTCCTGATGAGGTGATTAATTTTGGGGTGGGAGTAAAACTCCCATTAGGCACTGATCATCATCAGCGTCTATAACTTCCTTGTCGGGCCTTCTCTTGAACTCTTTGTCCATATTCCTGTTCCTGTCACTATTCTTGTTCTTGTTCTCATCCCTGTTCTTGTCCATGCCTTGATCCTTGGACCTGATCATGCCACTGTTCCTGTTCCTGTATTCTAGAATTTCAGCTCTACACTGTCTGATTGTGTGACCTTCATTGTTGCACTTGAAACACTTGACGATGTTGTTTCTCCGAGGTAAACCTGATCTTTGAATCCACCGATTCCGACCAAACCTATTCGACCAAACTGTTACCAAAGACCAAACCTGTTCCTGTTATGTGCCTTGCAATAAACTGCCTTGTGCCCAAACTGTTGACAAGAGTAGCAATACCCTTGAAAGAAACTAGCACTTCTGAAATTGTCGTTTACCTTCTTTACTTGAGCCATGCAATGTGAAGCCATGTGACCAAACTTATGACAAGCAAAACATCTGCCTTGAAATTTTCCTTTATTTGACCTCTTGGGTCCTGAAAACTTCTTCTTCTCATTCTGAATTCTGTTTTCTATTTCTGTGCATCTATCATTCAAGGACTCATGATCTGAAATACTTTCCTCATAAGAACTCTCTTCCTTTTGGAGTCTCTTACTAGACTCTCCAACTTGTTCCTTGTGTGGCTTAACAAAACCAAGGCCTGTTTTATCTGTTGTCTTTCTTTGACCTTTGATGAGTGACTTAACCTTTTTGGAGCTATCTTGAAACCTGTAAAGCTTATCCTTGTACTCTTTAGTTTCCTCTTTCAAAGAAGCCATTTTCTATTCTAACTCACTATACTCAAGAACCTTAGACTCTAACTCATCCTTGAGTTCTTGTGTCTTAGCTATAGAGAAATCAAGATTTTCTATAAGATCATCTCTCTCCATACAACATTCATCTAACTTATCCTTGAGTCTAGCATTCTTCTTTCTTTCCTTTTTCAAAGCACTAAGAGCATTAATAAGTTCACTTTCAAGATCCTTTATTTGTTTGCTTTCTGAATCATCAAACCCTTTTTCAGATTTCTTATCACTAGAGGTGCTACCTTTTTCAAAAACCATACAAGCATCTTCCTTATAGTTTTCTGAAGCATCCTCATACATACTGGAAACCAAATCATTATTTGTACAATCATCCTCAAGGTGACCAAAATTTCCACATCTAAGACATTTCATGATAATGAATCTATGTTTCGGTTCTTCCTCTTTTTCTGATATGAACAACATCTCATTTTCATTATCACTTGAAGAACTTTCACTATCACTACTAGAACACTTACTTGCTTTGTCTAGATAGAAACTCTTCTTGTGCTTGTGAGAATACCTCTTTCCTTGATTGTTGTGCTCATATTTGTTCTTTCTGTGATGCTTATGCTTTTCAGAAACCTTGCTCATAGAATCCTGTTTATCTTCATCACTTTCATTCTTGGGAACAGTACAGTCAGTAGCATAATGACCAAACTTTCCACAATTGAAACATCTTATATTTTTCATGCTTTTGTGCTTTCTAGAGAACTTGCCTTTCTTGTTGTAATATGCCTCTTCATCACTAGAAGACTCATCACTATCTTGAAGTTGTTTACCCTTGGATTTCTTGGTAGCCTTGAAAGTTGCCTCTTTCTTGACATCAACCTTCACTTGAGTTCTCAACTCAAATGCTGCAAGTATACTATGGAGCTCATCCTTTTTCAACTTATCCAAATCTTTAGCTTCCTCAATAGCAGAAATATTTTCACTAAATCTATTAGGAAGAGATCTTAAAATCTTATCACAAACATCATTTTCAGCAAGCTCAAGACCTAAGTCTTTCATGGAGTTAACAACCTCATCCATACGAAGCATGTAGTCACTAATATTTTCATCATCATTCATCTGGAGTTGTTCAAACATACCTTTGAAGTGTCTCAACTTGGCCTTTCTGACATTTGTATCACCTGTATGAACCACCTTCAACTGTTTCCACATTTCACTAGCTGTCTTGCAGTGAATCACTTTGGTGAGATCTGCTTTCTGTAAGCCTTTCGGGATTGCATTCATTGCTTTTGAATTGTTGTGATGTAGGAGCCTTTCTTCTTTAGTATTAGGACCATGTACAGGAATAGTGTACTCATCTTCAATCACTTCCCATACCTCATTACCAAGTGCCATTAGATGAACCTTCATCCTTGCACTCCAAAGACCAAAATCTGACCCATCAAGAATAGGTGTTGCATTGCTACTTGAATGATCCATTGTGTTCTTTACTAGCTTTTCCTTCAAGCTGTTAAACTTTTCGAAGGCACTTGCTCTGATACCAATTGAAGAACACAAGCTTATACTGAGAGGGGGGGTGAACAAGTATAAGACCTCTTTTTACTTTTTCCTTTATACTTCAAAATAGTAAAGCAATATACCCAAAGCAATATCAAAGCAATGCACAATATCATCCACAAAGTGACACCAATTTTAACGTGGTTCACCCAGAATGGTTGGGCTACGTCCACAAAACTTTTCTCTAAAAGTTATCTCAAAGTTCTTTGGGAATCCTTCCCAATTACAATGTTTATGAGCCTCGGCCCAAAGGAGATACCTTCCCCCAAACAGAATTTATGAGCCTCTGCTCAAAGGAGATACCTTCCCCTCTGCTCTGGAAATGATCCCTCAGAAGATCAACTGCCTCTACCTCTTGCCAGCACGTGGAACTCCTTTCCACCGAAGACCTCCTGTCCTCAATGCTTAGCCTAAGAGACCTCTGCCTTCTATGATCACGTCCACAACAGCTCAGCAACCTGTACCAAACACAGTCAGTCGGTCTAGTACAAGTCTTCCTCTGTCTGTCAGATCTATCCAACACTTGAACAAATCAATCCTCTGCACACAAGCCTTCTCAAAGACTTGCCAAATCTGTCCTCAGGTTCTTCTCAAAGAACCAGTGCACCTCTGTCCTCATACAATAGCACTCCACGTTCGTCTTTGCCCTTTGTGCTCTCTACGCCCTCTGCTCTTTCTGCACACTCACAGCCGCACTTGGTCGAACTTCAACCTTTGCACTATCTGCACAATCACAGCGGCACTTAGAACAATTCACCATGACTCTTCGCTCACTCTGCACACTTCGATCAAATTTTGCACTCTGCTCTCGATGATCAAACTTCTCACTCTGCGCTCTATCTACGAACGTCACCACCAACAACACCACCAACTCTTCAAAATAGCCTGCCTTTTATAATAACACTTTCAAGATCAAAACCTTAATCTTAGTCAGTTGTAACCCTGATCTTTAGTCGACTGCACAACCCTAAACTTCATCGGCTACAAACCCTAATCTTCGTCGGCTCACATTTAACTTTGTCGGCTTCAACTGCCTCTGTAACTCTTCTGTAGCTTTTGCCGTGAAACTACAACATGTCGCGATATCGTGACACCTTTGCAACCGTACACTTTCTTTTGGCTTTTGTCATGATATCGTGACACTTCAGCCTTTGTCGACTTCAACTAAGCTCTTGTCGTGATATCGTGACACTTCTGTCTTCATAGCCTTCCTCTCTGCTTTTGTCATGAAATCGTGACACTTCTCCTATAGAAGACCTGCTTTCAATTTCTGTCATGAAATCGTGACACTTCTGCTTTCGTCTGCTTTCTTTTCTGCCTGTCGTGAAATCGTGACACTTTTTGCATCCGTACGCATTCTTTGCAACCCGTCGTGAAATCGTGATGCTTTCAGCTTCCGTACGCTTTCCTTGTAACCCGTCGTGAAATCGCGACGCTATCAACTTTTCGTACGTTTTCTTTGCAACCTATCATGAAATCGTGACGCTTTCAGCTTTCGTATGTTTTCTTTGCTCTTTGAGTCACGAAATTGCGACATGTCGCGATATCGTGACACTTTTCTAACTTGCTTTCTCTCTCCTGCTTAAGTCACGAAAATGCGACATGTCGCGATATCGTGACACTTTTCTAACTTGCTTTCTCTCTCCTGCTTAAGTCGCGAAAATGCGACATGTCGCGATATCGTGACACTTTTCCTCCTTAGCTCTTTTCTGTTCTTCGGGTCACGAAAACCCGACATGTCGTGATATCGTGACACTTTTTCTCCTTAGCGCTTTTCTTTTCTTCGGGTCACGAAAACCCGACATGTCGCGATATCGCGACACTTTTTCACTGTGAGCTCTTTCTCTCGAACCTGTCAGCTTGGGGTTTGCAAAAGACTTTTGAAATCATGTCATTAACCTTCATCAAAACAAATTATTTGACATCAAATCAAATTCCTTCAAAAGCTTCTTGACATCAATGACAACTTATATACTTGAGCAAAGGCAATGTACCCAAAGTACCCAAAATTGCCAACACTTAAAGGGATAAACTGTCCCAATTTTATATTTTTGGGAACCTTAGGATCAGTGCCAATGTTAACATCAATTGTTTCCTCTATTGACATGTGAGATCCCTCCTTAAGCTGATGAGGCATAGGTATCAAGTGGATGTCATTAGCTGGGTTTGGATAATCAATCATATCTAGCTCAATATCAAATTGATAAACATCTTCATATGGCCCTTGGAAGAAATGAAATGGTTGTAGCATTTCTTCACAAGGGAAGAATTCTTTTGATGATGGTGGTGATGTAGCATGATCAAAATTGATAGCCTCATGGTTGAGATGAAAAGGTTTTGAGGGGTAACTAGGATTGTGGAGTGGTGCGGCCAAATTGATGGAAACCATATTGATGATCGAATAGTTTCCATTTGTAGGTGGATAAGGACTATCACATATGGGAGGTCCTAGATATGTTGGAGGTAGTTGAGGTGGTAGTGGAATGAATGGGTGATGCCTAGGAGGGCCTGGGGTGATTGGATATTTTAGAGGTATAAGGTCCCTCTAGGTGGGCTAAGCCTGACGATAAAGCTCATCCAGGTTTATGGGATCAAATTCTATTCTCTCGTTGTTATTTTACCAAAGGTGGCAAGGACCTAAATACATCAATTTAATTTTATCCTCATAATATTTGGGTGTCTCAATGACTGGGTCAATATGCTATCACCCGTGGCAAGAATTAAGGTAAGTGAGTTCCATATCATCCTCGTACTCATTTTATCCCTCACTGATGAAGTTAGGAGGCTATCAACTGTGATTATGACCAAGGTATGCTAGTTCTATTTTGTCCTCATACTCTTTTGATGTCTCATTGAGGGAGTCAAAAGGTTCGATAGAAACCATCATAATAGGAATATGATCTCTCAAAAAATGAAAATAGCCTAGGTTGGTGTAATAATTCTCATAAATTTCCTCCTTAAATCCTATGGTCAAATATTGGAAGGAATATGCAAGGAGTTCATATGGCATATGTATGGAATACCCTAAGCCAAATTTATCTATCAAAATTTGATATTATAGTCGGTAGGGTGTGTGAAGACCCTACTCATATCAGACTAGGCCATTGCTATGCCAATTGAAGTGATGAAAGTATAAAAATTTGAACTTCAAGTTTGACATATACCCAATGTTTCCCAAGAAATATTCATCATCATGGCTTATCATGGGAAACTAATTTGTAGAGTCTTTGTAGCCCCCATAAATTAAATTTATCTGATTTTAAGGGACCCCCAATGGTACAATGGTACCAATGGATAAATATGACACATGAGGTCTACCCATATCTTGAATGAAATTTATGAATGGTGTGAATGTGACATTCTATACCATGTACTCGATGATACTAGGGTTAGCCAAGTGGACTATGACTTGCAGTAAATATAAGGGGGAGTATGGAGGTGAAGGAGGTGTGACATGAGGTGGTTCATCTACTATAGTAGATAATTCTTCTTCCTCTATGATAATTAGAATCTCTACTATGAAGACAATGGAGATGAATAATTGGGTTTCCTCGATTGGTTCTTTCAACTCCTTGCTTGGAGGATTCGATTATGAAGAAGGGATCGGTGTATGAGGTGATGGTTTTGATAAGGGTTTTGTATGTTTAATAGGTTCATCAGGTTGAATATCTATATGTGTGGATAACAAGACTAATTCTTGTATATTACTAACCAGATTAACATATTTAAAAGGTTCAAATTCTAAAGGGACTACATAAACTTGTCCCTCATGGATATATTTGATGCACTGGTGCAATATATATGGGATGCACTTCATGTTTCTAATCCAAGGTCATCCAAGCAATATGTTATATTGTAACACAACTTCTATAACATGGCACAATACTGGAATCATATTTAGTCCAACCTAGATAGGAAGGACTATTGTGCCAATCGTTGAGTAAAGAGTATCATTGAATTATCGAAGAGTGAAGGTGGATGTTATAATATGTGATGATGAAAGACTGATATGGTTTAGTGTGGTTGTGGTAATGATTTTTATGAAGGAATCCATGTCAATCAACACCCACTTATAAGGAATCTTGTTTATGCACACAATAATGTGTAATGGAGGATCATCTATGTTGGTAGGTATTGGTTTGATCTCATGATCCTGGAAGGTTATAATGGGATCCTTACATGTTTGAATATGCCCCATAAAATTGGTAAAAGCATTAGGATCTTAGGGTTATAATTCAATTGATCTTAAAATATCCATCAAAGCTTCTCTATGTCTTGGTGATTATTGTATTAACTCGTAGATGGATATTTTAGTTGATTTCGTACATAGACTTTGAGTAAGCCTACTTATGATTACAACTGGTTGAGGTGGTGGACCTTGAATAGGAGTTTGAGATAGTAAGGGATATGACATAGAAGAAATATTAACAAGGGTTATAGGTGGTGTAACTTGATCATATCTTTAATTCCTCATCACAATATTGACCATACCTACAAGCGCCTGATCGGATGGGGTTGTATAAACTTTGTTTACCTATCTTATTTGATCCTCCTTCACCTCATGAGTAGGCAAGGGATATTTGAATATAATTATTTGTTGGTTATTGGGGGCAAGAGGACTATCAATCTGTAATTGATTTTTATCGAGCATGTCTTGTACTACATTTTTGAATGCATAAAAGGCCTAGATATCATGGTCATTATTTTGATGATATACATACTATATGTCCTCTCTATACTCATATTTTTGGTGATTTGGATCTAGGGGGTGAATCTCCAATAAAGTGATAGCCTTTACCTTGCATAGTCGATTAAAGAGTGAATTCAAAGACTCAAGAAATGGTGTATAATTACAAGGTGGATGGGGTGGAAATCATGTATAATTATGAGGTGGATGGGGTGGACTTAAAATATTGTGCCTAGGTAGATGATTGAACCACTCTAGTTCTAGGATTGAGAGCGTTATCAATAAAATTTTGAGTAACAAGGCATCATCATCTTAAATCTAAAAGCATAGTTTCATGAAACCAATGATATGCCCTTGTGCATCCTCATCCCCTTTAAACTTATCTAACCTAGGCATTTTAAAATGCTCTAGATATGAGGGACACAAGGTAGAAGGTTGAAGTGGTTGATTGTAAAGTTGACTTAGCATGGGTTTCTTGTGACCCATTCCTAAATCTTATTTTTATAGTGATCGAATGTGCTCGATGAGCACCTTGTAAGATTTAGAAGAAATGATCTCATCTCTTCTCCTTTTTCCTTGAGGAGGTGGAGGTGGAAGCTATCTAATGGGGCTAGGTGGATGATCATAGTCATCAACTATATCCTCATAAAGTGACTCAAGATACCCTTGTTCCTGATATTCTAACTCTAAGTCCTCATAGTTTTCATGCTCTAGTTGGCGGTCTTGCGGTTGATGTTGTTGAGACCTATGGTGTTGGATGGGTAAATGGGGAGGGCAATTTTGAGTTGGCCTAGGAGGCACATCATAGTGTTGTACAATGTATCTTTGAAGGGTTTGTTTCCTATATGTACTAGGTGTGCACACCTCCTCCTATGCTACTTTTTGTACTCATTCTTGATGCAACCTTTGTTGGTGCACCCTATGATACTCTACTCGACTTCTATATAGGTATTATTTATTCTTTTGTAACCTATCTAGCCATAGTTGGTTTGTGGTTTTCCTAGGTATCAAGTCAACCATGTGAGGTTTGAAAGCCCTTGCATCAATACAAAGGGACTTCACTTGTTCAATAGGTCCAATAGGGTTGGCTACCCATTTCCCATGATCGAAGGAAGCTATGTTAACTTGGTGTTTAGGCTTGAAGGTGGCATCTATATATTGGGAGGGTGTGGAGGCACAACATGCCTACATGGAACACTCTCCATGGTGAAAAGCATGATGACCTAGGTCTTCCTCTTCTTCATATTCAAGATAGAGATGAGTGAATGAGGCTATATTATTAGGATGGTGAGGGTCGTACCTATCTAAATGAGCAAATTTTTAGCTCATCCATGGATGATAAAGTGGAGTAGCTCACTAGTCCAGGATAGGCGATGAAGTATAATATTTCTTATATTGGATGGATTGGTTTGGAATGAAAATTCATGGCATCACCCTACTAGGCCCCTCAGTGGGTAGGTTATGTCTACTGGTAGGACGATATCGTATTCAACCAAGAAGTTCATCTTATTGATCATATGTAGGACCATAATTGGCTCCTAGATAGGGGCATCTTGAAGGTTGGATTCTCTAGGAGTGGTGTTAGTGCTAGGTGGATACTAGGACACCATAGTGGAATAACCATGTCCTTAGGGCTAAATTGAAGATGTTCAATACCCTTTGCAAATTTTTGGCAGCATCAACTTGTGAATGAGCTCGATTGTGTGGTTAGAATAATTTTAATTAAGTAAACAATAAATAAACAAATAAAGTATACAATGTGATTATCTCTTTTAATTTTTATTTGTGAATACCTATACTTCTTTATGCATTTTGATGTTGAAAAACCCTTATTTCTATAAAACTAAGGGTAAAAATAATAGAAAACTACTAAAAGGTAGTTCAAGCACACCCCTTGTTGAGGGATGTAACTCAAATGGTAAAAAGTAGCTTTCTATTTGGATTTAGGCTCAACGTAACCTTATGGAAATAAATTACCCCTTTAAAGTGTTGAGCAAGGTGCAGCAACAGTATTGTCATTGTTGTCAACACAATCAGATAGATCTGTTGATGCAGTGGACAGGAAGTTCAAAAGCTATTCAGATGTAGAAGACAGGAGTTCAAAGGTTATTCAGAGTATGTACAGTGATTTTCCAAGAAGACCGAAGTGGCCCATATGCAAAAGATCAAAGAAAAAAGACAAGTAAGAAAAGTGTCGCGATATCGCGACATATACAAGGCAAGAAAAACTGTCATGATTTCGTGACATGTTGGAAGAGAGAGAAAAGTAGGAAAAACTGTCATGATTTCGCGACATGTTGGAAGAGAGAGAAAGCAGGAAAAAGTGTCACGATTTCATGACATGTTGGAAGAAAGAGAACAAGTAAGAAAAGTGTCACAATTTCATGACATGTTGGAAGAGAAAAGAAGTGGAAAACGTCACGATTTCGTGACATGTTGGAAGAGAAAGAGAAAGTAGAAAAGTGTCATGATTTCATGACAAGTTCGAAGAAAGAGAACAAGTAAGAAAAGTGTCACGATTTCGTGACATGTTGCATTTTCGTGACTAAAATAGGAGAGAGAAAGTAAGTTTGAAAAGTGTCACGATATCGTGACATGTCGCATTTTCACGACAAAAGAAAGAGAGGAAGCATACAAGATTGATTTTGACAAAAAAGAAAGCAAGACTTAAAGTGAAGTGTCATGATTTCATGACAAAAGCAGAGAAGAAGACTTCAAAGGCGAAGTGTCATGATTTCATGACAAAAGCAAAGAAGCTAAGTATGAAGTAGAAGTGTCATGATTTCATGACAAAAGCTAAGTTGAAGACTACGGAGGCGAAGTGTCACGATATCATGACAAAAGCAAAGTCGAAGTCTATGGAAGGTATGTCATGATATCATGACAAAAGCAAAGACGAAGTATACGGAGGCAAAATGTCATGATATCATGACAAAAGAAAAGACGAAGTCTGTGGAGGTAGAAATGTCATGATATCATGACAAAAGAATAGAGAAAGCGTACAGAGGTGAAAGTGTCACGATATCATGACATGTATTTTCATGGCAACAACAACAAAAGAAGCTACAGAGGCAGAAATGTCATGATTTCATGATAGGTCATAAATGCGCAAGTCAAGAAGGAGAACCCGACTGAAATGAGAAGTATGACAGTGGACCGACATCACTACGACATTTACAGGTGCAGTTACAGAGTGATTTCATACTGCAAATACGAAGAGTGATCAAAAGTCAATATGGTGATTACAAGGTCTATCCAGAATGAAATCATCAAGCGATGGATAAATCGAACATCTTCTTGAGTTGAAGCTGACGAAGACCGATGATAGCCGACTAAAATTAGGGTTTATAGTTGTTATGAAAGCCGACTAAGATTAGGGTTTTCATCATAAAAAATATTGTTATAAAAGGAGGGTTGTTTGGAGAATTGAGAAGATGGTGGAATGTGTGTGAAATACGGTCATTGTGCACAGAGAGCAAGTCGTGTCGAATCATGCTAAGTGCAAAATTCGCAAAGAGAGCAGAGTGTGCAAAAGGGAGAAGACGATCATGAAGTTCGACTGTAACGAAGCAGAGTGTGCGAAGTGATTACGCAGAGAGAGCAGAGTGCGCAGAGAACGCAAAGGTGAAGAAGACCAGTCAGGGTCTTGCAAAAGCAAAGGTATCTTATTATCAAACTTATAGATTCAAATTGAAGTCCAGGTTGCAGCTTGGCATCAGGGGTTGGTGCTCCTTTCTGTTGGTGCAGATAAATAAGGGGTTGGTGCTCCTTTCTATTGGTGCAGATAAATAAGGGGTTGGTGCTCCTTACAGTGGGTGCTGGTAAATTGATTGTAAAGTTGGTGCTTTGCAAAGGCTAGATTTGGATGGTAGTCCAAGCAGTCAATTTTTGAGGAGTAGCCACATTGGTGAACCTCGTTAAATCTTGTGTTGTGTGATGCTCTTTTGTTATACTTGTTGTATCTAGTAATAAGTTTTAATTGCTACGGTATTAAGAGCTATAAATTTAAGTTTAAAGAGCTACACTGATTCACCCCCCCTCTCAATGTCATTGTAAGACTAACAATTGGTATCAGAGCTAAGTTCCTGTACAAGCTTAACCGGCTAGGGTGATCTTGGAAGTAACACAATGGCAGGTGGTGAAGGCTTCTCATCAAACAAAGCACCATTGTTTGACGGATCTAATTACGCGTTCTAGAGAATCAGGATGCAGACATATCTCTATGCTTTGGGATACGACATCTGGGATTCAGTAGTTAGTGGATACACAATACCCATCACTCCTCCAAAAGAGGTTGACGAAAAGAAACTGTTTGAAAATAACTCAAAAGCAAAGAATGCTATCATGTGCGGATTAGCAGATAGTGAACTAGTAAAGATCATGAGCTGTAAAATGGCAAAAGAAATATGGGACAAACTGAGGAGTATTCATGAAGGAGACGATAAGATCAAGGAGGCCAAGTTACAGACACATCGAGCTCAGTTCGAAGCATTAAATATGAATGACGATGAAAACATTGAGGCATATATGCCGAGAGTTAATGGAATCATTAATGCGATCAGAGGACTCGACGAGGATATCGAAGACTCTACCATCATGAAAAAGGTATTAAGATCTCTTCCTCAAAGGTTTGATTCTAAAGTCTCAATGATAGAAGAAGCTAAAAATCTAAATTATTTTAGTATAGATGAGATGTATGGTTCTTTGACTGCATATGAGATGAGGATAGGAAGATCTAAACCCATAGACAGAGAAGCGGCTTTTAAAGCCCTTAAAAATAAAAATGCAAAACAAGAGTCCGAGGAAGAAGAGACATCAGATGAAATGGAAGCAAACTTTGTTAGAAAACTAAAAAGGGGAAAAGGAAAATACAGAGGAAAGCTACCATTTAAATGTTTCAACTGTGGAGGCATTGGGCATTTTGTGACTAAATGTCCACTTAATGAGAAGAACAAAAATGATGAAGGATCGCACCAAGAAAGAAGTGACTGGAAGAAGAAAACGAATTTCAGAAAAGGCAACTTCAAGAAGAAAAGTTTCATCTCCAGGAATGCCAGTTCATTAGAAGACAGCTCCGATGAGGATTCTGAAGAGGAAACAGGTGAAGCTCTTTTCATGGCATTTGAAGAAGTAAAATCAGAAAAGGAGAAGGAGTGAACTCTGAAGTATGTGGTGAAAACCCTGAGGCTGAAGTAGATCTAGAAGGTGAGTTGATCTCTGCACTTGAAGAGTGGAAAATAGAGAGGAAAAAGAATAAGAAAATTTCAAAAAATCTTGAGGATGCAAACGAAATCATAACCAATCTGAAAGTACAGATAGAAGAATACAAGAAAATATCTAAAGATCTCGAAGTACAAATTACCATGAAAATAGATTATTGCTGCAAACTAGAAGAAGAGAATGTTGGTTTATGGACGCAGATAGAAGAGATGAATCACAAAATTAGTTGCTATCACAAACGCGAAGAAAGTTCTATGAAGTCTGGATAAGATTATAAATGACCAAAGGCCTACAGGCATCAAATTTGGTCTGGGTTTCATCGAAGGAGAATCATCAAATGGATCAAAGGCCAGAAATGTAGAATCCATAAAGAATGAAGATAAGAAACAGGTTGATCAAGGAAAAATGTCTCATGCAAAAGAAAGCAATAATGCCAGGCACGAAAGGAGAATTGACAATGATGGATTCACCAATGTCACACATCAAAGAAGAAGAAGACCTATGGCTCCTACGACAACATGGCAAAGACCATCACCCAGGTTCAATTATCCCTTTTCTGGTTTCTATTTTAAATGCAATGGCTATGGACATAAAATCTCAGACTCCAAATATAATGTAAGACCAAGGAATTTCACCAAGTAGAAATGCTTTTTCTCCTCCGATGAATTATACAGTAGAATGTTATAACTCGTCATAATTTTGGGCACATTGCAAGAAACTCGTAGAAGTACATTTGCATCAAATCAGTTTCAGGGAAGAAAATTTCAACCAAATAGGATGAGACAAAATAGAAAACTTCCCGAAAAACATGCACAAGCTATTGATAAGGGAAAGGCAAAACAAGAGCCCAAAACTACTATCAAAACGGAGTGGAAAGAAAAAGAGCGACTTAAGGAAGAAAAGGAATCCTTAATCGTACAAACAACATTTAAAGCACAGAATAAATATGTACCATGGATACTTGATAGTGGATGCTCCAGTCATATGACAGGTGACAAACAAAAATTTGAGAAGTTACAGAAATATGAAGGTGGTTCAGGAAAGTTTGGAAATAATGATGGAGCTAAGATAGTTGGCAAAGGTTCAGTTAAAATTAGTGATGAAAAAATTAAGTCAGAAGAAGTCTTGTTTGTGGATGGTTTGAAACATAACTTGTTGAGCGTAAGTCAGATTTGTGATAAAGGTCATGAAGTAGTTTTTAAGAAGCAGGGTTGTGAAGTCAGAAAAACAAACAGTGGAAAATTGATAGCAACTGGATCAAGGACATCTGGAAACCTGTACACGCTCTCAGAGACTTCAGAAGGAGCTTGTTTTATTGGATAGGAAGAAGAAAATTGGTTGTGGCACAAGAGACTCGGTCATATCAGTTTTGATAATCTAGTAAAAATCAACTCAAAAAGGGCAGTGAGAGATATTCCCACCATCAACAAACCCGCAAACAACATTTGTGCTTCATGCCAAAAGGGGAAGCAAACTAGAGTCACATTCAAAACAAAAGAGTACTACACAAGCAAACCTTTGGAACTAATACACACTGATTTATGTGGACCCATGAGAACACAAAGCATAAATGGTGACAAATATTTTATGTTGTGCATTGATGACTATTCCAGAATGACATGGATATTTTTCTTGAAGCATAAATCAGAAGCTTTTGAAATGTTCAAGACTTTCAAAAACCAAGTTGAGAATGAAACAGGAAAGAGGATCAAATGTTTAAGATCAGATAGAGGAGGAGAATTCATTTCAGAGGAGTTTACAGAGTACTGTGAAAAATACGGTATTAGGAGACAGTTTTCAGCAGCCAGGACACCTCAGTAGAATGGAGTGGTAGAAAGAAAGAACAGGACAATGCAGGAAATGGCACGGACTATGTTGGCTGAAAGCAGAGTAGCAGACAGATTTTGGAAAGAAGCAGTCCATACTATGGTGTATATCCAAAATAGGTACATGCTGAGAACACATGAAAGCAAAACTCCTTATGAGTTGTGGTTCGGTAAAAGGGCAACAACAAAATACCTCAAAGTTTTTGGCAGCAAGTGCTACATCAAAAGAACCGAAGATAATCTTGGTAAGTTTGAAGATAGAGCGGATGAAGGTATTTTTGTTGGTTATTCATCAAAAAGCAAAGCTTACAAATGCTACAACAAGAGGCTAAAGAAAATTGTGGACAATGCTGATGTTAAATTTGATGAAGGTAGAGAACGAGTAATTAGCTATGAAAAGAACTACCCAATTTATGAAGAGGTTATTGAAGGAGATGAGGAAAACGAAACGGAAAAGATACAAAAAATTGACTCAGATGATTTAAGTTGTGATTCAGAAGTGGAAGAAAATAAGAAATTCAAAACAGGCAGCTGGCAAAAAAATCATCCTAGAGAGCAAATAATTGGAGACCCCAAAGTTGGTGTTCAGACAAGAAGAAGAGTAGTAAGTAACTACTCTCTATTATCCAAGATTGAGCCCAAAAATGTTGTTGACGCAAGCAAAGATGAAAGTTGGATGAAGGCAATAAATGAAGAATTAGATCAGATCGAGAAAAATGAAACTTGGGAGTTAGTACCTAGACCTGCAAATAAAAATATAATCGAGACTAAATGGATTTTTCGAAACAAATTGAATGAAGACGGACAGGTAGTCAGAAATAAAGCAAGATTGGTATGTAAGGGTTATGCACAAGTTGAAGGCATTGACTTTGAGGAAACTTTTGCACCAGTAGCTAGACTAGAGGCAATTAGAATGTTTCTGGCTTTAGCAAGTCTACAAGAATTTCAAAGTTTATCAAATGGATGTGAAATCAGCATTTTTGAATGGGAAACTTGAAGAAGAGGTTTATATTGAGCAACCAGATGGTTTCCAACTTGGTGATGATCCCAACTTGGTTTGCAAGTTGAAGAAAGCATTATATGGCTTAAAACAGGCACCCCGAGCATGGTATGCAAGGCTAGACAACTATCTCACTCAACAAGGGTTTAAGAAAGGTATGGTGGATAGTAATTTGTATGTCAAAATAGAAAATGGGCATCTTATTGTTCTTGTTGTATACGTAGATGATATCATATTTGGCAAAAACAAAGATGAGTCATGTAAAGATTTAGAAAATAAGATGCAGAAAGAATTTGAAATGTCAATGATTGGTGAACTTTCGTATTTCCTCGGGTTGCAAGTTAATCAAAATAAGAAGGGCATATTTATTTCTCAAGTTAAATATGTGAAAGAGATGTTAAAAAGTTCACAATGGAGGATTGTAAGCCAGCTAGCACTCCCATGATGACAAAGTTGCAAGTTGAGCAAGGATGACAAATCTCCACCTGTTGATCAAACCATGTACAGATCTATGATTGGGAGCTTACTGTACCTGACAGCTACCAGACCAGATATTTTGCAGGCAAGTATGCATGGTAGCACGATTTTAGGCTAATCCCAAGGAGACTCATGTGACAAGCAGTGAAGAGGATTCTTCGGTACCTCAAGGGTACTATGGAGTATGGGTTATGGTATCCGAAAGGTAAAGACTTCACCCTTATTTCGTATTCAGATGCAGATTGGGCAGGAGGTGTCGATGACAGAAAGAGTACCAGTGGAGGTGCATTCTATCTTGGAGACAGATTGGTCACGTGGCATAGTAAGAAACAAGAGTCAGTTTCTTTATCGACAATAGAGGCAGAATATATTGCAGCGACAACATGTTGTACATAGGTATTGTGGATGAAACAAACCCTGAAAGATCTTGGTATTAGCTTCAGTGAGCCAATATCAGTTAAGTGTGATAACACCAGTGCCATTAACATCTCCAAGAATCCGGTTATGCATTCACGCACAAAACACATTGCTATCGGTATCACTTTTTGAAGGAGAAAGTTGTGGAAGGTGAGGTTAAGTTGGATTTTGTTCCAACTACAGAGCAAGTAGCAGATATCTTCACAAAACCATTGCCCAAGGAAGTTTTTGAGTACCTTCGCAATAAATTGGGAGTGGTCACACTTCCCAAGAATTGACTAGCTACAGGGATCACATTCTCATGGGGAGCATTTAAGTATTTGATTATCTTTTTGCTCATGTTCATGATTTTTGCTAAGTGTAATAAATTTTGCCTGAGAATGTTGTGCATGGACTCAGGGGGAGTCTGCAGTAGCCCTTTGGTATTATTGTCAAAGGGGGAGAAGAGTTACAGGAAATTGCACATGTGTTGCCAAAAATTCCAAAGGGGGAGATTGTTGAGCAAGGTGCAACAACAATATTGTCATTGTTGTCAACACAGTCAGATAGATCTGTTGATGCAGTGGACAGGAAGTTCAAAAGCTATTCAGATGCAGAAGACAAGAGTTCAAAGGTTATTCAGAGTATGTACAATGATTTTCCAAGAAGACCGAAGTGGCCCATATGCAAAAGATCAAAGAAAAAGACAAGTAAGAAAAGTGTCGCGATATCACGACATATACAGCAGGCAAGAAAAACTGTCACGATTTCATGACATGTTGGAAGAGAGAGAAAAAGTAGGAAAAACTATCGCGATTTCATGACATGTTGGAAGAGAGAGAAAAGCAAGAAAAACTGTCACGATTTCGTGACATGTTGGAAGAGAGAGAAAAGAAGAAAACGTCACGATTTCCGACATGTTGACATGTGAAGAAAAGGGGAAAAACTATCACGATTTCGTGACATGTTGGAAGAGAAAGAGAAAGCAGAAAAGTGTCACGATTTCATGACAAGTTGGAAGAAAGAGAACAAGTAAGAAAAGTGTCACGATTTCGTGACATGTCGCATTTTCTGACTAAAATAGGAGAGAGAAAGTAAGTTTGAAAAGTGTCACGATATCGCGACATGTCGCATTTTCGCGACAAAAGAAAGAGAGGAAGCGTACGAAAATCATGATTTCATGACAAAAGAGAAAGCAAGACTTAAAGCGAAGTGTCATGATTTCATGACAAAAGCAAAGAAGTAAAGTACGAAGAAGTGTCATGATTTCACGACAAAAGCAGAGAAGAAGACTTCAAAGGTAGAAGTGTCACGATTTCATGACAAAAGCAAAGAAGCTAAGTACAGAAGTAGAAGTGTCATGATTTCACGACAAAAGCTAAGTTGAAGACTACGGAGGTAGAAGTGTCGCGATATCATGACAAAAGCAAAGTCGAAGTCTATGGAAGCAGAAGTGTCACGATATCACGACAAAAGCAAAGACGAAGTATACAGAGGCGAAAATGTCACGATATCACGACAAAAGAAAATATAAATTTTGCAAAGGTAAAATGTCATGATATCATGACAAAAGAATAGAGAAAGTGTACGGAGGTGAAAGTGTCACGATATCACGACATGTTGTATTTTCATGACAACAACAACAAAAGAAGCTATAGAGGTAGAAATGTCATGATTTCATGATAGGTCATAAATGCGCAAGTCAAGAAGGAGAACCCGACTGAAATGAGAAGTATGACAGTGGACCGACATCACTAGCATTTTAGGGGTATTATAGAGTGATTTCATACTGCTAAAATACGAAGAGTGATCAAAAGTCAGTATGGCAGTTATAGGGTCTATCCAGAATGAAATCATCAAGCGATGGATAAACCGAACATCTTCTTGAGTTGAAGCCGATGAAGACCGATGATAGCCGACTAAAATTAGGGTTTACAGTTGTTATGAAAGCCGACTAAGATTAGGATTTACAATCGACTAAGATTAGGGTTTTCATCATAAAAAATATTGTTATAAAAGGAGGGTTGTTTGGAGAATTGAGAAGATGGTCGAATGTGTGTGAAATACGGTCGTTGTGCATAGAGAGCAAGTCGTGTCGAATCGTGCTAAGTGCAAAATTTGCAAAGAGAGAAGAGTGCGCAAAAGGGAGAAGACGATCGTGAAGTTCGACTATAACGAAGCAGAGTGTGCAAAGTGATTACGTAGAGAGAGCAGAGTGCACAGAGAACGCAAAGGTGAAGAAGACCAGTCAGGGTCTTGCAAAAGCAAAGGTATCTTACTATCAAACTTATAGATTCAAATTGAAGTCCAGGTTGTAGCTTGGCATCAGGGGTTGGTGCTCCTTTCTGTTTATAAATAAGGGTTGGTGCTCCTTTCTGTTGGTGTAGATAAATAAGGGGTTGGTGCTCCTTTTTGTTGGTGCAGATAAATAAGGGGTTGGTGCTCCTTTCTGTTGGTGCAGATAAATAAGGGGTTGGTGCTCCTTACAGTGGGTGCTAGTAAATTGATTGTAAAGTTGGTGCTTTGCAAAGGCTGGATTTGGATGGTAGTCCAAGAAGTCAATTTTTGAGGAGTAGCCACATTGGTGAACCTCGTTAAATCTTGTGTTGTGTGATGCTCTTTTGTTATACTTGTTGTATCTAGTAATAAGTTTTAATTGCTGCGGTATTAAGAGCTGTAAATTTAAGTTTATAGAGCTACACTGATTCACCCCCCCTCTCGGTGTCATTGTAAGACTAACATAAAGGAGTCACATTATCTAATGTCCTGGTACCAACGAAGCCTCACTTTTCCTTAACCCTCACGTTTAAGGCATGGACAATAATGACAACTACATCCACTGATTATTTTAAAGAGTACCATGGTAAAAAATATCTACTAATATTCCCACTTTGGGTGCACCTAATATTAGGGGATCTTCTGGTGATGAAGTCCAAAAATCCACTTTTTTTTTGCCACTAAGTTTCTAGGGTGCGATCCAATGGATGGATATGAAGCCCACCGTCGTTGGTCTCGATCAACAATTGGTGATGAAGTCCAACTCACTTATGTTAAAATGAAACATGGTGTGTTGGTTTTCTTTTATTTTATGAAAAATAAAGTAAAATAAAGAAGCATTCCATGATATTTCACTAATGCATAATATAATATTTCAAAATTAAAATTTCTAAATAATGAACATTTTTATTTTATAAACCTATCATATGTAGAATCCTATATGAGTAACATTTAAGCATAAAAAAAGTAATCAAACCATAACATTAATCAGATAGAGACTATATCTATGAGGGATAATTTGTAGAAGAGGTCATCTGACACAAAGATAGTTAGAAATAGGAGCCATCTAGGGCAGGGATGGCCATTGAAAAAGGTTGTCTAACCTAGGGACAATCATAGATAAAATATATTAAAAAATAAAAACCCTTCGAAATTCTTTCAATTAAGCATACAAAATCTATTTTTATTTACTAAAATGGAGAAAGAAAATTAGGGTGGCTTACTGACATAGCCTACATCCTATGAAGATGATGTTTTTTGGTGTTTTTGCTATTTGGTCTAAGGTTGTATCTAGGAAGTATGGTGGCACCTACTGATCATATATGTTAGGGACAGTTGCACTTGTTGACCATATTTGTTAGGTATGGCAATACTTACAACTCAAAAACACCAAGAAATATAGTAATTAGCAATAAAATTGTGAAATGTGGACTAGGTCCAACTGTGATCACCACTAAAAATGGTTTAAAAGAGATTGTACACCTATGCAATGAAATAAAGAACAATATAGATAGCAAATTATGTAACCATAATGACAAAACAAGATATGCAATAATGGTGCCCTTTTTATTAATATCAATTTTATCCTTCAAGAGGGTTACAATGGGATCTCGTTGAGGGATTTGCTACCACTTTGATATAAATTTACAATAAGAAAATTAATCCAAGGTGTATCTCGCAGGATCTCTATTGCATCTCACAAACTGATTATTGACATATTTTTGGTGACGGTCATGATGTATGATGGTGAGGTGTGAATAATTATGTCATTTGATCCATTGTAAAGACATGTAATATGCACACAAGAAATTATAAAAAGCATCAAAAGAATATGAAGAGCCTTCCAAGATAAGGCCCATAATGATGATAAATAAAGAGATAAAGAAGATCAAATATGAAAAATACAAACTAAAAAATGAGATTAAGTTATGTTAAATAGTAATTAAAATGTTGTTAAATCTAATGAAAACAAGAAAACATGAAATTGATCTAATCTTGGGATACCATCCATGTGCAGACGGTCTTGCCTACTGGTCATATCGAGGTGAGAGGGTCATGCCTACAATCCATATTTGAGAGAGATGACCACTAAATTATGAGTAAATTCCTTGTGGCGAATGCGAGGCAACATAAATTTTGATCCATGGATTAGTTGTCATTCTTGATGCACTCATGAGAAATGACTTAGGGGTAGAATTTGACACCAAAAAAAGGATTTTGGATGGTACAAGAAGAAAAAATTCATTCTTCAACCTTTGAGATGGTCCATTGGCATTCGTGGAAGATTCATGGTTGAATTTCAGTAGCACTTTGTTTCTTTGAGAATAGGAACTCTTTGGTTATTCAATTCAATAGAACTTCATTGCATGAAAACTCCAAACTTTCTAATGAAGGCTAAATGCCTTTAAATAGACTTCCAAATGGGAGTCCAAATCTTGTAATAGAATCCAATAAGTGGTTGGGATCAAGAAATGTAATTGCTTATTGATAACCTTCATGCAAATTGACTTTGTTATACCATTATATCCATCCGGTACATGTAACCATTTGAAATATAGTGCAAAAACTTGTTTCTGGTATGACTGTATTAGGGTAATACGATCATGTCTATGGTCCATATCAAGGTGGGATGACTATGATTTGGGGTTTTCTTGGGGTGAGACGATCATGGCTACAAAGGAAATTCCTTCCTATTTGAGTGGTGAAAACCACTATTAATCTCTAGGGCTACCCAATGTGGGTCATATGGCCTAAAAAGGTGTCCATATAGGTAGTCTCCTCAACGTGACATTTTTTAGGTGTCTACACTTTTTTGATGATCCATGACTTCCTTAAGCCTTTTTTCCAATTGTCCTTAACTATTTCTCCATTTCTCTAAACATGTATGGTCTAAATACAACCCGGTCCTCTAGATTATCCCATGATAATGGTGTCCTACATATTCTACCATATAGAACTTTGAATGGGGCCATGCATAAGGTTGAATGATGTTAGTTATTTTTGGAAAATTCTACCAAGTGTAGATAATCTTCCCATCGGGTCTTTTGATCCATAAAATACATGTGAAGCATATCCTCTAACACCTAATTACCCCTTTCAATTTGACTATCGATTTTTGGGTGATATGAAGAATTGATGTTTAGCTTGGTTTGAATGGCACAATGTAAAGCTTACCAAAACTTGGATGTGAATCTCAAGTCTCTATATAAAATAATCACTTTTGAAAAATCATGAAGCCTAAATATTTCCTTGGAAAATCTATTAGCCACAACCATGATATCATCCTTGGTGTTTCTAGGTATAAAATATGTAACCTTGGTTAGTCTATTAACAAAAAATAGGATTACATCATGCTAGAACCTGGTCTTTGGAAAACCTACAATGAAATCCATTGAAATCACCTACCATTTTTAGGTAGGTACATCATTAGGATACAATATTCCTACGGGATATCTATGCTTAGCCTTAACTTTCTGATATTTGAGACATTGGGCAAAAAATTCAATGATGTTTATTTTCATCCTTGGCTAGTAGAAGTTTTTCTTCACATTCTCTCTCATATTTACCTCTCCTAGGTGAGCAAAGTATGGATATCTATGTGCATCATTCATGATCATTTTTCTTAAATCACTAGCCTCAAGAATAACTACCCTTTCCTTGAAAAATAAGAAATCATCCTTGATGCTGAAATCCTTACTTTCATTAGGTTTATTTTCCATATTTTCTTGAATTTAATTGCATACATATCTTAATGTTGCATCCTCTTGACCTATTCCATCAAATCTACATGGATGTGAGTTAATAAAACTATGTGTCTCCTTATACTAAGAGCATTGACAACCTTGTTTTCTTTCTGTTTGATGTACTCAATGTCGAATTCATACTTGGTGAGGAAATCCATCCACCTTCTCTACCTATAATTTAGAAAAGTTTGAGTAAATATGTATCTCAAATTTTGGTGGTCTATTCTCAACTCAAAGGTTCCTCATACTAAGTAATGTTGCTAGATCTTGAGGGCATGCACTAATAATACTAATTCTAAGTCATAGGTAGCATAGTTGACCTCATTTATTTTGATCTTCCTTGATCCATAGGCCACCACTAATTAATTCCATGAGATAACTCCTCCCAAACCTTGTAATAATGCATCTATACACAGAAAAAACTACCTTGATATTATGGGAGTTTTAGTGAGTTTTTTCTTGAGTAAATTGAAATATGCCTCACATTTTTTCATCCATTTGGACTCCTTTCCCTTCATTTGAAGGTTTTTTATTATAGCTACTATCATATAGTAGTATTTCACATAGCATCTGTAGTATCCAATTAGATCCATGAAGCATCATACTTCGATCACACTTGTAGGTGTCGACCAATTTAGTATGGCCTCTATCTTCTTGGGATCCACAACTATCCCTTTAGTTGATATAATATGTCCTAAATATTGCACTTTCAACTTGTAGAAGTTACATTTAGATATATTCCCATATAATTGATTCTCCCTTAGTAGTTATAGTATGATACTAAGGTGTTTATCATGCTCTACCTTATTTTGGAAATAAATAAAAATATCATCCAAATGAATCGATCCAAGTGTTTCATGAAAATATTATTCATCAAATTCATGAATACTGCTAGAGCATTCATTAAACCAAAAGGTAATACAATTAACTCATAAAGCTATCTTATGAGTATCCTCTTCACGGATTCTCAATTGATGGTATCCAAATTTTAGATCAATCTTTGTAAATATAGTGGCATCCTTTAATTGATCAAATAGATCCTCAATTATGGGTAGAGGATATCTATTTTTAATAGTTGCCTTGTTAAGCATTCTATAATCTATGCATAACCTCAAGGAACCATCCTTTTTATTTACAAATAAAATAGGTGCACCTAAATGTGATACACTTGGTCTAATCAAACTTTTCTCTAGCAACCCTTGCAATTGTACTTTTAGCTCTTGCATATTAATGGGGTTCATTCTATAAGGATACCTATGAATAGGATTTTCCCTAGGTTTAAGCTTAATTGTGAAGTCAAATTCACATTTTGGAGGTAATCCAGGTAAATATTCTAGAAATACATCCTTGAATTCCTGGAGTACTGGGTGTTTTTCAAACACCTCTTCCTTATTTTCATTTTCTATCTCATTCAGTTTTACTACATAAATTGTTCCTCCCCTTTTTATGTCTTTCTTAATTTGCATTACTGAGAGGATTTGGGGTTGAAAGACCCCTTACATGCGGTACACTCTCTATGTTTTCTTGTCATCTTTCATGTACTTAATCCATATTTCCTAAAAATTGATGACAGCCTTATTTTCTTGTAACCAATCCATTACTAAGACTATATAAAAAGTATGTAGCAGTGCTACATACAAAAAACCAATGGTGGTACTATTGGGTAAAGTGATTTTAGTCATAGGATAACACTGATTCACAAATTAGGTTTATCCTAAACCATTCTCGACCTTCCACTCATGTACCAATATTATTGGAATTTCTGGTATATCTTTAATCAAATTAGAGGAAATTGTAGACACCAAAACCTAGACATCCACAAAATCACATTTGGCACCCCACATCAAATCCTGCATAGTAAAATTATATACCTAAGTTTAGACTTAGGTATATAGAATCATACACATTAATCCATTTTCTATATTTATTAAATCTAGAAAATGTGCCTAGGATACCCTGCCTAACCACTAAACATGTGTCCTAGACACCTCACTATCCCACCTTGCCACATCTCATACACCCTTGTCCCCTTTGTCCCTTCACATGGGATAACCCTTACACCTCACTCCACTTGCAACCACATCACCCTAGTTGTGTGAGACACCTTGGGTGACTCACTCTAACCGCCCCTCCATTTGGTAGTCCTAGATTGCAACTTGGCAATCCTATCTTACCACCTCCCATTTCTCTCCAAAAACCTAAGGATCCTATAAAGGCACCTTCACCTCACCAAACAGAGGAGGCTAAGTACACATACCCTTAGGCTACCAAAATAGGACAAAGAACTCACACACATCTTGAAAAGAAGAGAGATCTAAATCTCAGAGGTCACCTTTTGAAGCAATCTATCATTCATTCTAAACCACCCATACATGGTTATGCAGTTAGAACTACCCTTGCACAATTCCTCCACTGCTTGTGTATGGCTCACCAGTCCCACAGTGCATCTATAGTTTCTTATATCCAAAAAAAATGCCATGAATATGATCACTAAGTTTTATCTATAGTAAGGCATCTGGTTTATGTTCTCTTTTTTCTACATTGTTATTTCATTCAAGGGTTTGATGTCATAGTTTCCTATATTTGTATATAGGTGCTACTAAACCCTCATTTTCCTTTTCATGTGTGTGCAAGAAGTAGGTATCTTGGAGAATTTTTGAAGTTGGAGTAGTCCCCACATCGGATACCAAAATCCCACTCACCCCTCTAAATCTATAGTGGAAGAACAAGTCATACCATTATTGTATTGTAAATCATCATCATCATTTGGACACTTGTATTGTACAATATCATTGTAACATTACCCCCAATACACTCGAGGTAATTCAAAAGCATTGTAACATTGGGAGATTTAGGCTCCCCTATTTTAATACAAAAGAGATATTCCTTCTATTGCAAGTGTTCATTTGTGTTTATTTTTTTGGTGTTGATTATTTTCTACAAAAAATGGCAATCATAGTGGGACCCCCTAAGGGTTCTATTTATTTAAACCTTGCTTAAATTTTCTTATTGATTTAGTTTTTCTATGGTTGTAGGTTCCTGGAAATCGAGCACGTGAAGATTTAAGATCATGATATATGGATCCAAAACTTGTATCTGTTCAACCCTATGACTAAGAAACCATGCACATGTAGTTACGAATCTATAGAACCATGCACTTATGGTTGGATCCTTGAGGAATCGTGCATTAGTGGTTTCAACACTATGGAACCACAGATCGATGATTGAGAACATTGGAAGGAGAGACAAAAGGATAGTAGGTCTATACACCTAAAACTCTATTTCTTCTATTTATAGTTTTAGTATTGCATCTAGGCTAGATTAAGATTCTCTATCATGTGTGCCCTTGTTTGCATTTAGGTCATAGGCTAGGCATACATTAAAAATTCATAAAAAAATTAAATAAAAAATCTAAATTTTATAGTATTTAACAGATCATGTGCATAGCCTAGTTAGAAATTATCTAGGCACATTCGGGGTTCATGCCTGTTCTACCTTTATTTAATTACTCATTCAAAACCATGCATCCACATTTAGAATTTCTCAAACACTCAAACGTGGTTGGTGAACCGCATAAATGTAGTTTACCAAAACCAATCGTCCACCTATGGTTGGATCTGATAACAGAACTTTATCATATATTGCTTGAAATTAGCAATTTTAGGCCCTGATCTATTTTTATTTATTTCCTAAGTTCTGTATTAGGCAACAAATAGAATGACATATTAGTTTTGCATCACACAATAAATAACAAAGCCATCACACACTCACATGAACATTGGACAAGGTTGGAATTCATCACCGACCCCCAATATATTATTACCCTATTTATGGCCAAGGCCAGCTCCAAGAACCATCTTAGCCATGGAAAATAGCATTAATAACCTCTTTGGAGGGTGTATCACTATCGACAGTGGATTTGGTGATGACCGGTAGGACCTAGGCTCCCTCATTGAATTTGGGTTTCATCTCCAAGTTCTAGTGGGTTTCACAACTCGGACTTCATCACTAGATTAGTGTGTGAGAATGTCTAGGTGAAATTCATAGACTCATTTTAGGACTAAACATTTGCACATCGATTTTTCTTTTTACCAAAATATTAAAAAAAAAAACTTTCCCAAAAAAAAACTTTCCCAAAAAAAAACAAAAAAAAAACTTTGCGCAAAGTTAGGAACAAAGACATGTTTGGTTGTTTGCTTTGAGTATTGTTTTTCTTTGTGCTTCCATAATGTATTCACACACATACATTTACATCTTACACCTCATCCCATATTTAGCGTATGGTAACAACCCATGGTTAGGCTAGAAGGTTAGCCTTAGTTTAGAGCTAGTTATCTTCTCCCATGGATCCATCTCAGTCTTGTTAGGCCCCTAACACTTCGATGGTAGGGCAAGGTAGTGTAGTCCCTACTATGTCCCAAAACCTAAATGTAGGGCCCTCCAGTAGTACCCCTATTTCATACATAGATGTTATACATAGAGCTACCCATACCACTATTCCTAAGACTCCTAGGAGTGAGCCACTTACACCAAAAGATGGTCATATTACATACGTAGACATGGACACCGTTAGGCTATACCTAAATGTAGCTAGTATGGTATTTCCATCATTACCACCGCTTACCATTCCACCCCATGCCATTCCACTATCCCATCAAGAAGCCATATTCCCACACCCACAATAGTCTAACCAAACCTTCATGAACCCACTCTTTGAACCGACTATTGCCACCTTAACCCATAATCATCCATCATCATCTAACCAACCACCCATCATCTTACCAAACCAAAATATCATTTGCACCAACCCCCTTTATGAAGCACCAATTAGTGTTGCTTCACAAATCCCTACATCAATTCCATCCACTGCATCCGTAAATGCCATGATCCATAACCTCCCTCCTTCATCGACAACACAATTTTCCAATTATCCTCCACCTACATTCGTCAACATGGTTTCTATGCAACCAACCAGACCATCCACTTCATACATGGCTATACCCTCCTCATATGTAATTGCCATATATAAAGCCTTCTTGTAATTACAACAAATGATTCTAGATAATTCTAATTGAAGCATTAATCTTGACCCACTACATTAGTCATAGGAATTTAACCAAAACCAACCACCTACATCTCAATATCATACCTTCTTCACTCAATATCCATCTTGGGTGATGCACCCCCAACCACCATGGTCGCTAATCCATATCATCAAGTGTATGCTAACCCTTCAGGTCAACATGCTATCATACCCCCATCACCTCATCACTACCAAATTCCTCATCAACAACCATACCACAATCCACTCCACACTAACAATCCACATCATCCAAACCCTACCAATGGTGCATAGTATTACCAACAACAACAAATAAACCAAGGTTTTAATCCTTTAGAGGATCCTAAGATATAATTTTTATAGAGTCATATTGATAGCCTTGCCATGCAGACACTAGGTTTGTAGTACCAAAAGCCCACCTTGAGGTAGCTACTCAATCACCCTATTCATGCTTTGATACCAACACTTCCCTATTCGATAGATTTTTAGGTATTGAAGTTTGACAAATTCAAAGGGGATGAGGACCCTCATGAGCATGTAACTGGATTCATCAATGAGTGCTTTAAGATTAAGAATAATGATGAACTCATGCTATACACCTTTCCTATGATATATTGGGAGAGGCATAGGATTGGTACAACCACTTACTGCATCAGAGTATTTACACTTTTGAGCAACTTGTAGACCAATTCCTGGAACAATTCACCTTAAATTTTAGAAAGAAGACCACATTGATCGATTTACTTAATTTGAAACAATATGATGATGAATCAATCCATGATTTTGGCAACCGTTGGAGGGCAGTCATGATCAAATTACCATTCTCCCTCCCCATGATATATTTAATGAGAATTTTCACAAAGAGTTGTGCCAAACCCATCTCTTTGTTTCTACAGTTACAACAATACAAAACATTTGAATAGGCACTCACCCAGGCCAAGGTGATAGAGGAAATAAATATTCAAGAGGGTGAGATCAAGCCTAGAAAGAAAGAGTGGCAAAGTAAAAATCAAAAGGGGAATAACCATGGCTAGTCCAAGGCCACTTAGGTTAACCAAGTAGTCTTGGGCCAACCTTCACAACAAATACAACATGCCCAAGTCCAAGTACAATAACCCCAACACCAACAATAGCAACCACAACAATTGAATTATCAAGTGGTTCCACCCCCACAGCAGGTACAAAACCAAGCTCCACCTACAGAGAGGAAACAACATCATTTCAGGTCCAAACGTAATTACACTCCATTACCTGAATCCTATTCATCTATTTTCCAAAAATTGTATGAGGCACAAGCTTTCACATTACCAAAAATAAATCACAAGGATCCAAATAAGTCAAAATAAAAATGCTACAAAGAGTATCTATACTGCATCTTTCATCGATATAAGGGCATGATATTGAAAATTACCATGGGTTTAAAGGTATTGTGTAAGATTTATTAGAAGTAGGAAAGATCAAAATCAATGACAACCCATTAGCCCAACCCAATCAAAACCTTGGCATATATCAGACACATTTGCCTCATCATGAGGTGAATCAACAAACAACGAGAGCATCAACTTCTACAGTCCCTCCCAACCAAGTTAATCATGTGTCGTAGTTGTACCAAGGTTTTTTAGGGGCTATTAGCGTGGTCACCCATGGGCAAATACAAGTGAATTGCACAACCCAAGTAGTGCAAGCTCTTGTAGCCTAGCCTAATGTGCCCATACAACTAGGCCCATCCATTCCACCTCCACCCATCCACAATCCAAATCATCCATCTCACCCAATCATCACCCTAAGAATCTAGTTGATGTAGATCTTAAAAATGGCATCAACTAAACTATCAATATATGATATAATACAAAATTCTCCCCCACATCATGATGCATTGATGTAAATTCTAAAATTAATCGAAGTGTAATCGAAAGACCCTAATGCATTTAAAACTTTTGTGGGGAGTGTACAAAAATGCATGGAGCTCTCAATAGCATTTTATGACTTTGAGGAGAAGAGTGTATCATCGTATTTACCAAATCCTCCATTGCATATAGTCACTCATATTGATAGAAAACCATTCAAGAGAGTGCTCATTGATATCGGTTCCTCCATAAATATTATTACCACACCCACCATCAAGCATCTAAACCTACCATCATCCCATATCACATCATCCACCTTCATCTTGATGGCCTTTAATGATGCCTTGTGTTCTATTGTGGGGAATGTAGTTCTACCTATCACCATGGGGGTGAAGATTATCCATGTACTCTTCCACATATTGGAAGGGGTGATGCAATATAACATACTTCTTGGACATCCCTAGATTAGGGAAATGAAGTGTGTGCCCTCAAAATTACACCAATGTCTGTAATATGTACATGAGGGTAAAGTCCATTGCATCCAAGTAGACACTAAGCCTTTTAAGTATTGCAACTTGATCTCAAATCCTTATGATACACTGCTTCCATCCATCCACCTCTTAATTCAACCCCTCATCATCCGAAATACTCCCACTAACATCACATCATCTAAATCACCCATCCTAGAGGCTTTGCAAATAGTGGACCAAGCTTTAGCATCCCAAGTTGTTAAGCCAAATCAACCATCATCCACCTCATTTCATTTCTCAACCATGCCCGATCATCCTACTAACCAGCCATCAACTTCATTAGCCACACCTTCCACTTCACAAATACCTTTTACATTTTTAGCACAACCCAATCCACCTCCATAAACTACTAACAATCCCATCAAGCCTAATCTACCTCAAGCCTCACCACCCATTATCTCATAGATAGGGTCACCTATCCGAGAGGAGCCATCGCCAAGTGCATCATCACCTCCATCCAAATTGCAAGCCACCATCGAAGTGCCCACCTTATCCAATGAGCCATCCACATCCCAACTGACCCAAGTTGTAGTTTACCTCATCAATCCAATTATTGGTGAGTAAATTATTGAAAGTATCACATTTACATCACCTATAAAGTTAGTCAAATATTATAGTCACCCATGCAATCCACCTTTAGCTATAGGTGTAGTGTATGCAATGGGTTCCCAACCAAATAGGATTAATTTTGTATATGGGGGAGTGGATTCTTCATCTGATCCACCTCCCCCTAATGAGGAACCCCTACAAGATTTTTTTGCCAATTTAGAATATCTATCCAACCCGGATTTCCCTTTGTGATATTTTCGTAGGGTTAACTAGTAGGGATACAACCTTGGACGACATGAACAGGGTCCACATCACATTATTGAGCCTAAATACCAAGAAGCGCATGATCACTCTGGCTTAGGATATAGGCCATCTACCTCAAACTCTTATTTCGAGCATACCTTCCAATGACTCACTCTTGAGTGTGAAGAAGAGGATGAGGAGAGCGATGATTGTGATGATAGTGACGATGAATACTTGGACCCCAATTTTACACCTTATCTGAATGAGGCTTTTTCAAATATTATATTGTAGACAACCATGATTGATTACATTTTTTACGATTATATCTTCAATTAGGATTTTGGAAAATTTTAATAGATGGAATCAAATCTAAACTGAATCATTTGCATCTTTGATGGTCCCCAAGATCATGTGTCTCTTGAAAAGCCCATCGAGAGAGATGAGTGTTACACCAAAATATTTCCCATAAATAACATCTTTCACTTCAATAAGGAGCATGAGTACCCTGATCCAGATCTACCACCACCACCTTGGTTGCTCCCATAGTACCACCATTCACCCACCTTAGGTCAGTTGCAACCTATAGAGAGTGAGCAATCACTCCTCAAATCACAACCACCTCATTTCCACCAATTTAACATGATTTTTGTTGACTTGTTTGCCCCACTCTATAACCCATACGATTTGATGAAGTTGATTCTAATCGATACTAGTCTTATCTCCATGGATAGGATTTCATCCCCGCATTCCATTGCTAAATTTGTCCTGTTTGAAGAGTTGCTATGAGCTTCAAATGCTTACATCCCATAACAACCTTCACCCTCATATGCTTTTATTTTTCAAACCAAAGTAGAGAAGGGGTCACCTGAGTCATTTGAGCATGTGGAGGATGATATCCATCTCATATCAACTCCACATCAACTAGAAGAAGGTTCTCATATTCTTATCAAATATTCTATTGATGTGAACCTTAGTTAAGACGTGGACAATACACAAATTGTAAAACTTTCAAAATATTTATCCATAAAAGATAAAGAGCATATGATAAAAGTATTAACAAGGAAGAAGGAAATATTTGTGTGGTCATACAAGGACATGCCTGGCCTTGACCCTAATTTTGTGGTCCAAAACCTTATCTTAGCTCCTAATGCTAAGACCTTCAAGCATAAATTTAGGAAACTTCATCCAATTGTTATTAATTATCAAGGAAGAGCTACAAAAAATACTGGATGTGAACTTCATAGTACCCATTGATTATCCAAAGTGGCTCTCTAACATGGTACCCATTCACAATTTGAATGTGGGGATACACGTATGCACGAAATTATAGACTCTTGCATAGGCCATGAAATGCTTTCATTAATGGATGATTTCTCAGGATACAATCAAATTCAAATTAATCCTAAGGACCAACATAAAATATTTACTACACCTTGGGGGAATTTTTGCTATAGGGTGATACATTTTGGCCTTAATAATGTAGGAGCTACTTATCAACATGCCATGACATACATATTCCATGATTATATGCATAAAATCATTGAATATTATGTGTATGATCTAATTGCAAAATCTAAAATATGTCTTGAGCATATTGAAGTTCTAGAGAATGTTTTTGATCGATTGCTTGAACATAAAGTAAGGTTGAATCCTAAGAAGTGTGTATTTGGAATCACATCAAGAAAACTTCTAGGATTCATTATCTCCAAGTGAGGCATTGAAGTGGACCCTGATAAGGTCAAGGCCATTATAGATATGCCACCTCCAACAAATTTGAGGATTTGAACTTCTCGTAGAATGACATAATAATCTAGGTTTATGGTTTTCTCAGAACATCCTATTTGTTGCCATACTGCATCATAGATTGGATATTTTGCATGGAGTTGTGTAAACAAATATATAAAATATATGAACATTTTTGCTTATAGGCAAAAAATTCTTACACCTACTGCTACCCCTATAGGTTTGAATATATAGGAATGACAATAAGGGGACAAGTAAAATTGCTCAATGATAAGTTCAATGCCCTTCAATTGCCAATTATGCCAAACATGTGGAATTATGATCCAAAAGGTAAATTCAAGGTAAAATTGGCCTAGATAAACAATAAGACACCTGCATTTTATCACTTTCTATGGTCAAAAATTGAGCAATTCAAAAATAATGATGAGGGTTGTACCATGGAAATAAACATACTTCAGATGCAAGAGAGGTCTGCATGGAGGACATGCTATGAGTATGTATGAATTTATAATTTGAAAAGAAAAAAATTATGATGGATACATGAAGACATTATAAGAAAAATTAAGGAGGATCTAGATTGGAACAAAAACATAATCATATAATGGTAGATATCGTGCTATGAGTGCAACACTCAGTAAAATACCTTCCCTAGTACCTTTGATAAGTGGTTTGAGTATGAATTCAAAGATAGTTATTAAATATGGATGAGTGAACACAAAAGAGATATATATTCAAGACTTATGATACTAAGGGATGAAGAAGAGGAAATAAACTAAGAAAAATAAGAAGAATAAGAAGAAATACCTTATGCAGCTCCCTTATGGGTAGAACTCCTTATAGATCATGTAGACTTAGAAGATGATGCTAGTATAGAAGCACCTCTACAAAGAAGATGTAAACAAGCCAAAACATCTAAGGTGTCTTAAGATATTTTGGTTATGGAAGTAGCATCAAAATACCTTAAGGGATAACCAAGATAATAATATGCTAAAGTAGAAGAAGCATAGAAGACAACATCCATAAAGAGAAAATCTAATGTGATATGTGTAAAAAATCTAAACCTTTGACTTTGCAAGGACCTGGTGAGAAGCAAAGGAGAAAATAACATCCAAACATTGGAGAGGAGAAAATATGACTAGCTAATCAAGATATCATTATACCTTAGGCTTATCCTTAAGCCTAAGATATTTCTTATCATTGTACCTTAGGCTTATCCTTAAGCCTAAGATATTTCTTGCCTTGTATTCATGTGAGGCATAGTATACCACATTAGGATTGAATTATTAGTAGTTAGATGCATTGGTTAAGTTTTTGGGGTTTTTCTTGTCTCTAGCATGAAACTATTTTATTTTCATTCATGTTACATGTGGTTTTCCCTACATAGCATATTACTGCAGTTGGTTGTAACCCTTGTAACTCCTTTAATTATTTATTTTATACTATTTAAGAATTATGTATAATGAATAATCTACCTTCAATTTTATTTCCATATCATTGGTATTAGAGCTACAATAGAGCTAGCAAGAAGGTGTGGCAAGGTTTCCAACTTCATTTGCTACTTCGATGCTTAGTTTGAGTTATTACCAATTAGAGCATACATTCCATGGCTAGGTGCTATGTTGAATTGGTTTAGAAAAACTTATAGGAACATTTTGAGAAGTTCAACAGGTGTTATAGGGTTCTAAATTACCCCTACTCTAGGTACCCCTATATCATCAGAGGGTAGCCTAGGAATCATGACATTGCAAAGAAATGAACTTGCTCTAAGGAAGGCAAAAAAATTAAAGAATGGGATTTGCTATTCAGGCAAAGATCTTCTAGTCAAGAGGATATCATAACTGATTGAAGCTTATAGGAGGACTAAATTCCATAAGATATTGGTCAATTTATGGCTATGAGAAATGTGTGGCACTCCTTGTTGAGAGAGTAACTTCCCAAATAGAGGGTGCAAAAGGTCTTGGTAGTGGAACAAAACAAGGTCTTAGTAGTAGAAGGAGTTATAATATTAGTTTACATTCATGGAGGGTTAATAGGTTCTCCTTTACTCGATCAAATTATCTTGTTTGATTGCCCCCCACCCCATCCCTTCCTTGCCCAATAAGTCATCTACTAATTGGTATCCTTGTACAACTAGAATCTAGCCCAAATAGTGGAGGTAAAATTTACCCTACCCCTCTCATCCCCACATATCCCTTTCTACCCCTAACTTCACTCCCAACCCACCTTATGGTCCCTAGTGGGCTCACGCTTGACATCACCACAATCGATCAATGATCATAGATACAATAGCCACACACCTGAAGGTGATGATAGATGCCATATATAGAATACCAAGGGCTTGTAGGCCTATAAAATATTTTCTATCCTATGCATTATAAGCTAGGGTACCCTACCATAACATTGTAGGTATTCATAAACTTAGGATAGAACCATTCATAGGCAAGATAAAATCATAGTAGATGAATAATTAAAACTGCTCCCAAGATTTTTAAATCACTCAATCAAATCACATATTTAAACCCTAGCTTGTTCCCCAGTTATAACATGGCATGTAGCACAATATCAACCTACCAATGAGAATAAAAAATGCCCAATACATGTTGGATACGTGGTAGAGAATTGTTGTTTCACTTGGTAGATTGTAGTTTTGATAAGAAAGAGTTTGTGCAAGCATTGTTTTAAATTTTAGTCAAGCTCTTTAGTCCCAAATTTCTCATGGGATAGCCTGAGAATGCTTTAAAAAGTGGTGGAGGATGCCTATTAGAGTGACCACTAAGCAGTGGTTAGGGTAGCCTTTGCACGTGCATGTATGACAAAAGGTAAAAATTGCTAGTTGTCAAGTGCTAACCATTGATAGTTGACTAGTCAGATAGTTGACATGTGTAGATTGATGAACATTTGACATGTGTTGACCATTGACCATAGTTGAGTTGGTGTGTAGTGTAGTTGATCAATCACTGTCATTGACCAAAAAAAATATTCTCTTAAATGGAGAAATTTTATTTTTACCTCCAAAAGCTCAATTTTTGTAAATTTTAAGGGTTATATTTCACTTTTAGTGCTAAATTTTTATTTTACCACTTCAAATTGAAGGATAAAAGTTGTAATTACACAAATTGTGTAACCTTGAAAGTACTAAATTTTACATTTTTTGTAATTTAGAAGGAAAATAATTTGTACTCTAGGTAACTGTTGTATTAAGAACCCTCAAATTTATTTCTAATAACTGCCTAGATATTATTGATCTAGGTAGGGTACCATGTTGCTTTTCTAGGATAATATTTTTGAAGATATGTCTCAACGACTCAAAATAATCATTGTTAACCTTCAATAGGTTCGATATGCCCAACTGGATAAAGAAATGGTAGCAAAATAACAAGCATCTACTGAAGGAAAATTATTCCTACTAAAATGGAAGAAAATGCTAAATAAAATAATTAAATTAGCATGTAGATTCAAACCAGGGCCTATGAGAAAATCCCATCGTCTTTCCACTAGAAAATGCTACTCTTAAAGCAAAATAATATACTAATATTTCTAAGGAACACTAAAAAATTATTTAAATTCATGAAGTAGCAGTACTTGGAATTGAACTAGGATCTATAGGCATGAAGCCCATTGTCCCTCCATTGGACTATACTACTGCTCATATTAAAAAATAAATTGATGTTGTTGTTATTGAAGCAATAAAAAAACTTGAATAAGTTGATGAAGTATTTTAAGATAGCCTCATTAATGCAATTGAAGATAAAGAAATTCTTACTACTATTTACCTAATAGAATATTATTAATAAGAAGAGGCAAAACTTGATTTGGAGCTCCTGCTTCATTTTGCTCTACCACAACTAGTTGATTTGATGACTTTGCACCCTAGATTTGTACTCATTCAATTCATAGGATCTTATTTATACCCTTAGATCTTCTTAGACTAGATCACTCTCTTCCCTGGACATCATAAAAATGCCATATTTTTCATACCTAAACATGGTGTATCAACAATCAATAATATTGATAGCCTAGGGAGGCCACATCCTTGTCTACCACTACTGCCCACACTGCTTTTTGACTTCTTCCTCCTTAGGATTCTACTATGGAGACAACTTTTCATCAGCTACCTAGTAGATATAGTACATGACTTCTAGCTTTTGCTTGATATAGATAGATTTTTTGACATGAAGACTCACCACACACAACAAGGATCTTTCAGCTCATACCTTGTCACCCATTGTGATTAGCTTCCATATATGGCTCATGAATTTCAAAATTTGTTGAGAGCATTGGGTTCCAATGCTTCTATGGTTTGGAGGAGTGATGATGATATTATTCTACCTTAGAATTCTCTTTAATATTAATATATTTCTTATCATTGTACCTTAAGCTTATCCTTAAGCCTAAAATATTTCTTACCTTGTATTCATGTGAGACATAGTATACCCATGTTAGGATTTGGATTGTTAGTAGTTAGAATGCATTGGTTATACTGTTGAGATTGTTCTTGTCTCTAACATGATGCTATTTTAGTTGTATCCATATTGTTATAGGTGGTTGTCCCTGCATAGCATATTATTGCAGGTGGTTGTAACCCCTATAACTTATTTTATTTTTTGTTTTTTACTATTTAACCATTTTGTATAATGAATAATATAGCTTCACTTTGATTTCCATGTCATCGGCCAAAAGACTACAGTTGGAGAAATTCATGTAATAGTCTAATACACAAATTAAACTAGTCGATGAAAAATCTAGAAATTGGTGTCGAAAGTGAAAGGAACATGTATGTTTACTTCTCTTTTTTCTCTTGATGAAATAGTTCCACCACCTCAATAGCCTCCACCTAAATTTCCACCTCCACCACCTCTCCCTACTAATAAAGCCACTCCTCTGATTACCATATCATTAGAAATAGAAGCCACACCACATGTATAGGAGGCACAAGTGGCCTCAACCAAGGTAAATATTCAAACCCCTATAAAGCCTACTACAATAGAAGTAAACCCTTCATTTTCAAAATCTTCACCCTTCCACTTCATCTTCACACCTTCCCCTAGTACTAAAAACCCTATTTCAAAAGTTTTTTTTATGATTCAAGACATCGAAGCAAAAACATAAAAGTGGGTAGAGAAAAAACAATCGCAAGATGGAATATAATTGGTGACCACCCAGAAATACAATGTTATAGATCCAATTGTAGAAGAATGCATTAAGATGATTGCTCACCCAAAAGTAAAAAATCCAGATGTAGAGATGATAGAAGAGAACTATAATGTCAACGTGCATAAATATAAAAATTATAATATTTCAAATATAGATACACTTTATGCTCTACACACTAAAGAAAATACTTTGTTTCTATGAAGCAAGCACTAAAATGTAAAGCTTATGGATGTAAAAATAAAGATAAATAATCTAGAGCAAAGAATTATCAAAGAGAAGATAAAGAAATATAGTTTCAAAAATAAAATTTTGGAGCTAAAATAGTTAATAGATAAATATTCCATGAAGGAACATATGCACTAGAAGGATGAAAATATTTAGAAATTTAATAAGTTCCAACAAGAGTGCAATAAAGTGCATGCACAAGGAAAAGAATTACAATAACTGAATATGAAGCTCCAAAGCCAAGAATAGATCCTGGTAATAGTACAAGTAGAACTAGATAAGGATAAAGATAAAACTAAGGTCCAAACTATCTCTAGATATATGTTGAAGAAATTCAAGATCCAATATTGGATGAAGATCAAGAATGTTGTAATCAATACATTTCCTCTTATGAGGAAAACAACTAGTACGATGAAATTAATATAGGATGCTAAGGTAGAATTCACTAGATCCAAGGAAAAATTGATGATCAAAATATAATAGGTATAATTTACCTAATAGATTCTTATAACCAAAGGAGAATACCCATAAATGATCAAACACTCACAAAGGTACCTGGGAAAATCTAAGTTTCGTACTGACCAAATCATTGAAGGAAGTTGGCTAAAAGTAGATGGATGATATGTGATTAATTTCTTTACATAAAGTAATAAAAATGTGAATATGGTTGTCAAGAACTCATAGATATTATCTTTCCAATATTTTGGGATGCAAATGGGTATTTTTACACTAAGGAGAAGTTGAGTCAACTTTTGGATTAGTAGTTGAACAAAGGAAGTGAAGTTAAAACATTTCCTGAGCCTTTGATGATATATCAAATCATTTTATACTTTCATAGGCTTATTATATTTCTAACAAAGACTACAAAATTGATGCGAAGATACAAGGAACCCTCTTATGACTACTACTATTAGCTACAAAAGGACCTCCAAGAATTTGGGGTAATAAATGTTCCCTCTTAAATAACATGAGACAAAATGTATAGCCTATTTTAGCTACCAAGAGAGCATTCAGTAGCTCAAGAAAATAATAAATAGGGAGAAACATTTGGACCAGTGTTAGAAGAGAAAGGAAAACCAATAATAGAGATGAAACTTTAGAGATGGATAGTATCTGAGAGGTTGGCCCTTATACCAGAAAATTTAAAATTTTGTTTTGTTTTTATTTTAATTTTTGACTCCATGGCCTAAGTGGATAAGGCTAGATGGTTTCTATTATTCTACAATAAAAAATCCCCCATATAATGTTCCAATTATGTGGGTAAAATTTTCCACTCACATCCATCTCCAGATAGGAAGATGAATTTTGTCAAAAAAATATCTTGCATCTTTGCTAAGTGAGGACATTGGGTACTTGGAATAGTGGTTGAATAAAAAATGACAAAGCATGTAATAAAATATGCAAAATTTTTCTAAGTATCGAAGCATTGCCAAAAATCCTAAAATAATGATGTTGATGACTAGCATGAAAATATTTAGCATCTAGTGGTTGAATCAAGTAAGCCTAGGCTAATTTTTGTCTAAGTAAGATGGCTAGATAGTTTTGAGTGTTGATGTCAGTAGAAGGGTAATTTAAAATTGGTGTTATGCATGTGATACCCTAGGGGAATAATGTTGCTGATGTCAATAGGAGAGCATGCACTATTTTTCCTAACATGGAAAAGCATCTGGCTCCTTGAAACAAAAAATTGACTAAGTATGAGAGTTTGGCATCTAACACAACACAATTTTTTGGATATGGTAGACCTAAATATCAGATGGTTTTGAATTCTTATGTTTGCAAGAAAATTATAAAAACCCAACTCAATAAATAAATAGAATGAAAAATCCTAAGGAAATAATTGCATTAAATTTCTGATAATGTGCCTCACCAAGTAAAGGAACCAAAAGAGCATCGAATAGTTTTGAATGCCAATGTCATCATGGGTTAAAAAAATATTTATTAGTGATTAATAACGTATCTAGCATCTAGAAAATGATAGTCAAAACTAAAAAGTATTTCAAACAAACATATGCACCAAACTACCCAAACATGCTCTAAAAAACTCAATATGTTATCAGAAGATTCTAATGACCTCAAGCTTCTCCAATAGACACTTGTACTATTATAGTCAAGGAGGTAGTGGAAAAACTAGAGAAAAATAAATCTATTAGAATATCATATGTACCAAATGAAGATGTAGTGGCCATCACTCCCTGAGATAGAACAAGAGCAAGCCACATCAACACCATAATTCTAAATTGGTTACAATGAAATGAACTAGAGGAGAGAGCATACACATAGTAGTAACATGTCAAACTTGCAATCCACTCAAACTATGGTGATAGCATAACCAACTATAATTGTAAATATATATACCAATATGTAGGTCATTATGATGGTCGACTCTTTTGTGTTTACAATTGATATAGTTGTATTTATTGAGGCTATATACCTTTTGAATAAATATTATATTGTTGTCTAGATTCTTGCTCATTTCTTGTGATAAACATGTATGTATGCCTTAATGAGTAGTTAAGCATTTCTATTAAATCTAGAAATGAATAATTCTGATACAATTATTTTGCATTATGGATTTCTACCTGGATTTACCATTATAGTTTTTCAATGGCTTAGCAATGCTCAATTTTTTCATTTTTAATTGTTCTAAAGTATAAGTAAAGTAGGTTGTTTTTTTAGGTAATTTAATATAAATTTGAATTGAGATACTCTTTGCACTATGTATCTTGGTGTTGCCAAATTTGCATCACTTTTGTCTTAGTTCTCTAACCCTTTATATTTCTTACTCTGGTCTGCAACCCCCCATTAGTTAGATTAGCTAGGCACATAGGAACTAGTCTTCTTTGAAGGTTGACTCAAAGACCTCTATGGTGATAGCATAATCAAACTGTAATTGTAAATCTATATATACAAAAATGTAAGCCATTATTGATTGATGCTATATACATTTTGAATGAATATTAGATTGTTTTCTAGACTCTTGCTCATTTCCTGTGCTAAATATGTATGTATACCTTAATGAGTAGTTAAGCATTTCTATTAAATCTATAAATGGATAATTCTGATATAATTATTATGTATTTTATATTTCTACCTAGATTTACAATTATATTTTTGCAATGACTTAGCAATGCTCAGAGTTATTCATGTTTAATTGTTTTAAATCTTAAGTTAAGTAGGTTATTTTGGTAGGTAATTTAATCTAATTTTTTATTGAGAGACTCTTTACACTATGTTTCTTGGTGTTTCCAAATTTGCATCACTTTTATCTTAGTTATCTGACCCTTTATATTTATTACTCTAGTTTGCAACCCCCCATTAGTTAGATTAGCTAGGCACATAGGAACTAGTATTCTTTGAAAGTTGACTTAAATACCTCTATGGTGATAGCATAACCAAACTATAATTGTAAATCTATATATAAAAATGTAAGCCATTATTTATTGATACTATAAACCCTTTGAATGAAGATTAGATTTTTGGCTAGACTCTTGCTCATTTACTGTGCTAAAAATGTATGTATACCTTAATGAGTAGTTAAGAATTTCTATTAAAGCTAGAAATGGATAATTTGAATATAATTATTTTGAATTCTATATTTCTACCTAGATTTACCATTATATTTTTGGAATGACTTAGAAATGCTCAAAGTTCTTCATGTTTAATTGTTCTAAAGCATAAGGAAAGTAGGTTGTTTTGTTAGGTAATTTAATCTAAATTTGGATTGAGTTGCACTATGTCTCTTGGTGTTTCCAAATTCACATCACTTTTAGCTTAGTTCTCTGACCCTTTATATTTATTACTCTAGTCTACAACCCCCCGTTAGTTAGATTAGCTAGGCACATAGGAACTAGTCTTCTTCGAAGGTTGACTCAAATACCTCTATTTTTTATCCACCTAATCTCTTGGTTGAGGTCTTGATGGAACATATCATTCACTTAGGTGGATTTCAAGCCAAGGATTTGAAGAGAAGTTCATGACTACTATGCATGAGTGAAAGAGATTTAGAAGAAAGTGGAGGTCCAGTTACAAAGAATAAATTGTGTAATGGCCTTATGCAAGGTGTGGATAAGATGATTTATAACTATTTTATTACATGTTTAGGCTAAGGTTAAGTATAAGAAACTTTCCATTACCAAATATGTGTATGAGGTTACAAAGCAACAAGACAATATTCTAGAGGAGGAGCTAGTTCCACGAACACTAGTTGCTATAATAGCTTCTAGTTAGTTTCCACAACTAGCAATACTAGCAGTAGTGATAAATCCATATTCCCCTACTTATGTAATTGAAGTAGAAGATCTAATTAAAATATGGGATAACTTATAATCAACTTATTAAAAAAAAAAAACAAAAAAAAAAAAAAACAAAAAAAAAAAAAAAAAAAAAAAAAAAAAAAAAACAAAAAAAAAAAAAAAAAAAAAACAAAAAAAACAAAAAAAAAAAAAACAGACAAGAGAAGGAAAAAAAAAAAACAAAAAAAAAAAAAAAAAAAAAAAAACAACAAAAAAAAAAAAAAAAAAAAAAAAAAAGATACAAAAAAAAATAAAAGGAAAGGACATAGGAACTCAATTAACCCAATCTAAATATAGAAGTGTTAGGAAAATAATTGACTGAGGTAGTATGCTATGAGTGTAAGGAGAAAGGGCATTACAAGACAAGTTGACCTAATAAGGAATATAATCTAGGAACAAAGAGTCATGAGTGGGACAAAGATCCAAATAACATGGTTGATCTTGATTAAGATAATGAAGAATAATTTGATGTTATGGCTATGAAGTGAGCTCATGATATGACTCCCAATGAAGGAAAGGAGCCAAAAAGAAGAAAGAAGACCCCAAAAATATGAGAAGAACATTGGGAGTTAAATGTCCTAATCTTAGTAGGCTAGGCACCATACTCAATCATGGAGTATTTGTCAAAGAAAACTACGAATATTTCATATGGGTAGCTATGGGTATTATCATTAGAAAACCAAAATAAGTTGCATAGCATACTCAAAGCTATATAAAAAATGAAAGTTAAAGACATTGTCTAATAGGCAAAGGTTTGCCTATATGCTCCATAAGCTAAAGTTTTATGCAAAGGTATTTCTCTTCTTTATGTCTTGGTAGATGGTGGAGTCGTTGTTAGTATAATGATAGAATCTACTTTGAAACTATTAGGACTAAAGGTATATTGTCAATCTAAAAATCAAATCCAATAGCATTAATCTCTAATGTAGTAGTTTCAATCATGGAAGTCACCTATATGGTAGATTTTCAATTCATAAAATATGGTTTAGTAGCCTATCCAATGTTGTTATGAAGATCATGGTTTACAAATTACCATGCTCATAATTATTGGTATGAATGGCACATGACAATTGGTCAAGGTCCCAAGTTAGTGAAGATAAATGTGATACCTCAACCTCATACATTAAGGATAATAGAAACAAAGGAATAATGCAAGTGGACAACCTTAGGTTATGCTAGTATGATAAATGTGGATACTAGATTTGAATAAGAGAAAGAAATATGGATGTCTTAATGGTTGACATCCTTATTGATTCTCTAGTAGATCACACACATAATTTTTTTTAGAAAAAGGTTTAGAATAGGCTATAAAAATTACACTTTGGGCATGTAATAGAAGATCACAAGAAAGAGGATTAATTCCAACTCTTTCATAGGTATATTTATTTGTTCACTCTTAATAATATAGAGTTAATATTAGTAGATTTTGTTAGGCATTAGATAGATTTGATCAATGATTCTAAAATTGTAAAACAAATCTCATATCCGATGAATCTAAATTTTTCTAAGTATATTAAGGAAGAGATAGACAAGTTGTTAGATGTAAGTTTTATTATTGCAATAGACAACTTAGAGTGGGTGTCTTCAATTATTATTGTAAGGAAGAAGAACAGGAAGCTAAGGGTCTATTTTTATTATCAAAAGTTGAATAATGCTACAAAGAAAGACCATTATCCACTCCCTTGGTAAGATAAAATTTTTGATGAGGTTGGAGAACAAGAGTGTTATAGCTTTGCAAATATGATATAGTGGCTAAAATCAATTTTGCGTTGTATAAAAAGACTAGTTGAAGATAATATTTACCACTCCATAGGGCACCTTTTCCTATAAAGTGATTCCATTCAAGTTGTGTAATGCACCTGCGACTTTCCAAAAATTTATGAATAAGGTATATGAACCTTATATTGCAAATTTTTGTAGAGTTTTTCTAGATGATTTTTGTATTTTTGAAAGGAAGGCAAATAATCTATCTTCTCTTGAGAAAAAAATTTAGTGGTTGAATGAGGCCAAGGCCTCATGCAATCCAAAAAAATGCATATTTGTATGCACCAAAGGTGTCTTGTTGGGTCCTGTAGTCTCCCAACAAGGGATTGCAACCAATCCTACAAAGGTTATCAAGATTATGGAGCTACCATTTTCTAGATACAAGAGTAATTTGGGATCATTCGTAGGCCATGTGGGATATTATATGAAGTTCACAAAGAATTTATAAAGGTTTACACTACCATTAAAAATATTTCTCAAGAAGGATATGCCCTATGAATCAGGGGAAAAATCTAAGACTACATTTGAGGAACTAAAGAAAGCCCTGATTAATGCTCTAATATTAAAAAAATCTAGATTGGAGTGAGTCATTTATTGTCTACATAGATGCATATAAAATAGCACTTAAGAGCACATTGATCCAAGATAATAATAGGTATGATCATCCTATATACTTTGGAAGTAGGAGAATGAGTTGTGCATATAAATACAAGCCTAATGTTCATTTTGAAGATGATATTTTGGAGATACATTAGTAACGCCATTGTGGAAGATACAGGGCAACAATGATGATTCAAATATCTTCAACATAAGGAGAACTGAATATGGGGCAAAAATATGGAGAAAAAATGCTTTAATTGAATATAATTGTTCAGGGAGTAGCACCAGATACTAAGGTAAGAGAGAAAGAAGAGAGTTTTCGTAGTAGTAGAAAGGAGTTTTCAATCTTGTTGTGGAGTTTTCTTGCTTACCCTTTAGATATTTGTCATGTCACGAGATACTCTAAATATCACAACTAGCACTATGGATTCTAGCTGATCCACCTCTTTAACCTAGGAATATATTACCTGGAAAGCTCTAAACAGACTAGGTTGGGTAAGGAAACCCCCAAACAGTAGGTTTATCCATTAGAATTTTATGGTGCAAATACCCACTATGCCAAACAAAACATTTTTATATTACTTTGATAATTTTAATAACCAAATCTATCAGTAATGAAGCACATCAAGACCAGATCTATGCCTTATCCATTGGGTAGTCATAGCAGATTACATTGAATGAAACAGAAAGAAAAGAGATAGAAGAACTAGTTCATTTAAATTCATTCAAATGACATAATGAAAGAAAATGATTAACTAGTGAAGAGAAAGTGTCATCCACATGTTTTGATTACAAGAACACATAAATGAGCATTACACAAACCATACACACAGAATATGCCAAAGGAAGAGTTGGAGTTTATATTAATATTCAGTAGATTTACATAAAGTAGGCCCAACAAAGTGCTTGGGTCTTGTATGTCAATGATTTATAATAAAACCTTGGTTTGAATATTCATAACAAGGGGTGATTTCCTTCCATCCTGATTGTAGTGATGTAAGGATCTCAAACTCTTGTGCATCCATAAGAAATGATCTCGGTGAACAATGCTATGTGGTAGTCCCTAGAAATGGAAAAAAGAAAGGGCAATAAGAGACACAAATAGAAAACTAAATGAGAATATGACTAACACCACAAACAAAGCTTATACCTAGAATTTTTCTCTTAGAGTTTTGATAAAAAAATACTATTATAGTAGTCTTCCTTATATAGCATTTGGTTGCTCTATTGGGGCTATAACTACCTCCTCCAGTTGTATCAATCCCGTTGCACTCAAAAATAGGATGTAATAAAAAATGGGTATGTATCCCACGCCTTCTCTCTTATGCAAGTGGTGGTTGCATATCATCTCCTATACCGCACTGGGTTAGCGGTTGTACATCTCTTGGTGCATGTGTCCCAGGTGAACTAGAATCCACTCCCCCTTCTAGGTTTTGAATGGCCTACTTGATAAACTCCCATACCTTGTCATGAAAATTTAATGAGAATACCAACAAATTCAAGTCTTGAGTGGCTTTGTTGACCCGGTCCCTTGCCCACTGCATAGTATTATCAATGAAGACACATAGGCGGTCCACCATCTCTACCAAGGACGTAAACCATTTTGATAATTTACCATCATAATCCAGATCAAAGCCCAGGATATTTTAAAATACAAATTCCTTGATATCGAGGGTCTGGATGAACTCAATCAATTTAAAACCATAGTCCTCAAGCTCATCATCAACTTCCTGCTTGGTGTTTACCACTTCCTGATCCCATTTGAACCATCTTGGTCTATTCTACAAAAATATGAAAACCTTGGTGAATTCTTTAGCAAATAAATAGTGGGAATCATCCGTTAGGGTGGTTGACATCCCAAAAATGGGTACGTAGTTCTCTTTGAACTCTCGATAGATAGGGAGTATGGCATTCACCCGTTGGTCTCCTTGCTACAGTCGATCCTTCAAGAGGCCAACAATGTGCTTGGTGGTATAGACATCAATGAATATGGACTCCAATTCTTCCATCTTCTCCCCTATTTTATCTTTCATATCTCATTTAAGTTCTTCTATCGATCCAAGATGGATACTAACATGTGTAGTGGATGGGGTGAGCATTTTTAAGTTATCGACCTCACTCTGAATCTGTTTCAATTTAATCTGCAATTGCTTTGCTTTTGCGGCCTTAGATTTCCACTCTTCTAGTTCATTTTATACTACCTTTGCCACCTGTGCTTGGGAGACCAGTTGTGATTTTATTTAGAGCCTTGGGGGAACATGAAACTTTTCTTGATTGATAACCAGGGTGAAAAAATATAAGGAAGGCTGGCCTACCTCTAGGTTGGTCTTTTCTGAAGGACACATCAATGTCAAAGCTGATGATGTTGTACTCTAGTATGAGGAGGAGACCAATTTATTTCCCTTTGAGGTGGTAGCAGGAGAACTAGAAGAAATGGGATTTTTTCTTGCTCTTATTGTGCCTCATTGAAAATTTTCATCATGACCTCAAAGAGGTTAGTAACCTGCTAGATAACTTGGAATGTGGGATCCTCAAATTCTTTTGGGGGAGCATTTGGGAGTAGTGGGACCACCTTATATACCAATAGTGTCCAATGCAATATTAATTGAGATCCATAATCCCTGACTACCTCAAGCTTGCTATAAGGCATGTTTTCCATCCTCCAGACTAGTTCTAGTGTCTGATTGTTTTTAAAGGCCTTCTGCATTTCATCCTTGAATTGATCTTCACTATGAGTAACCTATAGAAGGGTAAGCTTACCAGAAACACTTTTTGTTACTAGCCATGCCCCAATAATTTTTGCCATCCTTCCATTAACAATTGAGACCTTTGGTGCAGCTGCACTTGTGGAATCCATGACAAAAAAATGGCAAAGGTCTCTTCTAATAAATCATGAATGATTATTGCATGCACGAATGACGCAGAATGTATCCGTAACCCTTTTAATAAAACACATGCATTAAATTTATTAGGGGAACCTTATGCACTTTTCCATTCTGATTGGTCAAGTGTACCACATCATTTATGTGTTAATGGAATGAAGCACCTATAGATGGAAATTATGACTGGAGGGCAGCAAGAGGGATACATGGTAGTTTTTGGTTGGTCGGTATGGTGTATGCTCAAGTAGAGTGCACATGTGGACTATGCTCAATTAAATTCTTACATGCTCCATTGGGGGTGGAGCACACAGCCCATGAGGAGAGCACATAGATTAGTGCACCCGCCTACTTTTTGCATGCCCCAAGGGAGTGGGGTGTGCAGGAACCAATGGGATGCACAAGCTGTGTGTCTTCAAAAATTTTGTACACTCGACTATGGAGTGCATTACCCAGAGGTGGGCACACATCCTGTGCACCCAACTAGATTGTTGTGCACTCCATTATAATGGAGCACACAGACTCTATTTTGGGTACACAAGCTTGTGCATCTTGATGGAAGTTTGTACACTTAGCTTGGGAGTGGAGCACAATGACTGAGAGAGGAGCGTATCACTTGTGCACTCCAAGGCTTCATGCGTTCTCTAAGGTTTCAGAGTGTACAGTAGGTTTTGGGGCACATGCAAAGGTGTGACCCCTTAGGTGACTTAGTGTGCTCCACTGAAGTAGAGCATATAAGGTGGGGGCAGGCACACAAGGGTGCGTGCTCATGGAGACTTTGTGTGTTCCACTAGAATAGAGTGCATGGGGCTTATTTGGGGTACACAAAGTTGTGTGCCCAAATATATTCTTGCACGCTCCATATCTCTATGGAGCGTGTAGAATTTTTACAAGGTGCATGACTTTTGCACCCCTTGGGGACTTTGTGCATCCCATTTCCCAATGGGGTGCATGAGCTAGAGGTGGGCACACAACTTGTGCATTCGATGGGGGTTCTAGCATGTTATACTAATGGAGTGTACAGGGCTTTGGATTGGGGTGCATGACTCAGGTATCCAAGGGCATTTCAGTGTGATCCATTAGGAGTGGGGTGCACAAGGTCAAATAAGTGTGCATCGAATTATGTGCCCTAAAGGAAAAAGTGACTTAGGATCCCAAAAAAATGGATTGCCTTTTGGGAGGAAACACTGGATTTGACTAGGATAGTGGGGTGGATGGAAGACACGAACCTAAGAACTCTAGACTCTTTGGGTGGACCAGGAACCAAATTACGCATACATACATTTCTTTTAACCATGCCTTACCTAATGGGGCTAAAGGAATTCAAGTTTTGCTCGTTAACTGGTATGGATATTTATTCTCCTTCCATGTCTTTTAACCTGTAAGTGTGCTAACTGACTATTTTGGCAATTTGATAAGGTCCCAACCACTTAGGTTTAAATTTGTATTTTTCCCCAAGTTTGTAATTCTTGGGGTCCCAATAGAGCACTACTTCACCCATAGAAAAATTCTAACCTTTGGCCTTCTTGTTGAATAACTCCACTATCAGCTTCCTTCCTGTCTTCTTCCAATTGCACCAGTTGATCCATTCTCCTTTGCAACCCATCTGGTATTTCATGATCCTACAATAGTAAGGAGAGAGTTGTTATTTCTAGCTGAGGAGTTAATAGTGACTTTTATCCATACACTAATTCATACGGTGACTTACCAATAGCTCTTTTTATTGAAAGCATGTCCACCCACAAGATATACTTAAGCTCACTGTACCATCCTCTTTTGTTCTTCCCCAATGACCTTTTAATCCTGGTAATGATATTCTTATTTGAGGATTCATCTAGCCCGTTGCCCTGAGGGTAGTAATTGGTGGAGTGATCCAACTCAATACTGTATTTAGTGTAAAAATCAACCATCTCATAGGAGGTAAAGTACTTGGTATTATTTGTTACCATTTTCCTGGGTGCCCCAATCTGGTTAATATATTTTCCTCAAAGAAATTAATAATGGTTGTTGTTGTAGATATCCTGAGGGAGGCTACTTCAATCCATTTGGTTAGATAGTTTGTGGTAGTTATAATCCATTTATGTCCTACTAAAGAATTGGGGATGATTTCTCCAATTAAGTCGATCCCCCACTAAGAAAAAGGAGTTTCAATGACCATTGGTTGTAGTGGCATTACACATAGGTTTTTCTTTATAGTGAAGACTTGATAGCTATAGCAGCTCCTTACGGACTGATATACATCCTTGAACATGGACGACCAATAATATTCTACCCTCATGATTTTATTAGCTATTGATTTGGGAGTAAAGTTGCTGCCATAGAACCCTATATGGAATTCATTAATGATCCCAAGGGCTTTCTCCTAAATTGCACATAGTAGTAATGAATTCTCAATTCACATATCTTCATTGTTGAGCCATGGTTACAATATATAGAGTAAAACAAATGCTCATAATAGTGAATTACATTATTTCTTGTAACCTACTCCTTGAATAGAAGATGCTAACCAATCACAAATAAATGCCTAACAATAATCCTATAAAACGTGATTATTATGCTAACAATAATACTAAACAATAGCTACATAGGAGTAATTTCAACATTCTCCCCCTTAAAGTTGAGAGGACTGACAAGATAGTCTCTCATCTTTACATATTGAGCTTTAGCAACTCCTTTGGTGAAGATATCTACTATGTTGTCCAAAGTGCTGCAATGTCATAGCTCAACCACCTATTTATCCACCATGTCTCGAATGAAGTGATACTTCATATCAAAGTGCTTGGACCTACTATGGTGTAAAGGATTATGTACCAATTTTATGGCACTCATATTGTCACATTATAATCTTGTAGGACCACTTTGTTGCTCTCCAATTTCTTCAAGCACTTTTCTTAACCATAGAGCTTGAGTACTAGCATTTGTGATTGTTATATACTCAACATCAATAGATGATAATGCTACAACAATCTACTTTTTGTAACTCCATGTAATTAGTCCTAACCCAAGACTAAAATAATTCCCTGAAGTAGATTTTATATCATTTATATTGCTTCCCCAATTACTGTCACTAAAGCCAACTAATTTTATAGAATTACATTTGTGGTAATGGATTCCAAAATCCAATGTACCCTTTACATATCTCAAAATCCTTTTAGTTGCTTTTAAATGAAGTTCATATGGATCATCCATATAAATTGAAATAAGAGAAACAACATATTGAATATCTGGCCTTGTGTTGGTGAGGAACATTAGACTCCCAACCATGCTCTTGTAAGTGGTCATGTCAAATTTTGGTGCTCCATAATATTTTCTCAATTGGATCCCATGACCTATTGGAGTTGCAACTGACTTTCATTGCTCCATAGCAAACTTCTTGATCATATCTTGAGCATATTTGTGTTGACATATGAATATCCCTTTACCTGTTTGATGTACCTCCATGCCTAGGAAGTAATGCATTAAACCTAGAACTTTCATTTCAAATTCTTTCATCATGGAGTGTTTGAACTCCTCATTCATCTTAGATATACTACCCATGAATATTATATCATCCACATATAAGCATACAATGAGAATATCTTTACCTTGTTTCATGTAGTAGAGATTAGGTTCACTTTTGCTCCTAGTGAATCTATAATTTTGAAAGTAGCCATCAATGCATGAGTACCATGTCCTTGGTGCTTGTTTGAGGCCATATAGTGCTTTCTTCAGTTTGTAGACAAGGTTCTCCTTACCTTGTTATTCAAAACCTTGAGCTTGTTGTACAAAAAAACATGCATTAAAGTACCCATTGAGAAAGGCACTTTTAACATCCGTGTGCTAAATTTTCCACCATTTGTGGGCAGCCAAAGAAAGTACTGATCTGATTTTCTCCTATCTAGAAACAGGAGCAAATATCTCCTCGTAGTCAATCCCATACTTCTGAGTGAACCCTTTTTGTATTAGTCTTGCCTTGTGTCTTTCAATGATTCCATCAACATTGAATTTGGTCTTGTAGACCCATTTGCATCCAACACATATTTTGCCCTTAGTAATCTTCACTAGCTCCCAAGTATCATTCTTTTTTATAGAGGTCATTTCCTCTTTCATGGCTTGTTTCCATACATCAAAATTACATGATTTTTCATAACTAGATTGCTCTAGCTCAACACTATTCACTAAAGCATAATTTACAACATCACCCTTAGGTTCTTGAGAATCATAATCACCATACATATGCAGATTTTCAAGTCTTTTCAAAACTCCATTCATTTCACTAGCTTGACTTCTAGTGTATCTTTTCTGGAAATTCTTATCCAACATTTGAAAATATGGATGGTGCTGAAGTGTTATTTTACCTCTTGATGGAGAATAAATATCCATTGGTGAATAACTTACTGATATTTTGTGGGGAAGGACTTGGAGTAGCATTTTATGTACTTGAATTAGTACTCATACTTGGCTTGGAGGACTTCCTTTACTGTTTTTGGGCTGCACTTGAGAGGAACTTGCATCATGAAATCCATCATCAACAAAAAGTTTTTGATGACCCCATTCTCCCCTTTCATCAAAAATTACATCCCTGGAGAGTACAATTTTATGTATTTTGGGATTGTAGAGCCTATATGATTTTGAAGACTCACAATATCCAAAAAAAATACATGCTTGACTTTTGGGGTCAAGTTTCTTTCTTTGCTCATCAGGAATGTGGGCATATGCAAGACAACCAAAAATCTTAAAGTGTTTTACATTTGTCTTCTTTCCATACAATCCTTCATAAGTAGTAATCCCATATAAAATAGAAGTAGGACTCCTATTAAAAATATAAAAACTAGTTCTTACAACATTAGCCAAATCATGCACATCGCACCAGTCAAATCACAGACACAGTGATGGCTAGAGTGGAAAGGACCCACCTCAGGACCAATTTTGAATTCCCATATTTTGAAGGAAAGCCAATGCAACAACGAGGTATGATAGCCATAAAATCCTTTTTGTTCTCTTACATTTGTGATTATGTACATCATTGTCATGAACTAGTCTCTGCTATGATTTAGTTCTATGACCATGAAAGTAGGACAGTTAGAACCCATGAGAGTACTCCCATATTTTCTATCACAAGGGAGGCATGTTATGAATTGTTTTCCATAGGAGTAGGTCCACCATCAAAACCCAGACCATTTAGTGTAGTAGAGCTAGATAGGGCTTACAATAACATGATGGCTATAGAAGAAAAAAGAGAGGCACTAGAAATGTGGCTTTAGATTAATTTCATAAGGATAAGGAACAAAGCTGAGATGCCTGATGTCCTGATTCATATTGATGAAATTGCATGCCCAGAGTTATTTTCTATGTTGGCCTTGATGGAGGGTTTGGACTCTGAAAAAATGGTGCACGGTTGGCAAATCGCCGTGGCATATTGTATGTCTGATGAAAGGATGTCCAAAAAGGGAGCAAAAAATATGGGCATCAGAGTAATTTACTTTGACTGGCCAGATTTTCTTGCTTAAAACATTCATGAGCAGGTGGTAGACATGAAGAGAGGTGTTGGTACTACCAGCTTTAGACACTGCTTGAGTTTGGTATGGATGTTTTATGCAACTGTTAGGAACAAAATGTCATGGATTATAGCTAAGTATATTACTAATGATGGAGAACCATTGTCAGTCTATTATTGGAAAGATCTTTTCAAAAGCAATAGGTATCATTACAGGTTCAATTTGAAATTTTTGGAACCTTCCCTCAAAATAATGTACAATGAGTGCCCTAGGTTACCTGCTTTGGCTAAGAAGATTCTGAGGAGAGAATACGCTAAGGAGGGAGATTGGTATCTTCTGACAGAGGGTATAGTAATCAGGTTGTATGGTTTCTTCGTAAACCCTTTATTTTACCTCACTTTGTTACAAAAATACTATTCGCCCTAGAGTATCTGAGATAGGTGGTATACATTGACACGAGCTTTTGTTCTATAAGAAAGAAGAAGTCTTTAATTACTTACCACCCTAAAAATAGTATTCTTGTAGCCAAATGGCAGGGCCAACTAATTGAGTGGTATCTTAACAGATTAGGTCTGCTTTATATTCCTCAAAGGTGGAGTTATGATCCTGACGATATTTTTACCATAAGGAATAAAACCCTCAATGGAGATAAAGCCTATAAATTTGAAAAAAAGGCCTAGGGCTATTTTTGAACAGGGGAGGAATAATGATGAAACTTCTCTTGTGGAGTGGAATATTTCAAATATGGGTCAATTGCCTCCATGGTTGGATTTCTATGAATAGGTAGTAGATTTTGATCCAGATAATGAGACCAGTCATTAGATTATCGAAGATATTATTGATAGAGTGACAATTGAATCTGTTAATTTAAAAGACCTCCCTTCTAGAGAAGATATATCACAGAGAGTAAAACCAATAGAAAAGGGACCTTGGAAGGTGGAGAAGATTGTATATTGGTGGTGTATGAGGATTGAAAATGGAAAACCTTTTCCCAAATCAAAGTTTGGAATGAAGATGGATAAGGAATTTTTTGGGATTTATAATAAAAATTTTGAAACCTAGAAGCCGAAAGATGTCAAGAAAATAGTTTTGATAAGTGAAAGGCCTCAAAAATATTCTGAATCATTACCTTCTCTAATGCGATAGAGGATTCTGGCAGAAACGCGAGAGGTTCCTTCAACCACTACCGAAATACAAAATATTTATGAACCCCTCTCTGAGTAGGTGGAAAAGCTTCTTGAGAATGTTAAATTAATAAATGAGATACCATGTTCTAAGGAAGTAGCAGTTAATATCATGTTAATTTAAGTAAGATCCCAACTTTCTTTTGCTGTCCCTATAGCTTCGTATGAGTTATGACCCATAGCTGAGCAGTTTTTACATTCAAGGGTAGAACAGGGAAATGGAGGGGAATATTCTGAAGGAGAAAGTCCCACTTATCAAATAGTGTACAGAAGGACTAAGAGGGCCCTATAAATAGAGGAGAAATAAATATCTAAGAAGCAAAAAATAGGTCTAAAAGGAATGAATGGAGAAGTAGCTGTTGTTACTATAGAAGGGTTGGTTGATTGAGAACAATATCCGATAATAGAAGCTGAATAGGAAAACCTTGCATCTACAAGAAAAGGTAAAGTTTCTAAACTCTCTTCTCCTTCTCATATTCATGAATCCTTGGAAGGATTTCCCTCATTTTATGTTCAAGATGCGACAAAGTTACCTCCTCCACCTTTCAGTTCTTCTCCCAATCCATCAATAACCTTAGAGGTGCCAGTCAGTTTTACATTTTCACAACCTCCTCCAAACCCACTCTCAAACTCTCAGGTCTCCACTCCCATATCCGCCATTGTTACATCTTTGTCTCTTTCATTATCATCATCAATGAGACACTACGTTCCAAATTAATCCATTCCATACACTAGCAATTTGGTCTCTGTTTCATTTATTTACCTGTATTAATGGCAAAAATAGTCATCGATTCCACAATTGTAACAGAATTTGTGGTTAGAATATCTTCATCCCTACCAACAAAGGGGTAGTCTGCCCTTATATTTTTGATGCCATTATCTTCTTTTGCATCTGATGTTTCAAGGTCTATTGCTAAACCTCGAGAGTAGGAGAATTTTCAGAGCATAAGTGATTACTGGGTAGAAAAGCTTATCAAGCCTTCTAGCCGGATGGTTGTGACTAGGAAAAGTATGTATGTCAATCCTATCACCAGACGAAGGATTTCAAGGTCCTTAATTCCACAAGTAAGCAAGCCTGAGAATGAGATGACTGCTCAAGATTATAGAGCAGAAGAAATTATAGAATATATTGATAAACTATATGTTGAAAATGAATTGGGGATGGCCAAAGCCCACTTAGAAACTTTTTTTTTGAAGACAGATATAGCCAAAGACAAGGTGAATAAATTAGAACATATTGAAAGGCTTAAAAATAATTTCAATGATAAAAAGGAAGTGGAAAAGGCTTTAATAGAAGACGTGAAGGGTTGGAAAGAAAAATTTCAAGAAGCTAGTAAGTTGAAAGATCATTTAGAAGAACAGAAGATACTGCATAAAGAGCAGGCCAGAGAAATTCAAAATATGAAACATCAGCTTTAGGTTGAGAAGGCCAAAACCTCAAGGTTTTCCAAGGATGATTTGAAAAGAATAAAGCAGGAGTTGCTTTCTGAAGTCCAAGAGAAATGTTCTGGTCTTCAACTTATAATCGACTACCTAAAAGATGCCAGTCAGCTGCTATTCACCATTCAGGTAGATACAGATCGAATCTTAAGGGAATTACAGTCTATGGTGACTCTGGTAGAACAAATAGACCGGTTGGTTAGTAGTAGGTTTGATGACACTGCTAAACAAATTTCTAATAAAGAGTGGAATCTAGCCAAGATAGCTTCAAATATAGTGTCTAAAAGGCACAAAGAAGCACATAAAGTTTGGTTGTTATGTAATAGGGTAGATAGAAGATTCAAAGATATCATTGACATAAATAAGGAGATGATTCATCTTGGTTTCAAAGGACTCTGGAAGGAAGATCATAGCTTGTTATCTATGGAAGAAGTTCAACAGAGCATCAAAGATATTTTGTAGGATGAAGCTGAGATTGATTCATTACCAGAACCATTATTACAAGAACAAGCTGCCAAATTGATTGTGGACTATACCCGTTTCAAAGATTTTATGGAATATTTGGTGATTAAGGGGAAGAATACTAATTATGAGGATGTTGGAGAGCTACAATATGTTTATAAGCAGCTTAAAGAAATTTCAAACCCTTCCGAGGAAGTTTGGAGACATGCCCTCCAATATTTAGAATCAATGATTAAATTGTTGGGGAACACCTCTGGTGGAGATAATCAGAATGTACAAACTCCAGAGGAAGAAGAAGATGAATATAAATATGAAGGTGTGGAAGAGTAAGTATAATATTGAGCACTCACATGCCCAGGAGAGCCTCACACTCAAGTCATTTCTATTTTTGTTTGTACAAATACATCATTTTTTTTGTATGTCTGTTTTTACTCTGATAGTTGTCAGAAATAAGCAATAAAGGTATGAAGCCTACAGAGCAGTAGTTTTTGTGTGAAGATATTATTTGAAATAAAGCCTTATAAAGGAATAAGAGTTGTATATAGCTTACAAAGGTAGTAATAATACTGATATTGCAGACACAGTCTCTTGTTAAAAAGGAAGGTTTTATGATGTTATCAATATGGTTTCTATGTGACCCTCTACCCTCTAGATAGAATTTGTGTTTTCAGAGGGTAGGGTTTGCATGGAAATCATTCTTCAAAACATAATCTCAAAGATAATTCTTATTTTGACTCCTTAAGCCCAATGGATAAGACTTTGGATTCGATTTGTTTTATGAGCATATCCACTCGGGAGGCACCATAATGGAGACCAAAAATGGCCACATACTTAGAAAAATTTCACTAAGTGATAATGTTGTTATTCCACTCTAGAATCAGGTTGATGGTATGAGTCTGCTGGGAAATATCTCCACTTGAAGGTTTGAGCATATTATAGGAAATTCCATTTCGGGTCCGGAATAATGATGGGTTTCAAATCCGTAAAGTGTGGATTTGGTTCTTGTCGTATGTCCAATTTCGAAAAGTCTTTTTGCTTCCCACTTCGGAAGAGCCTTCTTGCTTTCCGCTCCGGATTGATGAAAGTTCCAAAATATACAAAATTTTGTAAGAGATGATGACATCAGTGGAAGAAATATGCGGATTCATGATCCAAAAAATGAACAAGGATTCTCTTCCCATAATGAAGATAAAGTGAAAGGGAAAAATAATCTAAGTGTTTGATTTTAGGCCTGGATTTGCATTATCTCTAAATTCTGCAAAATTCATGAGGAGATGATGATGTCATCGATGAAAATATGTGGATTAACAAATACAAAACGGAAGATAAAAGAGCCTGGAGCGGATTCAGGGTTTTGATGCTGCGGATCTGAATTGAAGATTATGATGCTAAGGAAAAGAGTGGGATGGCTTTAAGCTCACACCAGACTTAATCTAAGTAATCCAAAAGGGATAATCAACAGTGGAGGTTGACCTATCATATTTTTGTTGTTCTAAATATTTTTGCATCAGAACTATGGCGTGTAGTTGGAAGATGGAATGTCAAAGACTTTCAATAAAAGCTAACCAAAAGTAGTTATAGATCGATGGTGTCAAGTTGTTCTCAAGAAATATCAATGGGATGCATGATCTAGAAGATTCTAAACTTCAGTTCTTCTAGTCGACCATCAAGTTGCAGAGATCCCGAACGGCCATGGCGGATGTTCTTCCAACAAATTTCTTGAAGTTTGAATGAACCAGCTAATGCCAACTAATATTTTTTTGAGCTATTGTAACAAGATTGAATGTATTGTTTCTTGAATATTATAATATGAAAACTATAAAGAGAGATTGAACCCTCGATTTAAAGGGTCGGCTCTAGCATGTTTTCCTGCGCTATTGTAAATATTTATGAAGGACTAAATGCAAGGAGCAATACATTGATATTCACCTCAAGGTTGCATTTATGTGTTGGATTTTAGAGGTTTATATTTCATAGTTGTATTTCTATAAATGCTTAGATGGTTAGTTTGTGTCGATCATGGATTACTAGTTGTTATGAGTAATTGAAATCTGTTGTGAAGTTTGTTCTTTGTTATTAGAAGGTGCATTTTTGTAAAATATGGGTTGTGGTGAATTCTTCTATTTGGATTATCATTTCCTAGATATTGAAATTGCTTACTGTAACATTTCTCTGTTATGCTTTAAATATCTGAAATGAGTTATCTTGGGATAAAATTTGTTCTAGATGTATATCTTTAATATGATTTTTTAGAAGCTTTTTATGGTAATGCAATGATGTTAACCTATCCATCCATTGATATCTACATTTCTCTAACCATACCCTTTTCTAAACCTAAAATACAAGCCCTAATTAAGCATAATTGTGTCAACAATCTACTAAGTTGACAAGGAACTAGCCTACTTTGGAGGTTGGATATGAAACCCTTGTTTTAGTCCATCCAATGTTGAGTGCTGAGCTGCAGCTATCGGGTGCAAGCCTAAGTAGAAAGTAGGAAGATAGATAGCTACAGTATCAAGAAAATTTGGTGCAATTCAGTGCCCAACACTATCTTTGCTTTTGGAGATGAGGTATAGTTTTGATAGTACCTAGCATATATCAAAATCCCATCACTTTTTAAACATTAACAATCCTAGTTTGAACAAGGAAATATGAACACTACAAAGTGGTCCTAGTCACCTTAAGTGAAAGGTTTTTACTTGCTCATCTTGTGAATGGTATAGAGTGTTGATCATTGACAAAAGGACAAAATCCCCCTACCCAAAGAAATCCCTTGCTTTCATACAAAATAAGAAAATTTCCAAATCAAAGCAAAAGCAAAATCCCTTGCTCAAATAATAAAAATAAATAAATAAATTAAATAAAATAAATAGGTGTTGGCCTTGTAAAATATTTCCCCTTTTCCTCATGTGATTTTTAAAGTCATTTTAGTTGAGCGCTCAAAAAATGGTGTAAAGTGCCCCAAGTCCTAATGGAGTGCACAAAAGGTTCAAGGGCACACAAGGTTATGCGCCCAATTTGGTTTTGTTCACCCCACTCTCGAATAGAGCATGCAATACCCCTAAAGGTGCACAAGGTCATGTACCCCATTTTGTCTCACGCACCCACTCTCGAGTGGAGCACATGAAGTCCCTAAAGGCACATGAAGTTATGCGTCCACTTTTGTCTCGTGCACCCCAGTCCTAGGTGGAGCATGCAAAGTTCCTAAGGGTGCATGAAGTTGTGCACCTACTTTTGTCTCATGCACCCTACTCCCAGGTGGAGCACATGAATTCCCTAAGGGTGCACAAAGTTGTGCACTTGCTTTTGTCTCGTGTACCCCACTCTTGGGTGGAGTGCACAAATGTCCTTAAGGGCTCATAGAGTTGTGCATCCACTTTTATCTTGTGCATCCCACTCTCGAGTGGGGTGTGCAAAGTCCCTAAGGGCACATGAAGTTGTGCACCCACTTTTATCTCGCTCACCCCACTCCAAAGTGAGGCATGCGAAGTCCTTAAGGGTGCACAAATTTGTGCATCCACTTTAGTCTCAAATGCCCCCGTATTATGTAAAGCACTCAAGTCGCATGAACTTCATGCACCCCACTCAGGTTTGCATGCTAGCTTTTAATTAAGCACAGGTGGACATTAAAGGCACACAAATTTTGTGCACTCCTATCATAAACTTGCGTACCTTGCTCGAGCACACCCCATCCAAAAAAATGAGAAGCATGCAAGTGGGTAGCCTAGATTATACTTAGTAGCAATCCAAAAAATTAGACCCGAGAAACATTCAATCAACATCTGATGAGATATTAATCTTATGCACCCAACCCTATGGCATGACAAATAAGATCCCTTCAACCAATGAAAAGCAAACACTCCACCTAAAAACATTAATATAGGTGATTTAAGTAGAAGGTGACGGATCTCCCCCGTGGCATCGACATAAATACACACATGCAGAGTGCATTGTTGAGAAGTTGAGCACTATTGTTTGAAATCGCTCTTTGTTTTTGAAGATCCAACCTCATGGCTTCCATGAGTGCAATTACAGTTGTGATACCAGATGTGAAGGCTTGAATTAGGAAATTAATAAGGATATGGTCGGTAATAATGAGGATGAGGAGATCCAAAGACCCAAAGGTGCTAGTCAACCTGTTGGATTCAAGTAGAGATATCATGCTAGACCAATAGTGGGAAGTAGAGGGTGTAACCATATACAGATTCAACCCCACAAAAGAAGACAACTAGTGATACCCTACTCTTCTCAGGAGTCTTTTCATGAGGTTGCAATGTCATAGTGGTGAACTAAGCCTAGTATGCAATAAATGGAACACCAACCTAGGTTGGTTAACTTACCCAAGGGTTTATCACTCCTCAAACCTCCTAGCATGGCTTGCGATAGCATATGACTCCAAAAATATGACTATCCAAGATATTACAAATTAGGTCATAGCTAGATTAATGACTAACAAAATTCGATGGGTGTTCAAGTTTTCTACGGCCTCACAAGTATTGGATTTCCATACACTGGCCCTCCAATCTAATTTTATGCTAAACACCTCTTTCCCAAAGATGTTAAAAATAAATAAGTGTAGGCCTCCTAGTTTCCCAATTTGGAAGTTCCTTCTCCGACCCTAGGTACAGGATTATGCTAATATAATCAATCTAGTACTGGGCTCTAAAGATCTGGAGCATGTTACAAAGGAGGTCATATTCCTAATTATCCAATGCAATAGAACATATAGGGTGCCTCTTTATCGATGGGAAGACATTATCAATGATAACATGGATAGGGAACTGGTAAAATTATAGGAAGCCATATTAGCCGATAAGGAGGAGCTTCCCCCATTATCCTATTATTCATTTTTTATTCATTTAGTTATAGGCCAATTAGACCAATCCTTGGTGGCTCAAATAGGAGTCAGCACCACCATGATTTAGGATAGGCTACTATGTATACAAGAAGGATGCTCGAGCTACACAACCTTCTTTGAGAATGTCCTCCCGGTGATCCATGCCCACCTATGCAAAGAAAAGCCTAACAGATTTGGGGTTGGGGTGAGGACCTTCCTACATGAAGCCAAGGTAGGAGATTTATTTTACACAAAGGAATTTTCTTACATCAGGATATATGGGTCCAAGCTACCATCGAAAGCATTACCAAAGCACTGCTCGACATCAATAGCTATTTTAGAGATAACTAGATAGATCACAGAGGAGGTCAAAATCAGATTCATAAGGAAGAAGGGGAGTGTGCCATGGCTACCAATTCCTTGCACAATGGGTCCCTATACGTATCTAGGCCATTTTTCAATGTTGTAGGCCATCTGGAACATGGATACGTACTATTTTCAAGAAGTTACCTGGAAACCTTATGATCCTGAAGGTAATCATAGGTATGTTGTTGCTAGCAAGCTCACTCTCTTACAAGTCACACATAGGGCAAATTATTTTGAGGATGAAATGCAGAAGGCCATCAGGCAAGGTCGATCATTAGAGTTAGTGTGGAGAATGGATAGAAGGCCTCATAGTAAACTAGAAGTAGTGGGGGATTATAGTTCTGATCTAAGGTTACACAGGGAATTATTGGTAGACAAGGTGGTGCCACTAGTCCCAACTGCTCCCCCAGAAGAATTCTAGGACCCCACCTTTTAGGTCATCCATCAGGATACAAATTTGTTTGAATTCATGATGAAAATAGTGGATGAAGCACAACAAGAGTAAGCAAGACTTCCCTCCTCCTCTAGTTCTCCCATTTCCATGTTAAAAGAGAAGGTTACTACTCACAACAAGCACAAAGTCTCACCTCATCAGCCCAAGCGTTGATGTGTTTATCTAACCATAATGAGTTGGTAGTAGAGCAATCTAATTTATTCTTTGATACCATGGTGGTTAACCAAAAATAACACCTGATCCCTCCAAAAGCTCTGAAGAAGATACGGGAAGCAGGAAGATTGTCCAACATACATAGGGAGTATGAAGTCTAAGAAGATAGTCCCTCATAATCCCCCGTCAAGAAAAAGGCCAGTAATTAATCTTGTACCCCAGATATAGAAATAGCACACTGATGATAGTAAGGGGCATGCTCCAATTCACCATGGATGAAGAGGATCAGATACAAGATATGGAGGAGCAAAGGTCCCCCAACAAGGGAGTGAGTAGACCTATAGGGATAGCCAAACAAGAAACGTGTGATGTGTCTACCACTATGTTTGACATCCCCCTACCACCAAGTCTAAAGGAAGCCATTATTGACCTCGATAAGGGTGTAATAAGTGTAGAAGATAGCCCAGTAGACATGATGAAATCACACGTGGCCTCCCAAGTGTAGGTGACAACAATAGTAGAGAAGGAGGTATCAGCTTTAAAGGTATAAGTGATAGAAGCAAAACATCTATAGCTTAAGGTACAACAACTACAGGCCGAGATCGATCAATTGAAGCAAATGTTGGCTCCTTCTCAGGCCATCACCACATAGGCTAGTGACTACTTTGGGTCCATTTATGAATTCAAACAAGATATGAAAGATAAAATACTAGAAAAAATGGATGATATTTCATCAATATTTTATGATATTTACACCACCAGGTATGTGGTCGGCACCTTGCATGACCTATTACAAAAATCCAATAAAATATTGAACTTGATATATCCTATGTACCAAAAATTCAAATAGAACTATGTGGAGATCATTGTAGAATCAGTTTCTTTAAGGGATGGTTCTATTTATTTTTTTGTAGAATAATATGCTAAGGTTTTTATTTATCTATAAAATAGATCAAATTGATTTCAATGGGACCAAGAAGTTGCTAGCATAGAGCAAGAGGTTGAAGATGAACTAAGAAACTCTAGGTTTATGCTGAATGATTTCATCCAAGCTCCTGACATCAAGGAGTTCGTGCTCAATTAGATATAGAGCTTTGAATTTGGTCAAGATACAAAGTTTTCAAAACAGTTCACCTCTTTAGTGGAGATGGTAGATTGCCTATGTGTCTTCACTAAGAACATCCTGGAGTGGTCCAAGGAGTGGGTGAATCAAGTCACACAAGACATCAACCTACTAACATTTTATTTTACCTTTCACGACGAGGCCTGGGTATATATTGACCATAGTTTGTAGAATCTCAAAATGGAAGGAGTGGGGCCTAGTACACCAATGGAAGCTCATGATAAAAGCACTTCAAAACCTTCATCTCAAGACAATGGGAAGGACAACATGCAACAACAACCATCACCCTCATAGGAAGGAAGACATAGGCCACGTGCCCATTTTGATTCTGTCATATTTTTACAAAAATGAGGGGATCAAGCCAGATGGAGGGTCGATAAAAAAAATAGTTATGACCTAGTTCGAGCATCTAGTCCTATATACAGAAGATAATTGCAACATTAGTTTTTTTATCAAACCTCTAAGAGAGAAAAATTAAGCCCAGGTATAGTTGTGTTTTAGTGTTAGTCATATTTCCTATTCTATGTTAATCCCTTTGTCTCTTACATCACCTTTTCTTCTACCATTTGTCCAGAGACTATCTAGGAAGCTTTGTCTACTGAGATCATTTCCTATGGATGTGCTAGAGTTGGAGACTCTCACATCACTGCAATCATGATGGAGAGAAATAGCCCCATGTTACGATATTCAAACAGGGGTTTTGTTGTAACTATTGTCATATAAGATCCAAGCATTCTATTGGTATTTTTATATGTAAATATTTTTATATGAATACAAGCTCCAACTATATTCCTGGCATTCCTTGTGTTTATGGGTTATGTGTCTTGCTCAGTTGTGTATTACAGTAATATGAATGTGTGAATGACACTTTTCCTTGCTAGTTTAATCGTTTCTATTTATTACATCATTTGAATGAATGTGGATGAACTAGTTTATCTTTTCTATTCTTCTCTTGATTCATAAAATATAAATATCCGATAACTACCCAATGGACATGACGTCGGTCTGGTCTTGATCTATTTTAATGTTGCTTGGTTTGGTCACAAAAATAAAAAATATATAATATCATCGAATCTGGTAAAGCATGGGTGATTGTATCCAAATGATGAATATTCAAACCCATTGTCTGGGGTTTCCTTACCCGACCTGGTCTGTCTAGAGTCACTTAGATAATCTATTCCTGGGTCAAAGCGGTAGATCCACCAGAGTCTACAAACTGGCTATGACTTTAGAGATCCCTACAACGTGATATTTGATAAAAAGGTTAAGAATAAAATCCCCACAACAACAGTGATTGTGATCACTAAACATGAGAAAGTATCCTAATAAATATGAAGAAAATAAGGGGGTGAAGAGCTTGAATCCCTAGAATGGTCACTACTCAAATCCATTGAGTGATCCCTAATACAACAATGGGATGAATTAATCCCACTTGGCATTGGGGTAGTTCTAAGCAATTTATAAATGAGCTAGCTTTAGGTGGTATGTATTTGTAGACACCAAAACAGCACCAGTCCGATTATGTGACAACAAGCACTGATCGCACTAACACACAAAGCCCCCAGGGCAGCCCTCAGAGGTTAAACAGTGGTTTTAACCACTCACACAGCAGTTTTGCAAGTCAAAAATCAATTTGTCACCTTTTAGACACTCAGCTTCTTATTCGTCCCACCCAGGGACGAGTGTGGATTTGTACTCATCTTATCCAGGGACGAGTGCAGATTGATACTTGTCTCACCCAGAGACGATTACCAGCACTCGCTTCGGGGTGGGACGAATGTCAGGTTTGACCGAAAAAAATTCAAATCTCGGCATGTAACAACTCAGAACTACTACTTAGCTTTTCTCGCATGACATAGGAGTGCGAGTGAGTTCTTTTGACAACTCATATCTGCAAATTGACGTTCCCTTCACTGCATGGGAATAAGAGTGAGCTTTTTAAGACAACTCAGATTTGCCACTTAGCTATTCCTTCATTGCATAGGAGTGCAAGTAAGCTTTTCTAAAACATACAAAGACATGCACAGAGACAGTTAAGAATCCCTTGATCAAGAAGAAGTCTTCTTTTCACACAAGAAGCATTCATGCAAAGAAACACTTTTGCATGTTAATTCAAAGAGACCCCTTGGGTCTATAAAATGGTGAGTTTCCTCACCCAAAAGAGAGACCGAGAAGGAGCATTTTGAGCGACAAAGTGTTGCTAATTCATTTACTTGCGATTTGGGTTTTCAACATCCATAATCTCTTAATCGAAAGAGAGGTTATTGGGTGACTTTTGAAGGCATGAATCAAGACCCAACCCTGATTTTTCTGACCACAATATCCAACCAATTTGCCGACAACACATCACATCAGGTTTCAAACCCATCCTAAGTGGATTGGTGTCAAAGCAAAGTTTCACCCATGGGTGGTTTGCCTTCGGGAACCCCCCGATTTATTGCTTTTGGTGACTATTCCTTTTGTAGTATTTAGCTAGTTTCATGTTTATGCTTTTGTCAAAATTTCAGTTTATTTAGATTCATTTTAACCATCGTTAGATTTATCTTTTATTTTTCATACACAGGTGCTACTGATTCTTTGTTTGTTTCTTTGAACGCATATTTGCAGCATTAGAGGAGCAGCGAGGAATCAACCTTTATCAAAGCAAGCAATGACAACATTTTGGTTTGCCCATCTTACACGTGGGCACGCGGAAGAAGGAATTCTGAAACAAGTTGTAAAAGAGCAACATTTAACGCTCCTATCCCCTAAAAATGAAGGAGACACATTGTAACACGAATTTGAAAAGCATATCAATAAAAGGGCCGATTTTATATTGCTTTAATATCTTGTGTTCATGTTATTTCTTTTTATGCAATTTTTAATAACATAGGGTTTAAGCATTATTTTAGTTTCATTTACATTGCAATTTTAGTTTATCCTTTTTGTTTCCAGAATCTCGTGCTTTCAGTATTACCTAGTAGCCTAGTCCAAATGCATCCAAACTTAGGATCATGATGAACATTTGGTGATCCTCATTACAACAATGGGTTGAATTAATCCCGCCTGGAAGTGAGGTAGTCTTATGTCTCATCTAATATATTCATTTGCACACACAGGTATAATGAATATGTTGGTCTTCATAACAAACACTTTTATCTTTTAGGAGTCCTGTATAGTTATTATACAAATTTTGATCAATCAACTAGGGTGTTTGAGTCTCATGGAAAACCTCAAAAATCCCTTATTAGCAAGAAATAATTTCATCAATCAATCATCAACTTTTCCTTATAAGGTTTTTTTTATTAAGGGATGTTCATGAAATAGGATAGATACCAGATGGATATCAACAATGATATTTAGATGACCACTGACTATTTTATGCATATCTTTTAGTTTACAAAATCTTACAGGGAAAGAAATACATCTCACATCATCTCATCTCATATATGGATGTTTAAATGAGTAATTATTATGATAAGAGTTACCATTTTTATTCATGATTTTTATATATCCTGTGGTATCATCCATTAGTTTGTAAACACATATTAGATTCATTCTTTATTTTTTAAGTGTTTAAAGCATACAGGTTCATTTGCATTAGTTCATTCCTCATTTAACTAATGCATCACATTACATATCATCTATCATAAAAAATCACATAGATTAAATGCATAAACAATTGAAATAAGTGAAACATGCATATAACAATAAGCATTGTATTCATATATTCATCCATCATCATAGTGCATCTATACATGTATATCCTAGCATCTAATCATACATCTATCATCTAGCTAGTGCATGTCATCAGTGCATCGCATTCATATAGCATACGCAAAACATCATATAAGCAGCATTCATTTTGCATCACATAAACATAAAAGTAATAAACAATACACATAATGAGCCATAACAAAAGGAGTATCATATATATATATGTGTGTGTGTGTGTGTGTGTGTGTGTGTGTGTGTGTGTGTGTGTGTGTGTGTGTGTGCGTGTGTGTGTGTGTCAATCAATGAGTACATAGATGAGGTACAAAATTCCTACAGGCTATGATAGTGCAGGTCCTTAGACCTTAAACTAAAAAATGATACAATGAAAAACCATCATATCATGCATGGCCTACACCCCCTAAGCCACCTCCACCCTTAGATCCATCCCTTTGAGTTAGCCTAGAGCTAGTACCCACTGATCGCTCTGATCACATACCTGACCTATGACTAGGGTGCACTGATGATTACCCTGACTCACTCTGCCTACTCTAGTGGGATCCTCCTACTATAGACCACTTTGGAGGAGTGCCACCTAATATGTTGATATTACCCTATATAGAGACAATGTATCCAACATCCGTAACCATATAAGCTATGGCCTACTATAACAGTCCCCTTAGTTGTCTAATATCTACATCTGCATCTAAACCTATCGATCTCAGAGCAATTGGAGTAGATGGTGTGGCATGAGAAGTACTAGGATCACCTATCATAACCCTGATAGTATCTCTCTAAATAGTCCTAAGATCCAGATGCACCTATAGAAGATCCCTCTGTACGATGATCTTATCTATATCAATGGTGGCTGAGTCAACCTGTGCCTAGAGGTTAGTCCTCTCCTCCTACACTCAGCTAAGCCCATACTATATCTAGGGAGGTTTCCCTCTCTAGAATCTATCACTAAGCTATATGTAGTTTTTCTTGTAGACTATGTACCTGGGATTGAAGTTGGGACACCTCATCATTTGGATCCTCCTCCTTGCCCTCCACCTCATCCAATGGCTCCTACTCCAATACGACTACCTCAACCCACTCATCCTCTATCCTAGGATGCACTTGATGTCCATGTGGGTCATCAAATGTCACCTTAGTAACATCACCATATCTAGATCGGCCTAGAGGACCGCCACCCTGCCATAGTCAGGTAGTCCACCAACTATTATAATCTGGAGTTGTACCTGAATTCACTACCCTTGTGTTTGCTATATCATCATCCTCATCTATCAAAGACATGAACTATGGCCATGCAAGTTGTATCTCTACCTTAAGGTGATATTAGAGAACTGTCTCCTTTGGGATGTCCTGATAGATCCCAAACTGTCTGGTCACTCGAGAAAAGTGGAAGTACTCTCACACCTTGGGCTTATGCCCAATCACCCAGTGGTCATGCCTAGCCCATATTAGGTATCTAGTGGTCTCCTCCCATGTTGGGCAGTCCAAGTAAGGGTGCCATATGATCTGGCTAGCCTGTAGCCCTATCATTCAATTGGTGTAGTACTGCAAATCCCTTGCATGAGGCCTACTCTTGTAAGTCTTCGACTCCCATGGCTATTAGACCTCTAGTACTAAGTAACTACTACTAATGATGTGATACCTAGTGGTAATCCTCTTGGGTGGTCTATGATGATGTGCTCCTAGGCCCATATCTATAATAGCAAGTTGCAGCCTATGCCCACTCGATCCTGCTATGCAATGTGGTATAGCTCATTGTAGAGTTGGGCTAGGATGGCACACCTCATTCCATGATGAGAGTCTTAGTTGTGGTGCTCCCAAGTAGATACTACACCATTTCCAAGAGGTTCCAAGGGAACCTCACTCCTCAAGATGGCCTAGCATCATGAGAATACATCTACCCTATACCAGTGCTCCACTAGCACCCTGCCATGTTGTATATCCCCTAGTGCTTCCTTGAATCTATCACCAAAAACTCTTTGGAACATGACAACCTTCATTATGGTAGCCGAATAGGTGATAGATTGTCTATCTAGAGGGATCCTATAAATATGATAGACATCCTCTAATGTCACTGTCATCTTCCTAGTTGAAATATGGAAAGTGTTAGTCCTCTCATCCCAACGATGGGCTAATGTAGTAATGTAGGCCTGGTCTACCCTGATAGTCAGTAGTATAATCATGTATCCCAAACACAAGGCTCCAAACCAATCTAAATTAGTACGACTCAACTCAAGCAGTAGCTCATTAAGAAAGTCTGGTTCCCATGCCTGCACAGTAAAAGTCTAAGGGGAATAAAACAAGAAGTAAAATCTCTCCCATTTTGCACCTGAGCATGTAAATTTTAGCTACAACCATTTTGAGGTTACTAGATAGGTAAGTATGATCCCTTTTATGGTTTTGCATGGTTTTGTAAAGTTTTAATCATATTTTGAGCTTATTTTAGAGTATTTTGTCTTCATAAATATGAGGTTTGACCAAGGCAAGCCCCCAAACATTCTAACCCCATTTTGTGGTCCCAATAGGTACAAAGAACAAATCAAACCAGTGGTGGCTCATGCACAAGAAGTCTATCTACATTGAGGAACTTCTAAAATGTGAATCCAACTACTTGTAGCCAAATTAAAGAGGGATTCCTTAGGAAAGATCCATTTGTATCCCTAAGGGAAAAGTTTGTAAAAGTATTCATCTTGTAACCCATTTTATATTCAATATGAAGTAGTGATTCTTCATTTAAATATGAGGTCTTTTTAATGGTTTCTTTCTAGCATGCTCAGTGGGACTCAAACCCACAATTGCTTGATTATAAGTTAAACCAATGACACCAATGAATTTGTCAAATTTATTGGTAATATGTAGATATGTATGTAGTCTTCCATTAGTTTCCATGACCATGAGATCACAAAAATTATAGAATAGGGGGCTAATACCCCTTTACATATCCAAGCTTCTATCAACGTTGTCACTTATAAACACATACTTATTGCTACTAGATCTTCAATCAACATAATTTACACCATCGCTCTTCATCATCTCCATATTATTTCTACTCATATTGCCACCCCTTCTATCGACCTCCGAGCCTTTGATGGCTCTATGCATCCTACCATAGGCTTTATCGTCTTACCTCTTAACGCAAGTACTAAGACAATTCCCACCCTATTCCATGTCATTGAAGGTGATATGTAGTACAATATTCTTCTTGGATATCCATGGATTAGGGATATGCAATGCATCCCTTCCATGTTACATCATTGTCTCAAATACATTCACAATGGACTAGTCCACTACATCCCTACTAATAATACCTTCTTTGAGTTTCAAAACATCGTAGCCCTTCCCCCTAGTACCCCTTTATCTTCTACAAAATTCACTCCTACTCCATGATGCTATCCTATTGCAACATATAAATTATCCCCGCTCCCCCATCATTACATAAATTTGGATGACACACCCTCCTCCTCTTCTCAATATTCTTCTAATCTATTTCAACCCCCATTCACATTTACTTATTCACAATAAAGTGCCTCCTCTTCTACCACCCCTCCCCTTCTTCCCACTCCCCCTACACCTCCAATCCAATCATATTTCATTCCCTACACATCATAGGTCATATTCCCCACTACTGAGAATTCTTCTCTTTCTAAATCTTAGTTCACCCATGCAAACCATCCCATGTTAGGCATGCATGTTGAATATCATGATTTGACACAATATATCGCTTGCCTTGATGAAAAACTGGCTCAATCCAATCCATCCACTCCTTCACCTCCCACATTGCATTTTAATTCATCAATTCCATCCTCATTTTCCCCATATTGGGGGCCTTCCTTGCAACCTGAGCATCATGATACTCCCCACGTCTCTATACTCATGATCACACATGGTCCTGGTGAGTATGACATACAAAATGCTCGAATAATTCCACCCATGGTTTAATCCATTCATGATTTTGGTCACCCACACAATGCACCCTTGACTATTAGGGTTGTTGTTCCTATTGATATGCTAGATAATTGTACCAATTTCATATACGAGGAACTTGATTCATCCACTGAACCTCATGCACCTCCACCACTGTAGAACAAGTTTTACGATAATCTTGATCATATGTCAAACCCTGACTTTACCCTATGTTACATTTGATTTTATCACTGGCATGGCTTCGGATTGGGAAATATGAACAAGGGTTTTGTACCTTTATCAATCCTACCATTTGACAACCCACAAATAATTTTGGGTTAGGCTATCATCCAGATACAATCACTACACTTGAGGATAAACTTCACCATCTTAGTCTTGACCATCTAATGAATATATTTGATGAGGAGCTTAAGCTTGACTTTCCTATTGATTGTTTGTCTCCTCATTCCATGGTTGACATCCCATTCACTTTATTTCATGCATCTCCCCCTCATGAGGATACTTCTCCTTGTGAGGTCAATGACCTTGCCCATCATTTTGTTGACCTTTCACTCACTCCACCTACATCAGATATTGTCATCCACTCTCCCTTACCGACCACTCTATTCATGCCTTTATGAAATCAATAATGAATTTGGTGTTTGCACTCTTATTCTCACTCTCCACCCATGGTATTGCTCCCACGGTTGAACCAACCACACCCTTCATCATCATCCCCTGATTCTTCTGGCCCACATTCACCTTCTTTGATAACTTCAAGTGATTCAGTCAACATGATCTCTATCAATTTATTTTCTTTGCTCCATTATACTGCTCATCCATATTACGTTCCACCACCATTCCAGAGTTTATCAAATTTTACTACATTTCATCCACATCGTTGCCTAGCAATTTTCTCTTATCACCATAATTACTGCATTCTTCTAACTAATATTTGCCTTCCATTCTACCCCATATTTCTTAGATCTATCATACAGATATCTATCTAGATGATGAGTATTCTCTTCTTGATGTCATTGATGACCTTCACCTCATCTCAAATCTTGCTCATTTCCATAATGGCTCCCACATGCTTGTGGAGGACACCATTGATATTAACATTGGTGATGATCTCGATAATTCCCACATCGTCAAACTCATCGCTAGTATTTTTGAAGATGAATGCACACTTTTCATCACTTTCCTTAGGGAATACATAAAGGTTTTCACATGGTCTTACATGGACATGCCCAATCTTGATCCATCCTTAGTTATCCATAATTTGACATTGGATGATAATGCTAAACCCATAAAACAAAAATTGCATCGAATGCATCCTATAATTGCTTTGATGGTTAAAGAGGAATTACAGAAGCTCCTCGATGTGGGGTTCATACAACCAATAAATTACCCTTAGTGGGTTTAAAACATGGTCCCTATTGCAAAACCAAAAGGGAGTATCCGCATATGTACCAATTTTAGGAATATTAACAAAGCATGTCCCAAGGATAGTTTTCCACTCCCTAATATTGACACATTGGTAAATGCTATAACAATCCATGAAATATACTCTCATGGATGGTTTTTTAGCTATAATCAAATTTGGATCAACCTTGTTGACCAACACAAAACATATTTCACAACCCCTTGGAGGATATTCTATTACAAGGTCATGCCCTTTGGACTTAAAAATGCTGGGGTAACCTATCAACGTGCAATGACATATATTCCATGACTATATGCACATAAATATCAAAGATTATGTCGATGATATCATTTCCAAATCCAAAAAGTGCAATCAACATCTTGATGATCTTCATAAAATATTTGATCTTCTCTTGGAACATAATGTGTGATTGAACCCAAAAAAATATGTCTTTGGTGTCACCTCAAGAAAAATATTAGGTTTTATTATATCACAATGCAAAATTTAGGTTGATCCTCAAAAGGTCAAGGCTATCATCGATATGCCTCCCCCTTTGAATCTAAAATTGCTATGTAGCTTGCAGGGAAAAATACAATCCATTCATTGATTTATCGCTCAACTCTCTGATGAGTGTAAGTTGTTTAACCATCTCTTACAAAAGGGGGTCACTTTCAAATGGGACAATCAATGTCAAATTGCTTTTGATGTGATAAAATATTATCTCACCTCTCCACCAGTTCTATCTCCACCACATCCGAGCTAGAATTTTCATTTTTATATATTTGCTACCAATTTTGTGTTAGGCATATTATTGGCCCAAAAAAATAATATGAACCAAGAACAAGATGTATACTATATCAGTCAAACATCGGTTAGTTACAAGATACGGTATGCCTACTTGGAAAACATTTGCCTTGTCGTTGTCTTTGCCACACAAAATTTGTGCCACTACATGATCAATCATACAACTTATGTCATCACTCAAGATAATCCACTTTGTTACATGATGGGCAAGAGTTACCATAATAGTCACACTGCCAAATGGATTATGCTTCTCACTGAATTTGACCTTGAATTTATCAACCAAAAATCTATTAAATACCAAGTCATTGCTAATCAGTTGGTTGAAGCACCTTTACCTGATGATAAACCACTTCTCATATAGCTTCTTTATGATTCCATATTCCATATTACTAAATGTGAAGAATACATGGAACCTAAGTCCTTAGCTAACTTAATTATCTTATTTGATGTCTCTCATTGCAAACATGGGGATGTAGGAATTGTCTTATTTACATCGCAAGGGAAACCAATCCCCTTTACCTTCAAGTTAGGCTTTCCTTGTAAAAATAATAATGCCAAATACAAAGTTCTTATCATCAACCTCAACTAAGTATTTTCAACGTGCATTAAATGTCTTGTCATCTTCAATTATTCCCTTTTGATTATTAATAAAATTAAGGGAACATAAAAATGTCAATTTCCCATCCTTCAAAAGTACAAGCAAGTTGCTAAATTGTTACTCACCCAACTCGAGTGGTACGACATTACTGCTACTTCACATTCCACCAATCACTTTACTTACACCATGGCTTCTCTTGGATCCACATTCTAACATGACTCATGTGTCCATCCACATACTATACCAATATACCATCACCACTTCCCCACCTTCTCATGATAGTGGTGTCCATATTGTACAAGCTAAACCTCATGATCCTTGGTTTTACCAAGTCAAATATTTCATCAAACTAGGTGTTATTCCCTCAGATTTTTCCCATGCTCACAAATGCACCTTCAAACAATAGGTAATATACTACACCTTGCTAGGGGACATCCTTTATAAATGCAGCCATGACAATATCCTTTTGTGTTGTCTCGAACCACATGAATCCTAACATGTTATTAAGGAGACCCATGATGGTACTTGCGATGACCATTTTAGTGGCATGGCCATTAGAAACTAAATATTATGAGTAGGTTACTATTGGCCCACAATGGAGCATGATTGTTGCAAATACATCAAAAAGTGTATCAAATGTTAGCAACATGCCAAAATCACATACTTACCATCTCAGGCACTCTAATCGATTCAATCGATGTGGTCTTTTTCTCAATGGGGTTTGGATCTTATTGAAAAAATCACACCAACCTCATCCAACAATCATAAATTCATTATTACTACTATGGAGTACTTTACAAAATGGGTTGAAGCAATCCCACTTGTTCAAATGATAGGTCCTAAAATTATCGACTTCATTACTTAGCACATCATCTATCGATTTGTAATTCCTTCCAAGATCATTTTTGACAATGGTACGCCCTTCAAGAATAATAATGTTCACGCATTATGTGAGAAATTTCACATCATTATAGCTTCTCTACCCCATACTACCCATAGGGTAATGGCCAAGCTGAAGCTACTAACAAAACCATATGTTACATTCTTCAAAACATTGTTGCGACATCCCATCATGATTGGCACAATCAAATGCCATTGGCCTTATGGGTATATCGAACGAGTGTTCGTACTCCAACTAGGGCAACTCCATTTTCCCTAGTCTATGGCATCAAGGTCATCATGCCCTTGAAGCTCAAAATTCCATCATTATGCATATCCATGCAAGAATTTATCGATGATGATATTGCTCATCAAGCAAGGTTAGACTAGTTAACACTCTTGGATGAGCGTCACATTCATGCCATTGAACACACATAAATTTACCAAGATTATATCTGATGTGCCTATAACAATAAGGTACATCAATGATAATTTCATATCAAATATCTAGTCCTCAAAGAGAACCAATGGATCACTAGCCAATCATGCCACCTTCGCAATACCAATGGATTAGGTATTTTATGCCTAATTGGCTAGGTCCTTACATTGTTACACACAAATTTGGTTATGGGGCATATCATCTTGCCAATCTTGAAGGTATTTCTAACCTTGAACCCATCAACATCATTCATATTCGAGCATTTTACACCTAAGTATTTTCAATAAGGCTTTCCATTCTTTGTACATACCATCGCGGTTCTTATAAGAATACAAAAAAATAAGAGAAAAATAAAATCAAATCATCCATTCGTGGTGTATATCTAAATTGCATTATTCATATCTATTCTGCTTCTTTCTCTTTCTTCTATTTTTCATCTCCTTCCTATTTGATCAATGTTGTATGGTCACGCTTCGAGCGGTTACATACCTTTTATTTCTCCTTCTCTTCTTTCTCCCTCCCCTTTATTCTTGTTACTTTTTAATGTTGTATGGTCATGCTTCGAGTGACTACATACATTTGGTTAGTTCTATTTTATTTCTTTCTTTATTTCTTCTTCTCCTTCTTCTATCATACCCCTCTTCACACTCGTTCATGAAATTACCATCTCATTTCATCAATCACCTTGATGCCGTAAAATATTTGCCATTTCATCTTGCACTCATATTCTTGTTTCAATTTTTCCAATTATCTCCATCGCCCCTTCCATGCAAACATTGTCCTAGGGAAATATTGTATAGTATTTGCACACTCCATGCATAATAAACTCATGTCATTAATTGCATCATTCACTACATGCATACACATTCCCACCACTTGAGCATTGCTCATCGCATTATCATTATATATCACATATCTCATTCTTCACACATATTTACATGCATATAGATCATATCCATATCCACATTTATACATATTCATTGTAAATAACACATATGAAGAATTAAATACACACTTGCTAGCATGACAATTTTGGTGTCCAATCCCATTTTCATGAGACTGGATCATTGAAATCTTTGTGTGATTTGACCATTTATAGTTAAGTCAATCAACCACCATCTAAATTTGGCAAATTCTAAAGCACTTCAAAGCTTCCCTTGGCTGACTTGAGTTCTTTCATGGATCAAATTGCACATCTTACACATTAAGAAAATTTTGAGAATAGGACAGGCAATACTGTGCGTATACTAGCTGCTTAGTAAAAGTTACCCCACTCATCCTATCATTTGCGTGATCTAAATAAAGCATGATGATCGAAAAAAGGACAATGTACAAAAAAAGGAAAAGGGGCAAAAAACAAAAATAAACATCCAAAAATATTACTACACAAGAGAGAAACACAAAGAAAAAAGAGTTTTCTCAAAAATATTGAATCCTTGAGGTCCTCAAGTCCATATTAAAATCACAAGGTAAAATCTCCATCGAGGCTATAGATGCCTTATGGTAGTGGAGTATGCCTTACAAGTGGTGATATGTTTGTTGCATTAGTGACTTTATTTTGAATAGACCATTGTGCACTTATGGATGAGCTAGCTTACAAGCTAAGTTAACAATCAGTTGAAACCATCCTCTCTCAAAATGGTTAAATGAACTTCATTTTACACACATTGGTCCATGGTTGGCTTCTCATTAGTCAAGCAAGTTGAGATTTTTGAAGAATCTTGCTCAGTTATTCAATGGATTTGATTTCTAAGACTATGATGTTCAATAATATTTAAAGAAATTTTCACCTCTGACATATTTGAAATCATGGAACAAATCACACCATTACTTTTTTTGCAACAATACAATTGTCTTCTTTAGTATTGTTTACATCAACTTGTATAGTCATTCACAACATACTTATACTATCATATTTAATCCGTTGCATTCTACCCTGACACATACATTGCATAGGTATTTGTATTCCATTTATCATTTATTATTATTGTAATCATAATGATATCATATTCCTACATTCATCTACATATTTGCTATCACTTATTTCACATACATCTATGCTACATCCATACATTCACATTATTCTCATACACATACACACAAGCAGAATAACATACAAGAAAATGCAATAAGATATCATGCTACAAAATGTCATGTATATATGTATATACATCTCAAAAATATTATCCAGATACAAAATAAATGTGTACCCTTTCGGGTACCTCATCGCATGTACATAGCATGTATATACTACTCATACAAAAAGTGATGGCCACTCGACCACCAACAAAAGGTCCATCAAATCCATTGCTCATTGAGAGTCTCTCCACTCCCCTCCTATGTAATCAGTGCCTTCTTCACACCTCACTCCATCATCACTCCACTCATATCTGGGGTATGTCCCTTTGCTTGTGAAGATGCTAGCTCTATCATCCTATGTCTCATTCATACCACTGAGGGAGTACTCTAATTACTTCATAGTGAATGTGTGTGCGATCTCGATCATGACTTCGAATACATAGGAAGTGTGCACCCATGCATGATCAACTATCCCTCACACAACACCCTCTTTTCCACCTCCTATTAATAAGCCACTGTCAAACCTATAATTTCCTAGTATAAATTATCCACATCATATCACAAACCTACCATCTTAGCTTTGGTCTGCTCCTTTGCTACCCACACTACCTCCACCTCCACATGCGACTATTACACATATTACATTATCTCTTGTAGGCCCTCAATATTAGCATATAATTGCCCCTCTACAACCCTCATCACATCCACCTCTCGTTGCAGTTACTCCACAATCTCTACCCTACTCACCCTATCAATCTCCACCTATGCCCTCACCTCTTGTAACTCCTCTTGTAGTCACTGCATCCTCTCTACATGGCTAGCTATCTCAACCATCACTTGATCCCTCACAACCCTCATCTCATCCACTTCTAGATACCAGTGAGCTATATCATATTCCATACCATCTTTGCCATCTATCCTACTATCACACTATACCATAAGAGCATCCCTCTCCTGGGTAAATCACCCCATCATAGTGATATCCCATTTGAACTCTCACTCTAGTTGCTCCATTATCTTCCCCTAGCTATAATATCTCTCCTCACCTTTTCCACCTCCTATCATAGATGATATGCCTCATCAATAATATCATTCCTACCCTCTCGAGCCTCATCCTACTCTCTAACTAAATTTTTTCATCCTAGGGCTAACCACTCTACCTCTACTAGGACATCATCTTGCTTTGCCACTAGAGCATACCTCTCATCAGCCAACCATCTCGATTCTCTCAAAACTATCTCTAGCATCTCCTCCATCCTTCATCTCTTCTCAATTAGCATAACTTAATCCACCACCCAATCCAGCTCACTCTTCATCACCCTACCCTCCACATCTCGTACCAAATATCATAGCTACAATGACTCCTCTTGAGTTGTTATCCTCTCCTTTAGTCCAATAATAAAATCAAAGGCTAGATTTTATACTCCTACATTTCCCCCCATCAATGATATCTTATCCATCACTAATACCTTCTCCATAAGAATTACCTCATCTACTGGTAATACCTCACTTCTCTCCTACCCCTCGAAGTGTCTCCATGAGACAAACTCCCATCTACCTCTCTTCGTGATCACACCTAATGGAGTAGCTCATCCAACTCCAAATCCTTCTCCTTCCTTGAATCTAGTGATCCTGGTGCTCCTGGTGACCCTGCATGCCCTGGTGAACCTACTATCATCACCCCTCCTAGAAATACACCTGCCACCTCTCCCTACTCATCCACCACACCAAATCTTGGCTCCCATCTCTTCCTAGCCCACAACACATCATAATCCACTGTTGTCCCTACATTATCCACATACAATATCACTATCACCTCATATGATGTAGGGTGCAAGGGTGGTACTACTGGTTATGATCCCTAATCTCCTACCACTCTTCAGATAACCATTGGTGGATTTGGTCATCCCTACCACAACCCAAACTTTTGCATCACTCAAGAAAATAGAATGTACTCCATGTGCTTCTCAGACCACCCGATCAACCATCTCCCTTGCCTCACTTAGTAGATATGTGTCGCATCCTCCTCCCAATGTGCTCCTCACCATGGCCTCTAGATAATATCATCCACCTTTAACTCATCCAACCTCTATCGGTAATACAAAAAATCACCCTCATGATCCCTCTTAATCCTCATTTCCATGTCTATATTTCATCTTATCACAAATGGTACATCTAGACGCATCATTGTATTTGCCTCATACAGGAGCATAGTCAATCACAACACCACAATATGCTCCCATGCCCACACCTACAATAAGGGACTAAAGCTCAATCTTGATTGATCAGTCCTAACCATGTTATGAAATTATCTGTACACCTAGGCTAGCAATGCTGGTGCCCAAACATATATCATCTTTAACTCCATTATATTCTAGAGGAATTTTACCCCTGAAGTATCTGGCAAGACATAACTCATGATTAACAACATTTCAATAATGTGTTGGTTGGAAAACATCTTGTCCTTCCAACACCTCTCATAATACACCCTACCCTTCAATCCCACATCCCTCCATCTATCTTTGAAGGCCCTTTGTAAGATGCCATATTGCCTGACCTTTCTTGTTGTCTTCACTGTGATGCCCTCCATCAATAGCTAATAGATGTGATACACATCCTCCAAAGTGATAGTCATTTCTCCTATCGATAAATGAAAGGTATTCCTCTCAGGATCCCACCTCTCACATAGTGATGATACATATGCATGATTGGCATGAATGCTTTGCATCTCCCACACTCCATACAAGCCAACCACATGTAGTCAGGTGCTATCATCTCCCACCCACACCTTCTGTAGCTTATCTCTAATAATTTGTAGCTGATATCGAGCATATATATTTTTTACCTACATCCATCCACCAACACATATGTCAATACCTCATTAACACATCTTATCTCACATGTATATACATACACTTATCTTACTTTTTCATCAAAAAAAAATTCTCACCCCCATGTGTGAATATGTACAACTCAAAATATTCAAATATTGACATGAAAACTTTTAGGTGAGGGTAATTTTGGATGCCCATTTGGCTCAAACAGAGGCTCGTACCATTTTTTTTATCCAAAAACACATGTACATAAGCAAACAATCTCATACACATCAAACACATGCAAATCGAGAAAATGCCAATAGGTTTAATAAAACACATATCTGGGTACCCATTTACCTAAAAAGCATGCCTATCCAAACATTTTTGTTCCAACATGCACACAATGGTTAAAAATATCACACTCTTCCATGCATGCATCTCAGGGTTAAAAATTCAACGTCAAAACAAATGCCACATCGAGATACCCATTTGGTCCAAATATCACTTTGTACACATATTTCAAGAAAAAAGTCCATGCTCACACTCAAAACATCCATATTCACACATTTACATTCACATGTACACATTCCCACATACAAAAAGTTAAAATAAATGCTCACATTTATTCCACATTTGCACATGTTCCAAAGTAATTAAAGTCCACTTATCGATGGAATGCTCCCATCCATGCTCATGCTTGCTTGCCCAATCACCATCACTCACCCTCATAACCATAATTTTGTAATGCTTCACTTTGAAAATTCTTCCTCACTCCTCTCTCCCTCCTTCACACATCACAAAATTACCATTTGTGCATCAAATTCCCCTTTTATACCCCACTTTTACTGGCTTGCATGCCCATGTACGAACAGAAAAATGTGCACCCCCATGTGCGAATATTTTTGTTCGCACCCTAGGATGCAATTTTTTTCCTTTCAAATTTTTATCTCCATCCTGCCTGTTGTGCCTAGTTTTTCCTTGGTACACCATATTTTGGCAATTTTTTTTATCATTTTCACCCCTCATTTTCATTATTTTCAATTGACTCATCACTACTTTTCGTCTCCTCCATCTCCAATTCATTGCTTGAGGGGGTAGTCATCCAACACATAAAAAGCTACCTTGCACGTGATCAAACAACCAAACATACAATCATGAATACAAAAAATACCTAAGAAATGTTTTTCTAAATATTATCTCAAGTCCTCATTTGCTGGGACAAACAAAAGTAAAATTTATCTTCTCAATCAAAATTCCAATTCAAAAATAAATAATTTTTGATAAGACTCAAAAAACCTACGACTGTAGACAACTCATGGATTCTTTCTTCAAAGCGATAAACTTAAGACCACTTTTTAATGAAGCACCTAACTAAGCTCTACCTTATGGTCCTAATGGTTTATCAAATATTGTCAAAATAACTCACCAATCAATCAGAAGTAAAAATTGGCAAAGGTGTTTGATCCTTCCACAATGGGAACATCTAACATTGATCACAAAAAAAGGCAATCTCATGCCTTCCTTAAAAATCAATCATTATAATGTTACAAGATATTGTACTCAATCACAAATGATTTTTATCAATGCGTCTCTCTCGCAATCATCCACAAGTCATCAATCACAAATTCTTTGCCTTCCAATTCATCCATCAATTCATGTCATCTATTTTTGTACTAAATCATATTTTCACACAACATAGTACAAAAGGGGTAAAATGTAGACACCCAAAAGTCACACATTACCACTTTTCTCATCTTCACAACCGATCAATTTGCAAAACCCTCAAAAATTACATAAATTGGCTTCAAAACACTATTCATTTATTAAAATCACTATTCATCATCCTTAGCCCCCTTGGGCTAGTTAAGATCCTTCCTACGCTTAACTATGGGTCCTCATGCGAACTCAATTAATAATCAACTAAGGTTGAATTCCTCACCATGGTCAAAAAATACTTTATGGTCAAAAGTCAACATTTTTGGTCAAAACTTGCTTTATGGCTAATCATATGGTTAATTAGGCTAATCATGCTTAATTCTAACCCTCCACCTCACCTAGTCTACTTTGAATAGCCTCGTCTAGCCTATTCTTACCTCCTCTCATCTAGATATTCCCTCCATATCACATTCTCATGGGTAATAATGAGAAATAATGACTTTTACACATAAAAAGAAATTTCAAATTCAAAGATATTTCCAACTCAATTCCAATTAATGTCATTTAGAGACTTTCCTCCAGGTCATCATGGCATGAATATGGGTGAGGAATTCTCTCACCCAATCTCATTTATGAGGTAGGAAACCTTAGAGGACACCTCCTAGGATGACACCTCACCATAGAAACCTCATAGGGAACACCTCATGGGAAACCTCAGCCCCTCCCATAACCTTGGCCAAGTCTATATGTAGAATACCTTTTTTATTATTTTAGAGAGATCGATTTTAGCTTATAGAAACTCTGTAGAAAGAGCAATTTGAAATTTCCTCCTCTCCTCAAGCTCATACATCCCCTCCACAAGTTTCCTCACCACCTCCATCAAAATCCCCTTCTCCTTCACTTGTTTTAGTAGAAGTACAAGTTTCCATTTCTCCACTTTAGACCCTTCCTCCTCCAATGTCAACACCTTTTCTTGTCTTAATGGAATAGTAGGTAGTATCATGTTCCCTATTATATTCCATAATAGTAGCCGAGATAATAACTCCTACTACTTTAGATTCTACTATTTCAACCATTTTATATACTTTGATTCCACTTGTATCCACTTTGGTTTCCACATCCACTTCCCCCACTAACCCTATTGTTGCTTCATATCATAATTTTAAGAATATCTCATTGAGTGCACAAGATTGGTGGAATGAAAATTTTGCAAAACCTTCTCAAATGATTGCTTGAAAAAGGTAAACCTCAATAGTAGATCCAGTTGCTCGCAAGATAACAAAGCTAACTATTACCCCCTAGGTGAGCAAAAATGAGAAGAATATGACATTGGATGACTACCAAGTAGAAGAAAAAATTGAGGATATAACCCAATTGTACATGGAAGATGAACTAGTAGTTGCTAAGGCTCACATGGATACTATATATTGAACTTGTGTTGAATATTTTCTATGTTATTCAGGTGGGGTTAACTTTGAAAGGACTTTACACTCTGCCCCTATCCTCATCAGGTTTCAAAGCTAGGCTAGGCTCTAAGAAGAGGTATGAGGGTGATAGCCCCTATTTGGGGGTCCAAGGGTGTTAGCCCCCATAAATTATTTTTAGGGATTTAAGCTATTTTTAGACCCATATGGGCATTTTTGGGTTAATATAATGTCATCCCATGGTTTTGCACCCATGTTATTGTAAAATACCTTCTTGTGTTTTTTGGTATATAGAACAACACTTGCATGAGGGTTTGGTAATGAATATGCAATAAATATAATCATAAGCAAAAAGCAGGTGAAAGGATATTATTGTATTGGAGATGGTTAAGTTTATACAATAAGGAGATATTCTTTCTAGGTTTTTTCCAAAAGGGTTTCCCAAGATAAATTCGTGTTTAATGTGTTATTATCTATTTTTCCTTTTGATTCTCCACTTACTACTTTTATAGATATTGCTTATCAGAGTATTATTTCTCTTCATTTGGTATCAGAGCTAGGTTTTAGCCTTGTTCAAGGAGTAAGGATTTCAATCCTAGGATAAATCAATTCTTGAGTGGGAGCAGTGCGTGAAAGAATTTGGATGAAGGAAAAATGATGGGAAGCACATGGGTAGAGATCAAAAAAATTAATGGATAGAAATTTTGAGTTATAGAAACTCAAGATGGAGGATCTGTTGGTGGATAAATATCAGTGGGTCATGGTCTCGTGAGTAAAACCAATAGGAATGATAGATGAGGAGTGGATAAATATTGATAGGAAGACAAGAAGCTCTATCATATTGTGCTTATCTTATTTGATATTGTTGAATATATCAACAGAGGCCGCAACAAAGTTGTTATGGGAAAATATGGGAGCACTATATCAGATAAATTCACTTGTAAATAAACTCTTTCTCCAAAATAAGTATTCTCTTTGGATGAATTATGGTAACTTTTTGGTTGAACATATGAATGCTTTTAACATTGTGGTAAGTCAATTAAACTCTATAGATATAAAAATGGATGAAGAGAAAAAGTGTATTACTTTACTTTATTCATTACCTAACTCTTGGGATAACCTAGTTATGGCTATCACCAATACTACTTCTAAATTGAAAGTATAAGATATGGTAAGAACATTGCTATCTGAGGAAATGAGATGAAAATATTTTGAGTATTATCATCAGAAGGATGCCTTGGTTATGATAGATCATTCTCAAGAAAGAAGCAAAAATAAAATATGAGAAAGGAAATTGAAATATAGGGGAAAATGTATTGTTCCTGAAAAAAAAAAATGTTAGAAGTGTGGTAAAATAGGGCATTATAAAATAGACTGTAGATCTAAAAAAGATGATGAAGGAACATCTACAAAAATGAATACCACAAATGAAGATTCAGGGGACCTGTTTGTAGCTGTAGCATGCTCAAGTTAACACCATGACTCATGGTTGATTGAATCAAGTGCTTCTTTTCATATGAATTCTCATAGGGAGGGGTTATGTGAATATGAAAAGATAAATGGAGGTGAAGTCTTCTTGGAAGATAATTTGACACATAAAATAATAGGCCGAGGAAGATTCAAGTTGAGGTTTAAATATGGAATATTTAAAACCCTTCCTAGTGTGTTGCATATTCCAGGTTTGGCAAGGAGTCTAATATTTGTTAGTAATATGAATGACGTGGTTGTGAGTATGGAATTCAATAAGGACAACTAAAATATGGTTTATGGATGCTCAGTATTGGCAAGGGGATTTCGTACCAGAATTTTGTTCAAACTTGATGCTAGCACTTGTTGAGTGGTATTTTCACCCGATTGTGAAAACACACTCTCCGATAGGATTTGGGTTCTAAATCCTCTGCTTGCAAAGAAATTAAACATGTAACTTCTCCAAGGTTCCTGTTATGTTAGCATTTTGCATCTGTGTATTAATAATCTCAAATAAAGATATTTAATTAAAATGCTTGGAACACCTTAGTGGTTGCAAGTAACTGAAAACAAGGGGCACTGTGGTTTATTTTACTGTGAAATTTAATGATTGTTCATTGAACCCTGATAAAGCAAATGTGATTTGATCCTTAAATGACCATCTCTGTAACTTCAAAATAAAATTTAATGAAATGCCATAAATGAATGGAATTATTTATGGATTTTGGAGTTTTTTAATTTTTTTATTTTATTTTAATGCTTGAAAATAAAATTGGAGCTTCTGAAAAATAAAATGCAGCAAAAAGAAAAATAAAATGCAAAAGAAAAGAAATTTAAAATTGCATTCAGTTTGATGCTATCCCGTCCTGGCAAAACCGAAGATGTGAGGTTTCCATGCATGCAACCTAACCTATGGGACCTGCAAACACGCACAATCCAGATAAGTTAAGTGCTGATTCCTAGGGTTTGAAATAAAAATTCAGATTTCAAACATTCGCCTAATGCAACCCACAAAAGTGGCATTTAACATTATCTATAAATCTAGAAATCTGAAAACAAAAGAATAAACATTAAATCCATTAGCATGCACAGAAGATCTCCTTCTTTCTTGCCAACAAGATGCAAATTTTTGAACACTCTGCATTAAAAATAAATCATGTTACAATAGCAGACTTTCTGGTTTTCTCAAAACCAGCAAAAGGAAGGAAAACAGCCTCAAAGCAGGCCCAGAATGACCCTCTGGCCTCTAGCACTGCAACTCTGCTCCAGCGGTTTCCGACCCTGTGTCAATCTGTGCTTCTGCATTTATACTTTCTGGCAATGCTCTCTGTTTCGGCCTGTGACGCTTCGCTTCATCTTCCAGATCGATTCGTTTCATCTTTCTTTGACTGCGTGTGTTTTGGCTTTATGCTCGACATTGAGACGTTTGATCTTCTTTGTAACGCTTACGCAGCATGTACGCCACGTGTCCCGCACTTTTTGCACGTTCCGTAATGGCCCCATGAAAATCGTGACAAAAAATAGCATGCAGCCTTGTCCGCCTTCCTGTCGTGAAAACGCGACATGTCGCGATATCGCGACGCCTCGCGAACAGACATTTTCCGTACCATTTGCCCGCAACCTGTCACGATATCGCGACGTTTTTCCACTTCGGCACCTTCGCTGCAACCTGTCACGATATCGCGACGTTTTTCCACTTCGTGCACCTTAGCTGCAACCTGTCGCGAAATCGTGACGTTTTTTCACTTCGGCACCTTTGCTCACTGTCGCGATATCGCGACGTTTTTTCCTCGACCCTTTCGCTCATTCTGTCATGATTTCACGACGTTTTTTATCCTACTTGCTTCAACGTCGATTTCACTTTTTCGCATGCTTTCTCAAATCGATTTCGCTACCTTTTCGCTTATAGCCTTTGTCTTTTACGATTTCGCTACACTGCCTTTAGCCTTTGCTCATTTTGTCATGATTTCGCTACCATTTTCTATTTCATGCCTTCTGCCCGCTTCCTGTCGTGATTTCACGACATTTTGCCTTGTTTCACCTTTGACCCTGATTTTGCGACATGTCGCGATATCGCGACACTTTTCTGCTTCATCTTTCTCTCTCCTCTCTAGGCCACGAAAATCAAACACGTCACGATTTCACGATGTTCCCCCATTATTCGTTGACCATGATTTTGCAACATGTCACGATTTTGCTATCGCTTTCTCTCCCCTTACATTTGCGACATTCACATTTCGTACCTTTCATTTTCCACGATTTTGCGACATGTCGCGATTTCGTGACACTTTTCATTTTTTGGCAGCGATGGAGCAACATGTCACGATTTCGCGACACTTTTTCATTTTCGGCCGCGATTTTGCGACATGTCGCGATTTCGTGACCCCTTTTCATCCTTGTGCAATTTTGCCTTTTTCTTGATTTTTAGCATCTGGGTCACTGAGATCTTCTTTGAAAGCATGCAAAAAAGGTGGGTCCCCAATTTTGGGGTGTGTTGTGGATCAGCCACAACAAATGGCGACTCTATTTGTCAAATGCTCTTGAGCATTTTAGTGAGAACCCAACTCGAAACATATATAAACTCGAAAACATGCATTAGCACATAAGCAATATAAACAAATGCCCAAAGATCAAAAATATATGAATCATCAGAATCATCAAGTATTAGCTCGGTGTGTGCAATGTGTTTTCATTCCCTATCGTTTGAAATTGATCAACATTCCATTGTCAATTTTACATGAATGCATATGTGAGATTATGAATGATTTGTGTAACCTAATAAATATGCTAAGAGATTTTGCTTTTATAAAAGGCATAGTCTTTCTTCTAGTATCATACACAAACATTCAAGATTATCAAACCCTCTTAGGATCAACTATATGAATTGCTTTATTATATATCCCAAAGTTGGTTATGAGTCCCTACTATCTTGAACCCATGTGCAAGTGAATGTGAAATCAGAACTTTGGGGAATCAGACTCCCAACCTAACCGAGATGGGAGTTTAACCCTATCCTTACTATTCTGATTTAGAATTCATTACCTCACTTTGAGCAAAATAATTTAACCAATTATGGAAGAAATGGTCATGCTAGTCTAACCCTTTGGACAATCAGTGGTCTTGTTTTTTAGACAAGACATGTTGCCATGCATGGGCATACTTAACCCCACAATCCAAAACTTATCTTCATTTCTTTGGACCTTGGGGATGACTACCCATCCTTTGCAGAGGACAAGTAGTACGATCCTTCCAATCCAATATAAAGATGAGATGGGAAAAATTTATTTTTTACTTCTTGGACCTTAGGGATGACTACCCATCCTTGCTAGGGACATGTAGTACGATCCTTCCAATCCAAACTTTAGATGTAAATGGAAAATATTAATTTTATTGCTTAGACCTTGGGGATGACTACCCATCCTTGCTAGGGACATGTAGTACGATCCTTCCAATCCAAGATTTATTATGAAATGAGACATAGGAGCTTTGGGGAATCGGATTCTCAACCTAAGCGAGATGAGAATTTATGCCCTATCCTTACTACTCCATGTAGGTCAAATCAAAGCTTTGGGGAATTGGATCCTCAACCTAAGTTCGATGAGGATTTAACCCTATCCTTACTACTCTGATTTTAGGCTTTAAGCTTTATGGAAGTGGTCAAAACCACTGTTTTAAGGATCATGTTGCATAAATAGGATAGACATGAAATACTTCTTTCGCCCAACCTTTTCTTCCAAGTTAGGTTTTGATCATTTTGCTCAAGATCCTTTTTAATGTATAAGACGTGCTTGGTTCTAGATATCTCAAGACTCAGTTTCCAACCTTAGGATTTTTTCTTATTTATGTGATAGCATAACCTTAAGAGGATTTGACACACTTTAATGATTTGTATTTGAAATGCATTTGCAACTAAGATGGAATGTATATGCAAAGTGAGATGTAATATGAATGCATTGTCTTTTGAATTGCAGATGAAATATTGCTATATAAAACTGACTACTTCATGCATCACAAGTTTCAAACGATATTATTAAATTGTTTGTGTTACTTGTGGAGCTTTTACAAGACAATTCCAATGTTTCATATTCTCCCGATCTAGAACATAAGTTAGCATCTCAAGGCAACTTTTTCATCATCATTTTTTTTTTTTATAGACAAACAAAACATGTCAAATAAACACACAACTTTAAATCCAAATCCAAATAGCAATCCCAAAATGAAACTTGAAAACACAAACCCAAAACCAGAAACCAAAATCTATATACAAATGTACACTATAATACAAAATGATGCAAAGCTTGGATTATCACTTTCCTGGATCCCACACATGATTAGAACATTTCAACAAAAATATGACATGATATGCATGCCAAATGTTGTGGGAATCCAACACAAACAAGACTAGGCCAAACAATGCAACAAATTTCCACTTGCCATGCTCACCATACCAATTTGATTTAGTTCCAATAATACTCCCATAGGTGAGCATCAAATTACTAAAATGATTAGACAATAAATGATTTTCAATTTTATCATGTCTATTCTTTAAAATGTAAACTTCATAATTCCCTCCTTGATTTAGAATTAGGCTATCTTTTTCAAATATGCAATTTTGTAAGTAGGAGCCTATTTCTACAAATTTCAAAGCCAAATCATTTTCCAAATTTGTAGGCCAATCAAATTTGTGTAACAATTTACAAGCATCTAGGATATTTACTAAATTAGGATCATTAAAAGTTTTTATCCTAGATTCAATTAGTAATTGTTGATGAATTTGATTTAACAATTCAAGTGCATCAACTTCTTTTCCATTCATTGAAACAATGTTATTAAAGGTGTGATTAAAAATTATACCTTGTTTTTCATTTACCTTTAATGACATTTCACCATAAACATTATTTAAATTCAAAATATGGTCATCCTTTTCAATCCTCAAACATTCTTGGTCAAAGTGTATGTCCCATGACCTCATTTGATGATCACTTCATTTGAGTTGCTTCCAATTGATCCATCTCTTTGTCATTTGGTTCTAATTCTTTGTTCACTATCCATGGTATCTCTTCATTTGAATCCTCCAAATCATCATGCAAACTTGCATCCACACTTTCAATGAATTTATATTCAACATGATCAAATTTTGTCCCCTTTTCAAATCTTGTGAATATGAGATCTTCGTATGATGTAGAAGGTTCAACATCCTGCATATCAAGTGAAATATGAGTTTCATCTATAGGGATGTGAGAAAAGAATGCATTATCATATCTCCCCCAACCATTGTAAAAATCGTCATCCAAATCCATAGAATGAAAATCCATGATGTTTGTGACATGATCTCTTGATTCATTCATCAATTCTTTTTCTTCTTTGTCCTTGGCAATAAGATGGTTATAATCTTCCAAAATTTGATGAGATTTGAAACCCTCTTCCAAAACATCCTCAAATTGTACAGGAGTTGTAATATCTTCCTTTGAGTAGGCAATTATGTTGTCCTGTATATCAATTGGCACACAAGTTTCATTAGTAGTTTTGGAATGAGTGAAGTCTTCCCACTTCTTCCAAGCATCATAATAATCATCTTTCAAAATCAAGTGGTGACGTTCAACTACTTCTTCAACATCTTCCAATTCATCAATGTGCTTCTCATCAAATTCATCTTCACCTTCCTTAGATGGTTCAATTATTTCCAAAAGTGGGTTATTTCTTGAATTCAAATTTATAAGGCTATCATTGTCCAAATTAGTAACCCATGATTCATTATCATAATTTGGAGGGTGAAGAATTTCTTGATCTTTAATTTTACACATCTCATCAATAGTATCTTCCAAGAACAAGTGGTGAAACTCTATCATATCTTCAAATTTATTTATTGATTTTCTTTCCATTTCACTTTCAACCACTTCATTCAATTCTATGGTGGGTTCCGTCATATCACATGTATCAAACATTGTTGAATTTAGAACCCCTTCATCTAGATAATCATGTATCTCTACATGATCCTCACTAGTGGATGTTGTCTTATCAATTTGCACCTCCTCTTGGACTACATCTAAGGTGGTCGTAAGATTTGGATATTCAAATTCATCCCCTTGATCATTCACCTTAGGTATCATTGGAGTGGAGGGTGCTATGTTTGATGGTTGGTGTAGGTTGGCATCAAAAGAACAATCTCTCATGTGAACATGTTGTGCCTTTTCTTCTTCAAGACCTTGTCGTTCTATCTCTTCTAAGACCTCATGGATTTTCTCTAGAGACAAGCCACTCAGCTTTTCCTCAATGAGTGAAGCAAGTGTGGGGTGTATGGCTCCTAGGTATACTTCCATGGCTTCCTCTTCTAATGTGTTAAAATTTTCCCACATTTGGGAGTGCAACTCACGAAATCTTCCATTGAATTGACTCAAGGATTCATTAGGCTCTTTACATATGGAGGTAAACTGATTTTTCAATATTTCTAAGTCAACCTGATTACCAAAATGATTAAGATAGGCTGCTTCTAATTGTATCCAAGAAGTCCTAACCTCCATGGGTAGTTGGCTATACCAAAAGAATGGTCTATCATCCAAAATGTATGCAAATAACTTACAAGCTACCTCCTCATAAAAAATCTGGAATTTACATAATGCATCCTTGTAAACATGCAGTTTTTGCAAGTATCCTAGTGGCACCTCTTGATTAAAACACCGTAAAAAATCCAATAACATTGTAGGAATATGATAGGGTATCACATGTAAACCCTCATAATAATCCTCTATCATTGATACCATTCTCTCTCTTAGAGACATTATTTCAGCTCTCAGGGATACCATTTGCTCCTCAAGTGTTGCCATTAGTGAAACTTAAAATGTAATTTTAGAACCAAATCTGTTGAATATTCAACTTGCAATTTATAAACAAAAATCAAGTTAGCATCAACTAAGAGATGTATTTATTAAAATCAAATGAAAAGTAATTGCATGAGACCAAAATTTTCAAAATTAAATCAAATCACATATTTTTGTATGAACAATCAGAAAAATATTACAGCATACCTGAATTAAAATAGAACAAGTAAATAAATTCAGGCCGTCCTTTTTACAGTTTGCTGAGTGTTAGAGAATTAAAGCATAAAAAATTTAAATTTAAATAACACTAAAAATAAACCCGTTCGGCCCTCCTAGCACCAATCCGTTGAGTGGTGTTAGAGGCCGAAGATGCTAATAAAATGGACTTGAAATATTTAGCAATGTAAAGTTCTTAAACAATTAAAAACCCGTAGCATCTAAAATCATGATAAAATAAACCCTTTCAGGCCCTCCTTCTAGCGCCAATCTGTTGAGTGGTATTTTCACCCGATTGTGAAAACACACTCTCCGATAGGATTTGGGTTCTAAATCCTCTGCTTGCAAAGAAATTAAACAAGTAATTTCTCCAAGGTTCCTGTTATGTTAGCATTTTGCATCTGTGTATTAATAATCTCAAATAAAGATATTTAATTAAAATGCTTGGAACACCTTAGTGGTTGCAAGTAACTGAAAACAAGGGGCACTGTGGTTTATTTTACTATGAAATTTAATGATTGTTCATTGAACCCTGATAAAGTAAATGTGATTTGATCCTTATATGACCATCTTTGTAACTTCAAAATAAAATTTAATGAAATGCCATAAATGAAGGAATTATTTATGGATTTTGAAGTTTTTTAATTTTTTAATTTTATTTTAATGCTTGTAAATAAAATTGGAGCTTCTGAAAAATAAAATGCAGCAAAAAGAAAATAAAATGTAAAAGAAAAGAAATTTAAAATTGCATTCAGTTTGATGCTATCCCGTCCTGGCAAAACCGAAGATGTGAGGTTTCCATGCATGCAACCTAACCTATGGGACCTGCAAACACGCACAATCCGATAAGTTAAGTGCTGATTCCTAGGGTTTGAAATAAAATTCAGATTTCAAATATTCGCCTAATGCAACCCACAAAAGTGGCATTTAACATTATCTATAAATCTGAAATCTGAAAACAAAAGAATAAACATTAAATCCATTAGCATGCACAGAAGATCTCCTTCTTTCTTGCCAACAAGATGCAAATTTCTGAACACTCTGCATTAAAATAAATCATGTTACAATAGCAGACTTTCTGGTTTTCTCAAAACCAGCAAAAGGAAGGAAAACAGCCTCAAAGCAGGCCCAGAATGACCCTCTGGCCTCTAGCACTGCAACTCTGCTCCAGCGGTTTCCGACCCTGTGTCAATCTATGCTTCTGCATTTATACTTTCTGGCAATGCTCTCTGTTTCGGCCTGTGACGCTTCGCTTCATCTTCCAGATCGATTCGTTTCATCTTTCTTTGATTGCGTGTGTTTTGGCTTTATGCTCGACATTGAGACGTTTGATCTTCTTTGTAACGCTTCTGCAGCCTGTACGCCATGTGTCCCGCACTTTTCTACACGTTCTGTAATGGCCCCATGAAAATCATGACAAAAAATAGCATGCAGCCTTGTCCGCCTTCCTGGCCGTGAAAACGCGACATGTCGCGATATCGCGACGTTTTTCCACTTCGGGCACCTTCGCTGCATGCTGTCGCGATATCGCGACATTTTTTCACTTCGTGCCCCTTAGCTGCAACCTGTCACGAAATCGCGACGCTTTTTCACTTCGGGCACCTTTGCTGCAACCTGTCGCGATATCGCGACGTTTTTGTGCCTCGGACCCTTTCGCTCGATTCTGTCGCGATTTCACGACGTTTTTTCATCCGTACTGCTTGGGCTTCAACCTGTCGCGATTTCACGACGCTTTTGTCTGGCGGGCATGCTTTCTCAAAAGTTGCACGATTTCGCTACCATTTTCGGCTTATGAGCCTTGTGTCGGTTTTCGTCGTGATTTCGCTACACTACCGGGCCTTGTAGCCTTTGCCTCGTTTTTGTCATGATTTCGCTACCATTTTCTATTTCATGCCTTCCCCGCTTCCTGTCGCGATTTCACGACATTTTTTCTATTTTGCCTTGTTTGACCCATTTGACCCGCGATTTTGCGACATGTCGCGATATCGCGACACTTTTTGCTTCATCTTTCTCTCTCCTCTTTGGGCCGCGAAAATCAAACACGTCACGATTTCGTGACGGTTCCGCCACTATCTCGTTGACTGCGTTGACCGTGATTTTGCGACATGTCACGATTTCGCTACGCTTTCTGCTTCCTGCCCCGTTTGACCGGTTTGACCACGATTTTGCGACATGTCACGATTTCGCTACGCTTTCTCGTTTTCGCCCGTGATTTTGCGACATGTCGCGATTTCGCGACACTTTTCATTTTTTGGCAGCGACGGAGCAACTTGTCGCGATTTCGTGACACTTTTTCATTTCGGTCGCGATTTTGCGACATGTCGCGATTTTGCGACATGTCGCGATTTCGCGACCCCTTTTCATCCTTGTGCAATTTTGCCTTTTTCTTGATTTTTAGCATCTGGGTCACTGAGATCTTCTTTGAAAGCATGCAAAAAAGGTGGGTCCCCAATTTTGGGGTGTGTTGTGGATCAGCCACAACAAGACTATAAGTATTGATTGCAATAACTCTTTAGTTGCAGAGGAAACTAATACAGTAGAAGAAGCTCCAAGTATTCTTGTAGCAAATACAATGTTGTGGCATCAACGCATGGGGCACATTGATCAAAAAGGCCTTTGAACATTGAAAATGAAAGGTATGGTTGAAGAAATTTTTGATTGCCCATTAAATTTTGATTTTTGTGAGCACTATGTTTTTGAAAGCAAACCAGAGTTAAGTTTCCCAGTAGTGCTACAAGATCTGAAGGAATTTTACATCTAGTTCATAGTGATGTGTTTGGACCTACAAAAGTAACAAAATTAGGTAAATCGATCTATTTTGTTATATTTATAGATGACTTCTCAAGAAATACCTAGGTATACTTTTTACGATACAAATATGATGTTTTCAATAAATTTAAAGAGTTCAAGGCTCTTGTAGAAAATCAAAATGAGAAAAAGATAAAGGTTTTGATAAGTGATAATGGTGGTGAGTATTACTCTAATTAATTTAAGCAATTTTACAAGGATTGTGGAATAGAAAGACATAGTTTAACTCTGTATACTCCACAACAAAATGGAGTTGCAAAATAAATAAATAAAATGTTGATGGATAAGGCCAGAAGCATGCTAAGCGGTGTAGGGTTAGAAATTTTTTTTTGGGTAGAAGTCGTGTTAATTTCTTGCTACCTCATCAATAGATCTCCTACCTTAGATTTGGTGGATAAAAATCCACAGGAAGTATGGACTAGTAAGAAACCCTCTCTCAGTTATATAAGGATTTTTGGCTGTGAAGCTTATATTTATGTCCCAAAAGAGAAAAATACTAAGCTAGACTATAAATCTAAAAATTACATATTTTTGGGTTATAGTATTGGTGTGAAAGGATATAAGTTGTGGAATTTAGAAACATAAAATATTACATATAGTTGTGATGTGATATTTAGAGAAACAAAGGGGTTCCAAAATAGGAAATGCAACCAAGCAAAGAACCAAAAATAGTTCAGGTAAAATTGGAATATGAGGAAGAACCTATGGTAGAACTTGATGCTATAGAAGAATATGAATTATAGAGAGATTCTAAAGAGGAATATTTAGAGGAAGAAGGTGAGGAGGAAGATAAATATGTAGAACCTAGAACTCCAATTTTGAAGAGATTAGATCGAGCAAGAAGAATCCTAGAAAGGTATAGCCCTTCAAATTTTTGTTCTACATTTAATTTATCGATTACTGATGAAGAACCCAAGACTGAAAGGAGGTATTTCATTCAAATGAGATTAAGTCTTGGAAAAGGTCTATGGAAGAATAAATGAAGTCCTTGGATAAAAATAAGACATGGGACTTGGTGAAATTACCCCTTGGAAGAAAACCTATTGGTTGTCAGTGGTTACTCAAAGAAAAAGTATAATGTAGAAGGAAATTTAGAGAAGTACAAAGCTTTCTTGGTAGCAAAAGGATTTTTTCAAGTTGAGGGAATTGAATTTGGTGATATTTTTTCTCCTGTGGTTAAACTAACATCAATTAGAGTTATGTTAACTATTTTTGTTGTTTTTTATTTTAAAATAGAATAGATGGATGTAAAGATAACTTTTCTACATGGTGATCTTGATGAAGGCACATATATATATCAAAACCAAAATGCTTTAGGATAAAAGGTAAGGTGGACTTGGTATGCAAGTTTAAGAAGTCTCTTTATGATTTGAAGCAATCTCCAAGGATGTGTTGAGTGAATATTTTGTCCTATTACAAAATGAACACGCAACTGGAGTCTCAAACCCGAAGACTCTTTCTTGCAAAGAAATATATTATTTTTAATTTCTCCAAGCTTCTTGTGAACAAACCTTTATATGCATATAACCAATTTTGACTTAATGCAAATAAATGAATGTATCCTAGAATAGCTTAAATCCTGCAAGTAACTGTTAACAAGGGGCCTTTGATGATTCACAACAAACTTTGTAACCCTAATTTGTTAAAATAACCAACCATGTAAAAAAAGAAAGAAAAATCCTTTTTATGCTCTTGAAATTAATGAAAACCAACCCAAAAATAAGTTAGTGGCCCTTTTTATCTTTTACTTTAAAAATATTTCAAATGAGAAAGTGCGTGGTATAGGCCACTTCGTTTTAAGCTCCGTGTCTTTAGCGTGCAATTCATTTTACTGTTAACTGGTTCATTTTATCTTTTGTTTAACTGTTCTGCTATTTCTACATTAGCTTTTGGTGTTAGTAAACATCCATAGAGTATTCTAGAATGTACCAGAATCCGAAACTCAGATTTTCAAATGAGATTAAAAATATATCAGAAACTAAAACAGAAATGTTCTTATGCGAATCAGCTAGAAAAACCGAAGAAGGACGTTAATCTGGTTAGCAATCTCCTCCCTGCAAAACCCCAAGTTATGAGATGAAGCTCTAAAACAACCTGACCTAACAGACCTGTAATAAAACACAGTCAAATCAAATCAGATGCTAGACTCTAAGGAAATAAATAATTTGCATCATTCTATCATTCACCTATCGCAACCCACATTATGGTGTAAACGAATAGATACAAAACAAAATAATGCAAAGGAAAGATATACAGAAATAACAGTAGTCTTAGCCTTCAATCTCCTTTTGGTTTCACACACAAAAGTTACTCCTGCCAAATAACTCCTTTATTCAATAAAAATAATGCTTTCTATTTACAATTTCCAGCCCCTGTATCTACATTCGCTTCTGCTTTTAAACTTTCTATTGCAGCTCTTGGTTTCCCTCTGCGACGCTTCGTTTCATTTCCCATAACGCTTCGTTTCATTTTCCCGCTTCTTTGATGCTTTGACCTTTCGCTCGAACCTGAAACGTTTGGTCTTCTCTGCGGACTGTAACCGTCGATCTGAAGCGTTATCATGAACCTCATGCCTTTGCGCCATGTGTTCAATGCATTTCTGCACGTTCCGTAATGGCCCCATGTAAATCATGACGCTTTTATGCATGCAGTCCTGCTCCTCTGCTTTCCCCGTGAAAACGCGACATGTCGCGATATCGCGACATTTTTCTGCCAACAGCCTTGCCGATGCAACCTATCACGAAATCGCGACGTTTTTTATCTTCGTACGCTTTGGCCACAACCTGTCACGAAATCATGACCATTTTCTCCTTCGAGCCCTCTCGCCGCAACCTGTCACGAAATCGCGACCATTTTCTCCTTCGGCTAGAACGTTTTCCCAAAAGTTGTGCGAAATCGCTACCATTTTACTACTTAGGCTTTTTTTATCCACCCGCACGAAACGCGACGCGTCACGATTTCATGACGCCTTTCGACTTATGCCCTTTGGCTCAATTTTCGTCATGATTTCGCTACACTGCTGGGCCTTACTACCTTTGGCTCATTTTTGTCATGATTTCGTGACCATTTTATACTTCATGCCTTCTGCCCGTTTGCAAGCCGCGAAAATCAAACACGTCACGATTTCACGATAGTTCCGCCCACCTGTTTCTATTGACTGCGTTGACCATGATTTTGCGACATGTCACGATTTCTCTACGCTTTTCTGCCTTGTCTTTCTCTCTCCTCTCTGGCCGACGAGCAACATGTCACGATTTCTCTCATTTTTCCTTTCAACATGTCACGATTTCGCTACACTTTTTCATTTTGACGGAGCAACATGTCACGATTTCGCTACACTTTTTCATTTTTCAGCGACGGAGCGACATGTCGCGATATCGCGACGACTTTCGGCCGCGACAGAGCGACATGTCGCGATATCGCGACAACTTTTTTCCTTAGTGAAATTTTTGCCTTTTTCTTTGATTTTCTTAGCATCTGGGTCACTGTTTTCTTCTTTGAAAGCATGCAAAAAGGTGGGCCCCCAATTTTGGGGTGTGTTGTGGATTAGCCACAACAAATGGTGACTCTACTTGTCAAATGCTCCAGAGCATTTTGGTGAGAACCCAACCTGAAATATACAAGCTTAGATACAGGCGTCGAGCACATAAAAGATAAACAAATACCGACGGATCAGAAGTACATGAAACATCAGAATCATTAGTATTAGCTCGGTGTGTGCTATTTGTTTTCATTCCATATCGCTTGAACTTGATCAACATTCCATTGTCAGTTTTACATGCATGCATATGTGAGACTGTGAATGATTTGTGTAACCTAATAAATATGCTTAGAGATTTTGCTTTTACAAATGCATAGACCTTCTAATATCATACACAAATATTCAAGATTATCAAACCCTCTTAGGATCAACCATGTGTATAATGAATTGTTTTATTAGATCCCAAAGTTGGTTATGAGTCACTACTATCTTGAACCCATGTGTAAGTGAAAGTGAAATCAGAGCTTTGGGAAATCAGACTCCCAACCTAATCGAGATGAGAGTTTAACCCTATTCTTACTACTCTGATTTGGAATTCATTACCTCACTTTGAGCAAAATAATTTAACCAATTATGGAAGAAATGGTCATGCTAGTCTAACCCTTTGAACAGTCAGTGGTCTTGTTTTTTTTTAGACAAGACATGTTGTCATGCATGGGCATACCTAACCCCATAATCCATGACTTAACTTCATTTCTTTGGACCTTGGGGATGACTACCCATCCTTTGCAGAGGACAAGTAGTACGATCCTTCCAATCCAATGTAAAGATGAGATGGAAAAAATTAGTTTTTACTTCTTGGATCTTGGGGATGACTACCCATCCTTGCTAGGGACATGTAGTACGATCCTTCCAATCCAAGTTTTTAGATGAAAATGGAGAATATTAATTTTATTACTTGAACCTTGGGGATGACTACCCATCCTTTGCAGAGGACAAGTAGTACGATCCTTCCAATCCAAGTTTTAGATGAAAATGAGACATAGGAGCTTTGGGGAATCAGATTCTCAACCTAGGCGAGATGAGAATTATGCCCTATCCTTACTACTCCATGTAGGTCAAATCAAAGTTTTGGGGAGTTGGATCCTCAACCTAAGTTCGATGAGGACTTAACCCTATCCTTACTACTCTGATTTTAGGCTTTAAGCTTAATGGAAGTGGTAAAAACCACTGTTTTAAGGATCATGTTGCATAATAGGATAGACATGAAATATTTCTTTCGCTTGACCTTTTCTTCCAAGCAAGGTTTTGATCATTTTGCTCAAGATCCTTTTTAATGTGTATAAAATGTGCTTGGTTCTAGATATCTCGGGGCTCAGTTTCCAACCTTAGGATTTTTTATTTATGTTGTAGCATCACCCTAAGAGGATTTGACACACTTTAATGATTTGTATCTGAAATGCATATGCAACTAAGATGGCATGTATATGCAAAGTGAGATGTAATATGAATGCATTGCCCTTTGAATTACAGATGAAGTATTGCCATAATTTGTAAAACTGACTCCTTCATGCATCACAAGCCTCAAACGATATTATTTAACTGTTTGTGTTACATGTGGAGCTTCTACAACATAATTCCAATGTTTCATATTTTCCCGATCTTAGGCATGTGTTAACATTTCAAACTTTTATTCTTTTTTTTTTTTTTATAAGAAAATAAAACATGTCAAATAAATACACCACCTAACCGTCCAACCTGCACACACAAAAGAAACAAAGCACGACATTAATACAAAACCTAAACATGTCAAATAAACACACAACTTAAATATCAAATCTGCACACACAAAAGAAACAAAGCATGGCATAATTACATATAATACAAAACCTCAGCCGCTTCAAGCCTGGAAATAGTGTTTCAAGTGCAACCCATTGACGAGGTAATGCCAAATCCTTTCCATCCAAGGTTCTTAGTCTAAAACTATTTTCCCCTAGGACTTCTGAAATCTGGTACGGACCCAACCATAAGTAGTCAAACTTATCATGATCCCCTTTCTTCTCATGTCTTTTATCCCATAACAACACTAGATCTGATATTTTAAAAGCCTTGGCTCTAGACTTTTTGTCAAACCATATTTTTACTACATCCTGGTGTTTACTAAAATGAAGCATAGCCTCATCCCTTTTTTCATCCGGATGCATTAATTGTGTTAGTCTAGACTCAAGTTTATCATCAGTTCCGAAATAATCTTTCATGAAATGCAGTGTTTGTAACTTGAGATTTGTAGGAAAAATGGGATCTTGTCCATAAACCAGATGGTAAGGAGATGTTCCTATTGATCCTTTGACTCTGATTCTGTCAGCCCAAAGAGCCAACTTAAGTTTGTTATGCCAATCTCTAGGATTTCTTTCCAACAATTTTTTTATGACGCATAACAAATTCTTGTTAGAAGATTCAGCCAATCCATTGCCTTGCGGATAATAATTGGAAGAGAATTTTAAACTCACACCGTTGTCAAATGCCCAATTAGCAAATTCCAAAGAGGAAAAAGCTGAACCATTATCACTTACAATGGAGTTAGGCATCCCAAACCGAGTGACAATATTATCCTCTAAGAATTTAATAACAACCTCCGAAGTAGCATTCTTTGTGGGGATAGCTTCAATCCACCTTGTGCAATAATCCGTAGCTGTCAGAATGTATTTGTGGGAATCGGATGAATTGGGACTGATAATCCCAACAAAATCCAGGCCCCATTGCGCAAAAGGTCTAGACTCAATTACGGATTGTAAAGGCATGGAAGCACCCCTGTCTCTATTGGCTGCAGTTTGACATGTATGACATGACCTCACATGAGTATGGGCATCTTTGAACAGTCGAGGCCAATAATAACCGGCTCTAAGGATTTGATGGGCTGTGGCATTAGCGGACCCGTGTCCTGTCCCATGTTTACCATGAAATTCCTCGAGTATTTGCACTGCCTCTTTCTGATCAACACAACGAAGGTAAATACCCTCATGGTTTTTCTTGTATAACGTGCCAGATCTAATTAGGAAATTAGCAGACTTCAAGCGCAAGGCTCTTCGTTGAGTAGAATTCAAATGCGGTGGACATTTACCATTTAGTAGAAAATACACCACATCTGCATACCACTCATCTTTGGTTATATCTGCGACTTCATAATGTTGACATGAAATTGCGAGGTCCTTTTCTGCGATGGCCTTAACCAACCCTTGTCCCCGCACTATCTTCATGGATTGAATCTCAAGATCAAATTCTTGCAAAGTTGAAATCCACTTCCCTCGTCTTTCACCTAATTCATTCTGGATAAACATGGCTTTGACTGCAGGATCCGGGACTATAGCAAACACCCTACTGTGGACAATGTAATGCCTGAATTTTTTAACGGTCTTGACTAGAGCATACATTTGCTTGTCCAAGATGGAGTATCTCAGCTTCGCATCTTTGAGAGGACTACTCAGGAAGGCAATAGGATTTTCAATGTTGCCTTCACTCTTCTGAGTTAAAACACTCGCAAAGGAGTGATCTGAAGCAAATGTGTAAATATAGAAAGGCTTCATATAATCGGGACTCACTAAAACCGGGGCTTTAGAAATCGCGTCCTTGATATTTTTGAAAGCATCTCTATTTTCATCTGTCCACTTGATCTGGACCTCTTTCTTTAACATGTCGTTCAAAGGCTTTGCTATTTCTGCAAAATCTGCAATAAATTTTTTGACGAAATTGATCTTCCCAAAAAATGATCTCAACCCCTTTTTGTTGTTGGGACAAGGAATCTGTTGTATGGCCTCTATTCTTTCAGGGTCAATGGAAATTCCATCCTTAGATATCACATGTCCCAATAGTTTTCCTTTCGTTACCCCGAAAATGCACTTCTTTGGGTTGAGAGAAATGCCATGTTCCCTGCATCTTTGAAAGACTTTCTTTAGATCCCTGACGTGGTTTTCCCTGTTCTTAGAAAAGACAGGAATGTCATCTACATAGACGATGATGCACTTACCTATGAGCCCCTTAAAAGCAAAGTCCATAGCTCGTTGGAATGTGGCACCTGCGTTCAATAGTCCGAAAGGCATTCTCTTGTATGCAAAGGTGCCCCACCTTGTGGTGAAAGCAGTTTTCATCCTATCACTAGGATGGATAAGGACCTGATTATATCCCGAATAACCATCCAGGAATGACATCATCTCCGACCCATTTACCTTTTGGAGTATTTCATCAATGGTGGGTAATGGGTAGTTGTCCTTTTGTGAGGCTTTATTAAGATTTCTAAAATCGATACATAACCTTATTTCTCCACTCTTTTTCCTCACGGGGACCAGGTTAGCAACCCATGTGGAATGTCTAACAGGAAAGATGATCTTAGCTTCTAACAGTCACTTTACCTCTTTCTCTATCAAGGGCTCTAATAATGGATTGACTCGCCTTTGTCTTTGCCTGAAGGGTTTGGAGTCTGGCTTCAACGGAATCGTATGCATTATGACATTCTGATCATAGGTTTTCAGCTCCTTATAACTCCAAGCTATGCAGTCTATGTATTCCTTTAATGTATTGGCAATGGAATCCTTCTCCTGCTTGGTACATGCTTTTGCTATGAATACTTCTCGAGGGTTTTCTGCACTTCCAATGTTAACCAAATCACAGGCTTCCCTGGGAGGTGGAACCTTTTTACCTTCTCTTGGTTGATATCCGATATCGAAAGTTTTTTCTAATGAAGCCATCTCATCGGCATCTTATTACATTTTCTAGTAATTTTTTCTTCCAAATTTGCCTCCTCTAAATCCTTCTCATTTTCATCTATAACCTGCTTTTCAAATATACCAGAATTAGTGATAAAATGGAATATGTGCCTGTCACTATCGAACACTTGGAAATTCGTGACATTATCTGGTATCGAGGGACAAGGGACCAGTTCTATGGAGAATTTCTTGCATTTCTTATGGTCCACTGGTTTCAACATACTCGTAGCTACGGCTAGAGAGTCTGCCAGACGATTACCTTTTCTAGAGATCAGAGATATATTAAAAGCATCAAACTCATCTATTAAATCTCTAACCCTGGTTCTGTAAAGTCTGAGCCGCTTGTTCTTACATACGTATTGTCCCTTCACTTGTTTTACCACCAGCTCCGAATCACCAAGGACCTTGATACACTTAACTTTCTTTCGAAGGGCCAATTGAAGTCCGAGAATCAAGGCCTCATATTCTGCCATATTGTTGGTGGCAGGGAACTGTAGTCTATATGCAGCGAACATAGGCTCTCTGTCCGAACATGATAATTCAATACCGGCTCCTGCTCCTTGCCTGGACTTGGATCCATCAAATCTTAAAGTCCAAATGTCCTGATGTCCTTCAGTAACGTTGCATTCAATCCTTTCATTTTGGGAATTTTTAGGTGTTTCTATGTCCAAACAATATGCTCCCAATTCCGCTTCAATGTATTGGATCTCATTCGGTTTGTTGTATTCTGTGATCATCTCCTTGAGCCTAGGTTCACTATCAATCCGAATTTGGTTGGCCACTCCCCTCCACGGCAACCACATATGTGAAGAATCTATCACAATGTAACCGTTTAGGTTTTTACTCCAATCTCTTCCCAAAACCATGCCATATTTGATAGGAATGTCGAGTACCAATATGTCTATGTGATGTTGAACCCTGGGTTCTGAATTGACTTGAATAAGAACATCACCCAATTCTCCCACTGCCTCCATGGTTGATCTATCCAGCTGCACCACCCTGCTTCTAGAAGGTTTTGGTGTAAGTCCCAATTTTTTACAGATTTCTAGGGGCATAATGGTAGCCGAGGCCCCTGAATCTATTAAGCAATTGTGCAAGTTTTTACCTGCAATTCTAATGGTTATCAAAAAAGGAGGTATATCTCGTTTTTCCTTTTTCAAAACCAATCGGGACTCAACACTTTTAGCTTCATGAACTTGGGCAGGTGGATCTAAACTTTTTGGTGGACTTACTTCTTGGCCTAATAATCGGGACATATCATACATTGAGACATTGGCCTTAGTTTTCTTCATGTCTTCCACCAAGTCATAAGTGGGTTTTTCTGAATTTGACATGTTTTGCACCATCTTAGACTTTTCCACCATGGATGGAGGAGAGGGATTGACATCTCCTTTGAAATCAGGGGGGAGTAATTGGTTGTTTGGAGGAGTAGAGGAAGTTTTGGGCTCCTTAGAACTCCTAGTGTAATACTTGTGATTTCCTTTCCCAAAACGTTTGTTGGCATGAACTTCCAATGTTTCTTCATCTTCGTTTCCAAAAAATTCCACATCCTCCTCTTCTTCACTTTCTTGGGAATGTATAACCTCGGTCAATATAGACTCATGCTTCCCGTGGCCACAGTGCATACAATCATTGTCACAAGGTCCCGATTCTCCAAAATCTTTCGAGACATCTGCATGATTGGCTACGGGATTGGGTACTCGCCCATTATTCGGCTGCGTGTTGTATGTTCCTTTTCCTCTATGGTTATGAGGCCGGTTATGACCCATGGCTTGGTCCACCTTTTTATTGACATTTCCCACCGTAACCAAAACTTTGGCCAAGGTTTCCTTCATGTTTTCTATGGCGGATTCGGACCCTTGTGGTTGAGGCACTGTAATTTCGGGTCCAGTCGTGTTTGCTGCATTAGCCACCTCTGGAATAGGTACAATGGCTTGGGTCTGGGCAGGTGGATTCCATCCTGGATTCACACTTTGAATCGGAGTGATTGTTGGGTAAGTCGTTGGGCTTGGCGTGCTAATCGGAGCAAACCCCAGCATGGTCAACAAATTACTGCCCATGCCGAACCCAGGCAAACCCATCGGGCTATTTTGAATTAATCCCTGCGTTTGAACGGAGGCATTAGGATAACTTGGAAATGATGCCACTTGGGTGGGTGTTTGGAAATTGTTCATCATAGGAACCTGTGGTGCCATTAACTGGTTCATCATGGCAAATTGACTGTATGGACCATATTGTCCCATCCCAGTCAATTGAGACAATCCTGCTCCTGGCAGGTTCATTTGTTGTTCGAGAGTCATTGTCTCTGCATAGGCTAAAGGAAGCGTTGTAACCTGAGGATTCCTTCTAGTCAACAAAGACGTTAAAGGATCTAAGGCTCCGAAATATAATTGCAAGGCGACCGCAGGATCTACCGCAAAGTGACGAGTCAGATTCGTGTATAGCTTTTGGAACCTCTGGTTGAATGTTCGTATGGGCTCATTAGGTAATCTTTTGCATGATACGAACAAATTGTAGATTATGGAGGGATCCAATAACATTCTAAATTGGCTTATGAAGGCGGTTTCTAATTGGGCCCATGAAGTGATGGACCCTGCTGGAAGATTTCGATACCATTCATTGGCCGTGGGGTCTAGACTAGCAGGGAAAACTCGGCAAGCAACATCCTCGTGAGTAACCCCTTGTCTAAACATATAATCTTTGTAGATTTGGACATGATCTTCTGCTGTTGTGGGACCATCGTGCAAGAATTTGGGTAATCCCCTTTCAATGTTTCTAGGCAAGTCATGGACTGCCCCAGGAATATCTAAAGGGGAACTTTGCGCACCATACCAAAGGGCAGGTGGCTATTGTTGTTGTTGTTGTTGTTGGGCCATGTTGTTCAAAGGTGTTAACCCTGTGGGAACAATGGAAACGCTTGGAACTATGGAGACAGATACACCTGGTGTTCTTGTCGCACTTGAAATTAAGGGCTCAGGCCCGCTAGACGTACTTGAGTCTAAAGAAATCCCTAACTCAAGTATCTTGGGTGGTATTTCGATCTCTAATGTTTTGTTTTTCGGCCTCCTAGCAGTGGGAGAAAGGCTTTGGAAAATAGTTTCCCCTGTGGTTTTGGACCTAGTAGCTATGTACTCAGGTTGGGCCAGCTTGGAAACTCTAGAACTCAAAAGACTTCTCTCAACTTACTTGCAAAATACAGTATCAAAATGTTATACCTGCAAGCACAATAGGTGGAAACAAAACTACCCACGTTAATTGTTAGAACAAATCATAATCACAAAGCAATAAAGAAGGCCCTCCTTCTAGCGCCAAAATGTTGAGTGAATATTTTGTCCTATTACAAAATGAACACGCAACTGGAGTCTCAAACCCGAAGACTCTTTCTTGCAAAGAAATATATTATTTTTAATTTCTCCAAGCTTCTTGTGAACAAACCCTTATATGCATATAACCAATTTTGACTAAATGCAAATAAATGAATGTATCCCAGAATAGCTTAAATCCTGCAAGTAACTGTTAACAAGGGGCCTTTGATGATTCACAACAAACTTTGTAACCCTAATTTGTTAAAATAACCAACCATGTAAAAAAAGAAAGAAAAATCCTTTTTATGCTCTTGAAATTAATGAAAACCAACCCGAAAATAAGTTAGTGGCCTTTTTATCTTTTACTTTAAAAATATTTCAAATGAGAAAGTGCGTGGTATAGGCCACTTCGTTTTAAGCTCCGTGTCTTTAGCGTGCAATTCATTTTACTGTTAACTGGTTCATTTTATCTTTTGTTTAACTGTTCTGCTATTTCTACATTAGCTTTTGGTGTTAGTAAACATCCGCAGAGTATTCTGGAATGTACCAGAATCCGAAACTCAGATTTTCAAATGAGATTAAAAATATATCAGAAACTAAAACAGAAATGCTCTTATGCGAATCAGCTGGAAAAACCGAAGAAGGACGTTAATCTGGTTAGCAATCTCCTCCCTGCAAAACCCCAAGTTATGAGATGAAGCTCTAAAACAACCTGACCTAACAGACCTGTAATAAAACACAGTCAAATCAAATCAGATGCTAGACTCTAAGGAAATAAATAATTTGCATCATTCTATCATTCACCTATCGCAACCCACATTATGGTGTAAACGAATAGATACAAAACAAAATAATGCAAAGGAAAGATATACAGAAATAACAGTAGTCTTAGCCTTCAATCTCCTTTTGGTTTCACACACAAAAGTTACTCTTGCCAAATAACTCCTTTATTCAATAAAAATAATGCTTTCTGTTTACAATTTCCAGCCCTTGTATCTACATTCGCTTCTGCTTTTAAACTTTCTGTTGCGGCTCTTGGTTTCCCTCTGTGACGCTTCGTTTCATTTCCCATAACGCTTCGTTTCATTTTCCCGCTTCTTTGATGCTTTGACCTTTCGCTCGAACCTGAAACGTTTGGTCTTCTCTGCTAAATGTAACCGTCGATCTGAAGCGTTATCATGAACCTCATGCCTTTGCGCCACGTGTTCAATGCTTTCCTGCACGTTCCGTAATGGCCCCATGTAAATCGCGACGCTTTTATGCATGCAGTCCTGCTCCTCTGCTTTCCCGCAAAACGCGACATGTCGCGATATCGTGACATTTTTTTCCAGCAGCCTTGCCGATGCAACCTGTCACGAAATCATGACATTTTTTATCTCCGTACGCTTCGGCCGCAACCTATCACGAAATCGTGACCATTTTCTCTTTCGGGCCCTCTCGTCACTGTCGCGACCATTCTCCTTCGTCATGAAATCGCGACGTCTTTGTCTGGCTGGAACATTTTCCCAAAAGTTGCGCGAAATCGCTACCATTTTACTACTTAGGCTTTTTTTATCCACCCGTGACGAAAATGTGACGTGTCACGATTTCGTGACGCCTTTCGACTTATGCCCTTTGGCTCAATTTTCATCATGATTTCACTACACTGCTGGGCCTTACTACCTTTGGCTCATTTCTGTCGCGATTTCATGACCATTTTATACTTCATGCCTTATGCCCGTTTGCAAGCCGCAAAATCAAACACGTCACGATTTCGTAACAGTTCCACCCACTGCTGTCATTGCTGCGTTGACCACGATTTTGTGACATGTCACGATTTCGCTACGCTTTTCTGCTTTGCCTTTCTCTCTCCTCTCTGGCGCGACGAGCAACATGTCATTTCCACTTTTTCCTGTCGCGATTTCGCTACACTTTTTCGTTTTCCATAGCGACGGAGCAACATGTCACGATTTCGCTACACTTTTTCATTTTCCGCAGCGACGGAGCGACATGTCGCGATATCGCGACGACTTTCGGCCGCGACAGAGCGACATGTCGCGATATCGCGACAACTTTTTTCCTTAGTGAAATTTTTGCCTTTTTCTTTGATTTTCTTAGCATCTGGGTCACTGTTTTCTTCTTTGAAAGCATGCAAAAAGGTGGGCCCCCAATTTTGGGGTGTGTTGTGGATTAGCCACAACAGGATGTAGAACCAAAAATTTGATAGGTTTGTTTTGACACTTGGGCTTGGAAAAAGTAAAGCAAATCCATGTGTATATTTCAAAAAGGAAGGTAAAAATTTTATTATCATTGTATTGTATTTGGATACCATGTTGTTAATTGGTGACAATAAGTAGATGGTAAAGTTACTAAAATCTTGGTTATCTTATGAATATGACATGAAGGATTTGGGTGCTACAAAATTTATTTTGGGTATGGAAATAATAAGGGATTGTACAAATAGAAAGTTATGGTTAAATCAAAGGAAATATGTTGATATGATACTATAGAGGTTTAGGATGCATGATTGTAAACTAGTATGTACTCCATATCAAGTTGGTCAAAAGTTATTTCCTAAACAATGTCCTAAAACAAATGAGAAAATTAGAGAAATGCATCATGTTCCTCATGTTAGTGTTATGGATAGTATGATGTATGCAATGGTTTGTACTAGATATGATATTTCTCATGTAGTGAAAGTAGTTAGTGGATATGTCTAATCTAGGAAAGAAACATTGGATTGCTATGAAGAGAATCTTCAGATACTTACGTGGAACTACATATTATGCTATCTGTTATGAAGGAAAATCTAGAGATAATGGTATTGTAAATCTACAAGAGTTCATGAATGTTGAATGGGATGAAGATATTTATAATAAAATATCCATGAGTTCTTATGTGTTCAAGCTATTTGGAGGGGCAACAAGTTGGATGAGTAAAAATCAATCAGTTATTGCTTTATCCACTACAATAGTAGAGTACATTGTAGAAACTCATACCTGTAAAGAAGCAATGTGGCTATAGAGGCTATGTTAAATAGTTAGCATTAAGCAAAATACTGTGAGAATTGACAGTGATAGTTAGAGTGCAATATTTTTGGCAAACAATCCTGGTTTTCATGATCGGTCAAAACATATTGATATCAAGTACCATTTTGTGAGAGATATGGTTGAAGAGAACCGAGTGATGTTGGAGAAAGTTGATACAAATAAGAATACTATTGATTAATTAACAAAGGTTGTTTCTACTCAAAATCTTCTTGGTGAAACAAACCTTTGCTGTAATTTTTATAAACCTCAGAGTTCTGCTTGAAGAAAGACAACTCAACCTCCCAATTGTGTTTGTTGCACTGAATAACTTTACCCTCCAAGGATTGGCCTATCAGGCCTGCCAGCAATTCAATGGAGATGTGAAATTGGACACCATGAATTGTGATGTAACCCTTATCCCAAGAGTCAACAAAGGCATTTGTTATGTTGTCATCAACCCTAGTGAAAAGCTTAAAAATTCAATCAAAGCATTGTTGGTTTTTTCTGTCCACAAATCATGAACCAAATGATGGAGTTGGAACATAGAAGGATCAATGTAAACGGGTTTGTGCTCTTTCATGGTGGGGAACAGGGAAAAAGACAGAGGTCGGTCAATAAAAGGAATATAAAGAGCAGGATAAAATGCCAGGATAATAAACAGGGCATGCATAGGATCAAATAAAAGAATGGCGTTGCCTTGTGAACATCTACTTTGGGAACATAAAAGCATTAGTGCAAAAGGAATGAAGACTTCAAAAATCAGGGATTGGATAGGGCAAAGGTATGATTTGCAAATCAAGATTAGGTTAAAAACCCAGCCAATCACTTGGCAACACTCTAAAATGGTAACTTGGCAATTCGGGGTGCAAGAAAGGCTTAGCCAAAATATATCCAAGCACGATATCTCAAAAGGCTTGGGATGATCGCAAAATTGATTGTCAAGATGATCCTTCGATCGAGAAGGCTGAATATGGTTCTCAAAAAAATAGGATTATACGTATCAAAACACAAGGGATTCAAATGATTCAAACTCATGTGAAAATATGCCTTGGGATAATAAAAATAAGTGGTCACCCAAAAATGATTAAAATTATTGAAAGAGGCAATGTGGAAATGGAAAATAGAGCCTAGGGGAACGTGAATCCAATCTCCCAAGAAAGGCAATGTATTTGAATGAAGAAGAAACCAAAGGTCTGGAAAGTAACTCTTGGGGATAACAAAGGACAAAAAATGTTGATGACTAGGAATGATAGGTAAATTAATGTTCATCATGGAAAACGTGAGTTTGGTCCCTCCCTTGAATTTGGTCTCATTTGAGAAGATCATCCACCTCAGGGGGTATACTATATGTCCATGTTAGATTTCCTTGGGCATTGACCCCAATATTAGCTAGCTTATCAACAACTGTATTAGCCTCCCTGTAAGTATGTTGAATAATGCAATTATGTTGCCTCTGAAGGATGTGCTTGCAGTCCTCAATGGTTGGTCTAATCCTCCAACTGGAAGGCTTAGAAGACTTTAAATAGTTAATGATATTTAGGGAATCACCTTCCACAATGATGTTTCCTAGAATATCTTTGAAAAATTGGAGGCCTCTCCAGATAGCCTTTTCCTCAGCAGAGTGATTTGGAAGTGAATCAAATATCAACATCATATTAATCTTATGCACCTAATAAGCCTTACAACCCATCCAAGCAACTTGGCCATTTGCTTAGTGGGGTTTTAATATAATTGGTAAGATCTCTCCCCCATATTCAGGTTGACACACATTTATCATAATGACCATTGAGTATTTTACCAAATGGGTGGAGGCAATCCATTTAACTACAATGATAGGAGCATATATTACGAAGTTCATACTGCATAATATAATATGTAATTTTGGGATCCCATACAAGATAATATCAGATAATGGAACTTCATTCAAGAACAAAATTGTAAGGGCTTTGACGTCCAAGCATAATATCCAACACAGTTTGCAACTCCATATTACCCACAAGCAAACGGGCAAGAAGAGGCCTCTAAAAAAATAGTGGTAGCAATCTTAAAGAAAATTGTTAGAGAAAACCATAAAGATTGGCATATTCAGTTACTTCTTGTTTATGGGCTTATAGAAATAGTATACATATGCCTAGTAGGGCAACCCCATTTTCACTAGTATATGGTGTTGAGACCATCATACCCTTGGAATTGGAAATTCCAACATTGTGCATCACATTAAAAGAGTTCATCCATGATGACATTGTGCAACAAAATCGCTTAGACCAATTGACGCTTCTTGATGAATGTCATGTGAATGCTCTTGAGCATCTCTGAGTTTACCAAGATAGGCTAAAATGAGCTTACAATAATAAATTCCACTTGAGAGACTTTAAAGTTGGGGATCTTGTGCTAAAAGAGAACCAACATAACTCAAACCTGCCATCGCATTTGCGAGACAAATTTATGGCCAATTGGTTAGGTCCATTTATTATCTCAGAGAATATAGGACATGGTACTTACCACCTAAAATCATTAGAAGGTGTTAGGGAGCTTGACACTATCAAAATTCTTCATCTAAAGGCATTTCATACATAACAATCAAAAATTCAAAAAAAATTGAAAAACATTCAAAATGCAAAAATAATTTAAAACACACAAAAAAAAACAAATCAAAAAGTAATAAAATTAAAAAAATATTACAAAACATCAAAAACACAAAAACATTTACATTATGCATTTCATTTGCACATGCATTCACTTAATTGCATCGCATTAGGTATTTTCATCCATTGCACTTGCATTAGGATAGGTTGTGTTTACAATCTTACAAACAATACCACATTTGTATGCTAATCATGCATATATTCATCATCATCATCCATCACCCCTGTGAGTAATTGTGTTTTTCAACACAACCCCTCCTATTTCTATAAGGTATATACTAGGGTTTTCCGGTCATTCAACCATACCTAGTGATATTCTCAAATTTTGTAGAAAGCTATCTGTAGACTAAAAATGGCCACATACTTAGCAAAATTTAACTAAGTGTTAATGTTGTTATTCCACTCCGAAATCAGGTTGATGGTATGAGTCCACTGGGAAATATCTCCACTTGAAGGTTTGAGCATATTTCGGTAAATTCCATTCTGGGTCTGAAATAATGATGGGTTTCAAATCCATAAAAGTTTGTAAGATATCGTGACATCAGCAATAAAAAATGCAGATTTGGTTCTTGTCGTATGTTCGATTTCGAAAAGTCTTTTTGCTTCCCACTTTGGAAGAGCCTTCTTGCTTTTTGCTCTGGGTTGATGAAAGTTCCAAAATCCACACAATTTTGTAAGATATGATGATGTTAGTGGAAGAAATGTGCAGATTCATGATCTGAGAAATGAAAAAGGATTCTCTTCCCAGAATGAAGATAAATCAGAAGGGGAAAATAATCTAAGTGTTTGACTCCAGGCCAAAATTTGCATTATCTCTAAATTTCATAAAAGTCACGAGGAGATGATGGAATCAGCGATGAAAATATGCAGATTAACAAAGACAAAATAGAATATAAAAGAGCCCAGAGTGGATTTAAGGTTTTGATACTACAGATCTAAATTGAAGATTTTGATGCTGAGGAAAAGAGCGGGATGGCTTTCAGATCACGTCGGACTTAATCTAAGTCGTCCAAAATGGAGAATCAATGGTGGAGGTTGACCTATCATATTTTTGTTATTCGTAATATTTTTGCATCAAAACTATGGTGTGCAGCTGGAAGATGGAACGTCAAAGACTTTCAAGAAAATCTAATCAGAAGTAGTTACAAATCACAGTGTCAAGTTGTTCTCAAGAAATATCGACGGGATGCGTGATCTGGAATATTCTAAACTTCAGTTCTTCTAGTCGACCATCAAGTTTTAGAGATCCTGAATGGCCATGGCGAATGTTCTTCCAGTAGATTTCCTAGAGTTTGAACGAACCAGCTAATGCCAACTAATATTTTGTTGAGCTATTGTAACAAGATTGAATGTATTTTTTCTTGAATATTATAATATGAAAACTATAAAGAGAGATCGAACCCTTGATTTAAAGGGTCAGCTCTAGCGTGTTTTCCTGTGCTATTCTAAATATTTATGAAGGACTAAATGAAAGGAGCAATACATTGACCTTCACCTCAAGGCTATGTTTCTATGTTGGATGTTAGAGGTTCAAATTTCATAGTTGTATTTTTGTAAATGCTTAGATGGTTAGTTTGTGTCGATCATGGATTACTAGTTGTTATGAGTAATTAAAATCTATTGTGAAGTTTTTTATTTGTTATTAGAAGGTGCATTTCTATAAAATCTAGGTTGTAGTGAATTCTACTATTTGGATTATCATTTCCTGGATATTGAAATTGCTTACTGTAACATTTCTCTGTTATGCTTTAAATATCTGAAATGAGTTATCTTGGGATAAAATTTGATCTGGATGTATATCTTTAATATGGTTTTTTGGAAGCTTTTTATGGTAATGCAATGTTGTTAACCTATCCGTCTAATGATATCTACATTTATCTAACCTTACCATTTTCTAACCCTAAACTCCAAGCCCTAATTGATCATAATTGTGTCAACAATCTGCTAAGTTAACAAGGAACCAACCTACTCTAGAGATTGGATTTGAAACCCCTATTTTAGTCCATCCAATGTTGAGTGTTGAGCTATAGCTATCGGGTGCAAGCCTAAGTATAAAGTAGGAAGATAGATAGCCACAATATTAAGAAAACTTGGTGTAATTTAGTGCCCAACATTTTTTGGCATGCCCGGTGGGACAATTCACAAGGAACACGAAACCTATCTTAAGAGTTATTGGTATCTCTATTCGAAGGAATAAATATTTAGTGAATTGTCTTGACCTTGTTAGCAAAGAAAAGAAATTTCACCTAGTGACTCCCTAGTCAGAAGACCCTAAAAAGTATTGTAGATTAGTGCTCTTTCATGTATACCAGGTCCTTCAAGAGGAAGATCCATGATTATTTCTTTCACTATGAGTTACCCCTGAGAGGGTCTACTATTATCAAAATTTTAGATGAAAATTTTGTTGAAGAAGAAGAGCTTCTAGGAGAAAACCCAGTGGTTCCCCCAAGAATACATGTAGCCAGAAACATGGCACACAATGTGGCCCCAAACATGCCACTACAGAAGTACCCAAATTGGGACTCAACTAGGCCCCTTATTTTAGCCCAAATGGATGCCATTCCTCAAGTTGTATCTAAGGCAACACCCACATATGATGGATTTGGAAAGATAGCTTACGAGCACTACCAAGATATCTTGAATCTGGTAGCAATCCATAATATAAAAGAGGAAAATATTATTGTCAGGATTCTAGCCCTATCATTTTGTGTAAAGATATTACATTGGTTCAGAACCTTAGAGGCTAAGTCTATTGATTCATGGCATTCATTGGTTGAGCTATTCATAGAATAATTTAATGAATCTACTGATCCTTTTTCCCTGCTAAATTAGTTTACAGCTATGCAAAAAATACGAAAAGAAACTGTCTCTAATTTTAATTTGAGATTTAGCAAAACTTGGAAGAGAATTCCCCCTGAAGCTAGACTAGCTACTTGTTTGGATTATATGTATTACATTCATGCCCTAGGATCATAGCTAGGTTTTTAGACACAACAATATGGAATTGAAACCTTTCCCCAAGTATATAATGTTGTCGTCCATGCTAAAAATATCCTGATTAATGTAGGAAGAATTCCTGCCAAGACCGTGTTGCCTTACAATTCAAAAAATAGTGGGAGCCATGAGAAATCTACAAAAGCCTCTCACATGGATCCTCCCTCTATACCATATTCATTTATTAATATGAATTCTATTTCTGGATCTAAAGTTGTGTCCTCCACAACTTCTTTCCCCCACCTTCCTTCTCAACCTTCTCAAGAATTGTCTGCTATCCTGGACATCCAAATACCATGAAAGCTCTGAGTAATAGAATGAATTCAATGGAGAAAAGAGATCAAGAAAGGTCACAACAGAGGATATTTCCATATGTGAACAAATATCAAATGCCTAGTCCTAGCAATAGTGTCGGGGTTAGAGTGAATGCAACATATGAGGATCCGAAATGTTCTGTAGATTCCACCCTTGCAAATGTCTAGTTTTTAGTATGCAATGACCCCCATGATTCACAATATTGTGTGATGTATCAACACCATGTTCAACAAGATATGGATCAAGCTGAAAGAAATCAGAAGAGAAGATTTAATATGTTATGGCACCCTGATTAGATCATGGTTGGAAAATACTTAGAGGAAGAAGGCCCAATTACTGTTATGACGAGGTTTGAAAACAAATATTTACAAGTAGACCCTCAGAAAATGGGATAGGTCTAGGTCCCTTCCTAGAAGAAAGTTGATTTCCCCCTCAGAATACTGACATTTTTCCCATTCCCCGAGCTAAGTGAAAGGAGAAGACCAAAAATTTCCATAGGATTCTGAAAAGAGTAACGGAAGGAGATAGGATGAAATCCAAGAATGAAGAGCAAGAAAGGCTTAGGTTCCCCTCTATTACTAAAATATAAATGTTAGAGGCAAACCAACAATACAAAATAAGGTATGATGATCCAGATAGAGAACTAGAAAGACTATCCCTAACCAAGTCTGAGTATAATTATGGAAGAGATAAAAAAGATTCCATCAAAAGCTAGCCTGTATGATACCCTTTTCATTCTGGGCCAAATTGACTTACTTAAAGCTTCCCTCAGTAAAAGTCCCCAGAGAAAATTTGCTACCACCATCCTCAGTATACCTTTAGAAAAGAAAGAAATGGCACCTGCTATCCTAAAGAACAAACCTTCCCTCTTTTATATATCCTTAATAATGAAGGAATGGGTAGTCTGGAATTGCATGATTGATTCAGAAGCATCAGCCACATTTATGCCTAAAGCGTTCTATGAAGATATGGGGATGGAATATACCTGGTCTTGTTTGGGATTATTGCAACTAGATGGGACACTTGTAAAGACGGTTGGAGTTATTAAATATGTATCGATGAGGTTGCACAGAGTCCCTGAGGTGACAATAGTGCAAGAAATAGTGGTGGTGGATTTAGAACCCTATTTTGGATTATGTCTCTTAAGATAATTTATTGCAAAGCTTGGATGATGTATGTATATGAATTATTCTAGAATGGTAATACCTTTCAAGGGAAAGAGGATAAGGATAACTCCTGAGAAACTAGTTGCTTATCATATTGAGAAAATTGAAGAAGACATACGTAACCTTAATCCTGTGGAGGAATTTGAGCTAGTAGAAAACATTGAAGAACTAGATATTGAAGATGAGTTGCCTTTCAAAGAGGATTACAGTTAATTTGGAATTGGTATGGGTACATACAACATCACAAATTAATTGGAAAAGAAACTCCTAGCTATTTTTAATAAATCTCTAAGAAATGATGAAACATGGGTTATGCACTTTGATGGTGCTAAATGTAGAAATGGTGCAGGGGCTGGTGTAGTTCTGCAATCACAGTCAGAAGGGGTGAATAATTTTTCTTATATACTGATATGGTCATGCACCAATAACGTTGCATAATACAAGGCTTTGTGTCTTGGATTAATGCAAGCTGAAAGCATGGGCATCAATATTTTGAACATACATGGTGATTCTGAGTTAATAGTACATTAGGTAAGAAATAAGTGTAGCAGTAAGCATCATTACTTAAAAGCTTACCAAAACAGAGTTTGGTACCTAATGGATTCATTTGATGCCTTGAACCTAACTTTTGTGCCTAGAGAAAAGAATCACCTGGCAGATGCATTGGCAACTAAGGGAGCTAATTTCAATCCTCTTATATATTTTGTAACTAAGAAGACCAAGGGGATTAAAATGGTTTTCAGGCCTGCATTACCGGATAAGCAAATATTCTAGTAGGTTTTTGAGAGTGATGAAAATATTCTGGACTTTATGATAAAAGAAGCATGCTTCATGACTATCCAAGAAGAAGACTTGCAAGAGATAGACCAACATGAATTCATCCAGCTGAGAAAAAATCACATCCCAAAGGGGTTGGTTACCATTAATTCTATTTGATAATGAAGATAGAAATAAAGTGGGAGTTATGAAGGTTGGTGAAAATATCTATAAAGAAATAGAAGTCAGAATTGGAAAGAAGTTAAATATTGGGGTCCAATGTTTAGTTGAGGAAGCAGAAGATATTAAAGCTTTATGTTTAAAATACCAAGATACAGTAGCTTGGTCATATGAGGACCTTAATTTTTATGACAAGGATTATTCAACATACTATTGAGTTAGATCCTGATGCTAAACCATTCCAACAAAAATAGAGGCCTATCAATCCAAGGATATAAGTCATTATGAGAGAAGAACTTTTGAAGCTGTTAAAGACTAGGATAATATATCCGATAAAACAATCTACTTGGGTAGCTAATTTGGTACCTGTAAGAAAGAAGAATGGGGACATACACCTATGTGTAGATTTTAGGAATATGAATCAATATTCCCTCAAGGATCACTATCCCCTTCCTCATATTGATTAGATTTTACAAGCAGTAGCTAGAGTAGAGAGGTTTTCTCTACTGGATGGTTATTCTGGATATAACCAAATCTGGGTAAAAGATCAAGATCAATAGAAGACAACATTTACTACAAAATGGGGACCATTTACCTATCAAAGGATACCTTTTGGGCTATCTAATGTAGGAGCTACATTTCATAGGGCCATGGATTATGCCTTTGGTACACTTATAAACAAAGTCATTCTGATTTACCTAGATGACATGACTATGTTTTCTCATGATAAAAATGATCATCTATATCATTTGGAACAAGTTTTTCAAAAATGCAAAGAATTTGGTATTTCACTGAATCCTAAGAAGTCATTCTTTGCAGTACATGAGGGAAAACTGTTAGGACATGTAGTCTCAAAAGAAGGTATGGCCATAGAACCAGATAGAATTAAAGCAATCCTAGCTATTCCTTTACCTACTAATCAGAATATGTTGTAGTCTTTCTTAGGCCAGATCAATTTTGTTAGAAAGTTCATTTTTGATTTTGCACAGAAGGTGAGGCCTATATCTAAACTACTCAAGAAGAAGATAGAGTTCAAGTGGACTGGGGTTAGGAAGTAAGCTTTTTAAATCATCAAGCAATCCATTTCTACAGCCCTAGTTTTGATAAATCTTGATTTCAACAAAGATTTTATCCTATATGCTTATGGATCTGAACAAAGTTATGATTCAATACTCATTCAAAAGGATGATCAAGGGGATGAACACCCTGTGTTCTTTTGGAGTCAGACTTTACATGACTATCAATTGAAATATAAACTTATTGAAAAATAAGTGTTTACTATGATGAAGTCACTTAAGAAGTTCAAACAATATCTGGTGCAAAGAAAAACTCTGGTGTATGTAGTTCATCCAGATGTGAGAAGTTTTATTTTACAAGGTGACCTTAGAAAAGGGCTGGTTGGATTACTAAGATCCAGGAATATGATGTGGAAATACGAACTACCAAGCTGGTAGGAGGTAGAGCCTTATACCAAGGATTGACAGATATTTTAGCTTTGGCCGGAGTAACAAATTGTCAGATGATAGAAGAATATCAAATAGATATTATTCACACTCTAGATTCTGATTGGATCGAACAAATGACCAGGTATTTTCAAACTGGTGTATGCCCACCTGATCTGAATTCTTATCAAATAAGGAGGTATAGACTTCATGCTTTGAAATATGCATTATTATCGAAAGGGTTATTCAAAATAAACTTGGATGATGTTCTTCTAAAATTTTTGAGGGTGGACAACCAAAATAGAGTCCTAGAAGAATTTCATGGAGGATCATATGGTGGTCATGGCTCAGGAAAATTTACAAATTTAAAAATAATAATAGCAGGCTATTATTGGCCTACTTTCTTTAAGGATGCTTTCAAAGTTACTCAGGTTTGTGATAAATTTTAGAGGTATGTTGGAAGAACTAGAAATGCTACATCTCCTCTAAAGCCTATTCAAGTTGAAGAACCTTTCCAGCAATGGGGATTGTATTTCATAGGATTTATAAACTCTAACTCTTCATCAGAACATAAGTTCATCTTCATAGCTACTGATTATATAACCAGATGGGTAAAGGTTATTCCTACAAAAATGGTAGATCAAGATGTTGTGATCAACTTTATGGAGATTTTAATTGCCATATTTGGAATCTTGGAAGCTTTGGTGAGTGATAATGATATTGCTTTTATAGGGGCCAAGTATATTGATTTTGCTAGTAAGTATGTCATCACTCTCAAAAATACTTCAAATTATTATCCTCAAGATAATGGACTTGCAAAATTTACTAACAAGAAACTATTGAGGATTTTGAGAAAGTCCCTGGAAGGTAACAAGAGGAGTTGGCATCTACTGCTTGACCATTCTCTATGGGAAGACAATATTACCATTAAGAAATCTATCAAAAATTTCCCTTATGCATTGGTATATGAAAAAGAAGCAGTATTGCCAATCCACTTGGAGATCCCAACACTTAAATTTATCATTTTAGAAGAGGAATAATTAAAGGGAGATCCTATAAAAACCAGATTGACACACTTGCTGCAACTGGAGGAAATCCAAACTCAAGCATATGATCATTTTTAGAAGCACTCATCATATATTAAAGCATGATTTGATAAAAATGCCGAGTTCGGGAAAACTTCAGGTTGGAGACTCAGTTCTCAGGTGGAATGTGGACAAAGCAAAGCCGGGAAAACATGAGAAATTTGATTCCTTTTGGGATGGTCCTTTTGAAATAGTGGAAGCTAAAGAATCTAATGTATTCCAACTGAAGGATCCGGAAGGGAACATTCAACCAATTTTGGTGAATGGTTTCCACCTCAAGATTTACTATTTGTAAGTTGTTATCTCATTGTAACATATGTACATAAATATTTCCCTTTCTTTATACACTTTGTTCTTATTTTTGCACTTTGTAAATTGGTCATTTTTTTGAAAAGGTACTCCAACAAAAAGAGAAAAAATAAAAAAATAATTCAAAAAAATGACTAAATGTTGAGAGGGGTGTGCTAAGGTTCTATTCCATGGACGGTACCACCCAAGGTTCTTCGAAATGATGTTTTGCCTTCGAAATTGCATGATTGGATCCAGATGGACAATTCCACAGGATGATCCACCAAGAGAAAGACGTAATAATACAAAAATCCCTCAAAGCTTGGAATAGGTCGGAGCGAAATCAATTCAAAATCAAATGACAAGTTCTAAAATGATGCGTGGAGACTAAATATTGCTCGCACATTTAATCCTAATGAACTCACACATGAAACAAAGAGTAGCCAAAGGGATGTGATGGGTTGGTAGCACAATTTCAAAATTTGACCAATGAAGAGGTACAATGCCACCTTTGTGCCACCAAATTGAATGATGAAATAGATTGGAAAGTGTGCCCACAAATATATCGCACAACTGCATTAATGACAAAATATACACGGGTTCCAAAAATGGGAACTAATGAAAAGCATTTGCCAAATTCACTTTAAGGTCCCTTGCTTCTACAGAAAAGTAAAATAAGTACAACCATACTTGGAAGAATTCACTGTAGAAAATTGGGAAAATGAAGCTTGCTACTATCAGAATGGAAACCACCCTTAAAGACCTTTAAAGATGATTTTTCAGCTACCATCTATGAGGGCGTCGTAAAAATTCTATGACATACGACGATGGCTAAAAACCGCCTCAAATAACCACCCTCTTAGGGTCTAAGAGGGCGATTAAAATCTACCCTCTTAAGACTACGAGGGTATTTTGAACCATCGTCTTAGGACTAAGAGGGCGGTTATTAGCCACCCTCTTAGGTCTAAGAGGAAGGTTCTTACCCACACTCTTATGGACTACGAGGATGATTATTAATCACCCTCTTAGGAATTTATAACTTACTAAGAGGGTGATTATAAACCGCCCTCTTATGGTCCCACCCTAAAAAATATATATAAAGGAGACGATCCATGTTGGAGGGACTATGCCATTAGATAAGTTATGTCATCGATTATAAAGAGCCTATGACTCTTTATTCAACACTCTCTCAGTAGAAACAATTCTATCAGTGCATGTTTTAACTCCATGATCAAGGTCCAAGAGTTTGCAAACTTTACAAATCTACTTGATAATAAACAACATCTCACATATACTACTAGTTCTTTGAGAATCAATCAAATTATACTCAACAACAGAAAACAATTCTCTTTGTGGTCTCGGCTTGCAAAACACCACCCATGGTGCCTATCGACATCAATGTATTGATATAAACTCATCCTCCTGATCAAAGCTCAGAAGCTGCCAAGTAGACATTGTAACATGATTATCAATGAGATCTTGCATGTACTATCAACACCTTGTCTTCCTTATCCAATGGTATTTTAATATCACAATAAATCAACTAAGATGGACTGAGAGTAAATGATAATGATAGTGATGAATGTATATTTTTAAATTAAATGTCACTCCTTGTATATTTTAAAAAAAATGTATATTGAGAAAATTCAAACTTTACAAAGCTACTTGATAATAAACAAGATCTCACACATACTACCAGTTCTTTGAGAATCAATCAATTTATACTCAGCAACAAAAAAATAATTCTCTTTGTGGTCTCAACTTGCAAAACACCACCCATGGTGCCTATGACATCAATGTATTGATATGAACTCATCCTCCTAATCAAAGCTCAGAAGCTACCAAGCAAACACTATAACATGATTATCAATGAGATCTTGCATGTACTATCAGTACCTTGTCTTCCTTATTCAATGGTATTTTAATATCACAATAAATCAACTAAGATGGACTGAGAGTAAATCATAATGACAGTGATGAACGTAGCTTTTTAAATTAAATGTCACTCCTTTTATCTTTAAAAAAAGTATATTGAGAAAATTCAAACTTTACAGATCCTATGCCCTAAAGAACACCCCTATGAGTTAGTAGCATGTTACCCACATATCGTCAGAACCACTTACCATTCATTTCCATGTTAATCACCTCAATCACTTGTCCTAAGATTTTAAGTATATATCTTTTCCTAGCAGTACAAAACAACTTAGTGTTCATGTTGCCTCAACTTCAAGAAATTTTCATAGAATAGCTCTACAATAGGATTATTGAATCGAGGTCCATCATGATGTGGTGTTGCAGGAAGGTGAGACACTTACCATAACAATCACCCAGGTTCAAAATGTGACAAGCATCCCCCCATGTTCAACTGGTTGTCCAACTAATACAATCAAGTATATGTGGTAAAAAAGTTGACATTTCCATGATTCAAAGATCCTATGGATGTATAAAGAGATGGTTGATTTCTTAACTAACAGTAATAGTGCAAAGATAGAGTAGCCCGCCTCCATGGGCATTAAATTTTACAATTAAGGAACTAAACGTAAAAAGATCATTCAATAAAAATATTCATAAAGTTTGTATATATGTATATAAAGAAAATGTTGGGGAAGGCCATTGTGGGAATGAAAAGTATGAATAGCTTACCTGTAAGGAGCATTCTCATCCTCAGATGGCATTGTATCTCATGTTGGTCCCTTACTTCCTCCCTATTGTTGAATGCTCCTTCTTCAACCACTTATCATTTTCAGGTTTGTAAACTCATACATGAAGTACAAACTAGAGTGTGAGGTGAAATTCCATTACACATCTAATGAGTGCTACCTCAACAATTTCAAGATTGTAACCATAAGTTTGCAGGACCTGCTTATGGACATATACTTGTAAAACCTAAAAATATAAAGACTATTATGAAGGGAATGTGAACTAGTCATGTGGAACAAGAACCTACATTGAACAAACACAATTTTACATGATGCAAGGACTTTGCAATCCAGTTTGACTACATCAAAATGGGACTTAGCAAAAGAGTGGAGAAGATTATTGTGTCCAAAAGTTGCTAAGAATTGAAATTGATGCCAGTGTTGTGATGATTTTGTATTTATGGCTTGTGCTGGCAAACAAAATGATTATCTGTTGCAAAGTTGAACAAAGAGTCATAGGTTCTATTCCTGCCACCTCCACCTAGTTGTATTCAAACTTCAAACTTCAATATTTTACGTGCAAAAAATTTATAATGTAGAAGAATTTAATAGTTTATTCTTTTTTTCAATTAAAATAATAGTTGACATAATTCCCACATAATTGGCTAATAGCCAAAGACAAGAAATTAACAAAATCATGACAATTCTAGGCAATGTTCTACATTATTATTACCAAAAATAATCTCTTAAAAATGTAAACATAACTATAATAAACAATGATTGTTCACCAAAAGTGGGACCTTTCACTTACATTAAGTTTCCCACTCCTTGTACAAGGAAAAACATGTCCATCACCTCATATGAAGGACAGTCAGTTAAACATTTATGGGGACATATGAAATGAAGGAAAGTGCTTGACACCAATTGCCATATCTTCTCTTCCGTATTCTTTTGCTTATTCAAACCCTTTATTGCCTTCACGTCCTGCCAAAAAATAATGACAAGAACGTAGTCAGTTAGTTGTTATATTCAATTTGTACCTAATGAGGTTGCCATGAATTTGTGTAATACCCTTTCACTTGACTGGTGTATAGGGTATGGTGTGGAGCATCCTCCAGGTGTTGACCTGAGATCTTCCTCAATTGAAGAGGAATTTTGAGGTTTTTTAAAACCAGATTGTTGAATGCTCCTTCTTGCATCAATTAGCATTATCATAAACTGCTTCGATGCAAAAGGTAGAGCCCCAAAAGTGTACAAACTCTTTTGACCATCATAAAAGTAGGTAGTCTCTTACCCAAAAGGGTCTCTCTATAAATGGAACATAGACATTAGTTCTTCAAAAATTTAGAAAACAACACATGCAACATACTATCTTGTTCTAGGATAGAAGCAACCTAACGAACATCAATTTCTCAAGCCTTTGATTCCCATGAGCCATAATAGTAGTACCAGATCCTGACATATGGTCTACAAGCAGTCCTAAATAAGTAGTAAGCAACCATTGTTCATGTTGCCTCAAAGTATATTGACCAATAGATAGCAAAACAACACATGCCTACAATTGGAAAAAATATAAAGGAGATGATCCATGTTGGAGGGACTAGAAGTTAGGCCAAACAGTAATGTAATTTACAATTATACCACAAACGAGAACATAATAACAAGTCCACAAGCAAGTTTATCAAAAACATAAAAGATAAAAAAGACACACTTACAGGGTTTGTTCAATCCATCTACAATAGAACATGATAATTTCTTCTTATGCAAATGCAAAAACATGTCAAAGTTCTTCAAGCCTAAAAACAAATATCTTAAAATTCTAAAATTCTTTGCAAAATTAAATTCTTCTTGCTTCTCATCATTCCATCACCTTGTATGTAGCAGTAAATAAATTTCCATGCCACAAGGCATCCCTATAAAATACTCTCCAGGACTAATACCTTGTAGTGAGGACATAATGTATTAAGAATAAAATAAATATGAAGTTCCAAACAAAATGCAATAATATGCAACCAAATGATCATGACAATTAGTATCATATATCAAGACTAGGTAACCATATTTTCCTTACAGTGATCAAGAGAACACAAGGGCTATGAATGAGTCACTCATAAAGACAGATGTCAACAACTAAAAGAGGTAACATCAAATATAGAGTAGAAGTGATTTTATCCATAAATAGAATATAAACCCTTTTGAAAAGGGAAGAACAAAACACTAATAAACAACTACATAAACCAAAATCAACTACAAAAACACTCAGTTCAATGCAACCTTAAATGGACAACCTGAGCCCTCCATATAATGGGAAGATGTCTAAACACCCCTACCCACCCCAACCATCAGAGATGAGGTGAGAGGGTATCCTGAGACTTCCATCAGATACATAAATATCCATCTATACAAATCAAGTACTGTTGCTAAGGACTAGGACTAAGAGTCAAACATGAAACATCAATTTCATAACTAACACACACTCAACACAACTTTATCAAATTACCAAATTACCTTCTTGTATCTGATTGGCCAACCTCATGCTCATGATACCTACTCGTCTCACTCCTAGCTTGGTTGTCCATTAATTATCTACTAGTATTTTCTAAAAATAGAACAAAAAATTTAACATCAAATATAGAGTAGAAGTGATTTTATCCATAAATAGAATATAAACCCCTTTGAAAAGGGAAGAATAAAACACTAATAATCAACTACAAAAACACTCAGTTCAATGCAACCTTAAATGAAAATAAAATAATAGTTAATGCTACAACATGGCATAATTTATTTGTAAACAATATTTGCTATAGGCTAGGCAATGAAGGAGCCCACAACATCCTTCATTGTGGCCATTTCATCATTCCTTCTATACAATATTATTTCCTCTTTATGGGCGACATGCACATTGACTTTGCAAAAACCTTCACCCAAATTTTGACCATGTATAAGGTCTTCAGGGTTAGTACTGATCACAATGCCTTCGACCACTACTTTATCATTATGGATCTGAGTCAAGTAGCATTCCCTTCTCTCAGTTTGAGTGATCAGTTTCATTTTCAATCCCTACATGGAAAATCAATAGCCCAGATAAATTCACCGCATAACGTACAATACAAACTAAGTCAATCATTTTATATTTGAAATAATAGTCATACCATTGATGACTCTAGCCTAGAAGGTATTGAGTAGTTGCCTATACCTTGATCACCACCACCAATGTTGTGTCCACTTGTAGGGGTAGCATGTAGTGATGTTGCCTATGGAATTATATGCAAGGGATCATTACAAATTTAGGGGTGCAACATGTAAATATTTCAAATATGAAATCATAAAAAAACTAACACACCTCTATTTGTGCAAGCCATGTCAAAATCTCATCAATATTTTTCTCTCTCTACAAGCTTCTCTTCCATATTTTTCTCTCTCTACAAGCTTCTCTTCCCACTTTTGCTCTTTCTCTATCGTATGCTCTTGCATCTGGTGCAACTTCTATAAGTAACCCTCACCAACAAACATAGCAGTTGGTGATACTCCTTTGTTGACACCCCAAACCCAACCTAGTCTTTTGGGTCCTAAAACCTTGGCGAGGGCATCATCCTTAATAGATTGATTTATGGAGCTCGTAGATGATATTTCATCATCCAATTTTTTCTAGCAACATCACATGCATAGTTAATTGGTAACATGTTAAAAAAATAATCGATATAACAATGGTTTGAAGTTCAATGTATTGCTATTTCCAAGGGAATGTCACTTATGATTATCTCTGCAACTTCTAGTGAAATAGGAGCCCCATCCTTCTTTGTATGAGCTACCATCCACACAATTTCCCTTGGTAGTGGAGTTTCCACATTTGGTTGGCTCTTCCTCTACAAGATATATAGTTGGAGAGACATAGGGATAAGTCATACATGACAAAACAATATAGCTATATATGTTTATCACATAATGGACGAGTATGATAGAATACCATTTCATGCTCTAGTCGAGCATATCTTGTTTGACTACAAGTGTGCATGATGGATTGGTGAGATCTATTTTGTTTGTTCCTTTGCCTCACCACCTACAACACAATGAAGAAACCAATATATAATTAATTCATTAGGGAGAGCAAGGTCGACAAAATTCACATGAACATAACAATGATATGAACTACCATAGCAGATTGGTTGGTACTTGCCTTAAACTCAGCATTGCTCCTACCATTCACAAAGGCTTCCCAATATTTTTGTGATACACAATATGGGGGATTAGCAATTCTATATTCATCATTATCATACTTATCATAGTGTTTTTCACAAGTCGATGCTTATGTTCACGCCATTGCTTGTCCATGGTCGTGAAGACCCATTTCTTCATTGTGTTCGAAATGATATATTTTTGCTGCATCAGACCAATATCTTATTAGATGCAACATTTATATAAGTATTCAAAAAATGGACACTAGCTATGAACTGCATTGGCTAGAAAGTTATCGTAATGAGTGTCCATAACTAGTTTTTAACTTCCACTAGGATTGCTCTCCAGTTTGTATGGGTGATAGGGACAATCTCCCTCACAATCACCCCCAAGTAAGATGAAAACTTAATAGAATTTGGACCTACGGGCTATCCATTTAGATTGCAAATGATCTCCACCCTATCTATGTTGCTTGACTCTGTTGCACATCTTGTTGGACCTCTCTTTCTACGATATTCAATGTTCAAAATGTGTGATGACCTGGCATCAACACCTATAATATCGACACCATCCAAACATCATTATGCCATATAGTATGACAAAAATGAGTAACCCAACATCACGAGCAAATTTCTTATGCAATCTACGTACCTTATTCACTAGCCAAAGCATTGTCAACCTCATTTCGAGTATTCTCAACATTGGATTCATTTATGTTATGGGTCACCTCCTTATCTTCCTCATTATCGAAATGACATAGCTGGTATTGTCCAGTTGTTGCTACAATACACCATAGTCGATGACAAAACCACGATCAATTCGAATATGCCAAGGTCAACCACTATTGAACAACACTATCAAATTTCAAGTACTTACTAGCGTGCGAGGCGTGTATCACTGACTCCTAATTTATTGTGACAACCTCAACTACCTGTGACCTCTTTCTTGGTATTTTTGTAAAAGAAAAATAAATAGAAAGCATGATTGTAAGAATGCTAAATGAATGGAAAATTCTTATTTCAAGTGCAATTCTTATTTATAGATATAGGTGAATGGACAACCTGAGCCCTCCATATAACGGGAAGATGTCTAAACATCCCTACCCACCCCAACCATTAGAGATGAGGTGAGAGGGTATCTAGAGACTTTTGTCAGATACATAAATATCCATCTATACAAATCAAGTACTGCTGCTAAGGACTAGGACTAAGTCAAACATGAAACATCAATTTCATAAATAGACACACACTCAACACAATAAACCTTCATTTCAACACATTACAACATGCATGCATGATTAGACTCTTAATCCTATGCCCTAGCAACACTTGTATTCTCTCTTTTTTATACCAAATTACCTTCTAGTATCTGATTGACCAACCTCATGCTCAGGATACCTACTCGCCTCACTCCTAGCTTGGCTACCCATTAATTATCTACTAGCATTTTCTAAAAATAGAACAAAAATGATTGGAACTCAACATCATTATCTCGCAGTTCTTGTCCACTCTTTGAGAAATTGTCATTGAACAATACGTATGCATCATTGACCATTCCAACGATGTCATCTTGAACATCTTTAGTAATTGGACCCTCATTAGTGGTAGAGCACGTGTTCGATGCATATTTGTCATTCCAATGAGTTTTGCAAAAAAACTCATTTGCATAACCTAGTACATGTTTGTTCTGAAACCAATTCTTTTCTTTCAACTGACTCTTCTAAGACAAAAAGTAGAAGAACCCTCAGCTAAACAAAAACTAGAAGAGTCAGTTGAAATAAAAGAATTGGTTTAAGAATAAAAGAAAGATCCATGGTTAAATCTATGACTTCCTCGGACGTTTTCATAAAAGAAAAAGCCATGGTTTAAGAATAAAAGAAAGAGCCATGGTTTGAAAATTATTATTATTTACTTTACAATGTGACTTCCTCGGGCGCTATCATAATATTCTCTCTTTGCTCATCCTTTGCTAGTCTTTTCACCTATGCTAGACTGTGGAAATGAGGCTATGTGTTAAGCCTCCAATCCTTATGAATTTGATCAAATGACCTTCTAAAATATTCATGCAAACAAATAGCAGAGGACTGATTGTGAAAAAATACTATTTCTTGTCACACTAGGGTAAGGTAGCCTTAAAAAAATCATGAGACACCATCATATACATAAGCCCCATCTAGGGTAAAGAATGCTTTGAAAAATTAAATGACAAATCAAATCTATGGAAATAGTTTAATTCTTGAGAGATGAAAATGGTTTTGTTGGAAAATAATTCTGCAAGGCATCTTGATCCATGGACTGCCAGATGACAACTAGATGTAAGGGTATGTAAAATATCTTGTAATTGTTCTAAATCTACATAAATTGTAGACCTAGAACTTAAACTAACAAAATGAATTTTACAGACAATTGAGATATAAGTGTTATATTGGTAGACCTAGAACTTAAACTAACAAGTTGTTGCCCCTTCATCGCAGCTCATCAAAACTGATAATAAATCTTTTAAACATCCTAAAAACATATTACAATGTACAAAATCATGCAAAGTCCTATAGTTTATTTTTCAAGACTCCATAACATGCTATACTTAAAGAAATATTATTTATAACTTATTGTCATAAATAAGATTTATTTTTTGTAGTTGATATATTACTTGTATAAATTGTATATATTACTTGTATATCCATAGAGGATTACCAAACATGCATAAGCCTCAAAAAAATAACACAGGCACAAGACAACACAGGCACTCCAAGAGCTTGCTGATCTAAAAAATAACTTCAACCAATAGATGGTGAATGGAGATATTTGCTTGTAGCACTAGAGTCATATTGGTTGAGGATTAGGTATACAATGCAACTATATTATTACAATTGTATCTATCAATCTACTGGAAGTGCAATTTATTTAAGCAAACAATAATTTTAGAGGTCTTTTGAAGGTCAAATATGCTACACAGGCCCTATACAAAAATATTATTGTTTTGAGTGTCACACATCACTATCACAAATGTGTATTGTAGATATGTAGAGCATCTGGAGACAATAGTATGACTGATAAATGTCAACTATTATTTCTATGAATTTTTCCTCTATGGATACCTATGAATATTTTCTCTTTTTTACTTGCCACAAAATCCTTGCTTCTAAGGCAGATTTAGAAACCTAAATAATTTTGGCACTTATCTTGATCTTATTCACTTGTGCTGAGTTTAACCTTTTAGCATGAGATTATAATATAAAAGAACTATGGCTTCTTTCTCAAAAACTGAAGTTTGTGATGTTTTAAAGGTCCTAGTTAAAGAATAATTTTTGATAATATAACCAACTATAAAATGATTCATGCATGGCCTTTGTAAATTGTAGCAAGCAAAGAAAATTGATTTCCAACTATTGTGGTCTTTGCCTTATAATGCTACAAGAAGAGAGGTCATATACAATGGACAACTTAAATAATATACCACTACCAACAACAAAGCATACTGTATTGCTCTTGTGTAGGGATTGGAAGTAGTAAAATATATTGTTATTGTTTGAATTTGTGTATATAGCACCCTTCTTATTTATCATCAAACAAATAGAACATAGAAAATCGGTGCTTACCATCTGAAATAATGGATAAAATAGCAAAAGAACTTGCTAATTATTTAGTCCTATGTCATTGACCACAATAGACCAGGAGACTATAATCCCAAATCTATAATGATATGCGAGCATTTCTTGTATGGAGACAGTAAGTAGGTGATTTTTGTTTACACTTAAACCACAAAGAAGAATGTGTGTTTTTTTGCCCTACAATAATTAGTTTATTTTTGAGTTTGTTTTGTAAAGAAACAAGATTGGATGGAAATGGATACGATATCTAATATTGGTACGAAATCGGATATGGATATGACAAATTTTCCAAATCTAATATGGATACGACTAGATACAACATTAGAAAAAGCATATATGTTTAATATATGAAAAGAAAAAATATATGACACAAAAATATTTACAAACGTATACGTTTTTAATAGGATATTTTCATTAACTAGGTAGCCTTAAAAAATTCACCAGGCACCATCATATACATAAGCCCCATCTAGGGTAAAGAATGCTCTGAAAAAATAAATGACAAATCAAATATGTGGAAATAATTTAATTCTTAGGAGATGAAAATGGTTCTGTTGGAAAGTAATTCTGCAAGGCATCTTGATCCATGTACTACCAGACAACAACTAGATGTAAGGGTATGTAAAATATCTCGTAATTGTTCTAAATCTACATAAATTGTAGACCTAGAACTTAAACTAACAAAATGAATTTTGTAGACTCGCTCCATGTGGGATGTCCCGATCTACTTTCCTACTTCTCTCTCTCTTGGTTTTGCCCCAGTTTCATGGTACATCTTATGCCATTCTCTCTAGGCTTACTGTGGTTGTAGATGATCTCCTTTTGGTGGAAGATACCTGATCCACTTGTCTGCTCCTTTCCCAGCCTGATTGAGGGTTTCCTACCTATGCCCCTAACCTTGGATATCTCTAGGATCTCCCATGGGTATCCTATTGAGCTTTCGATATCCTTTTCCCTAGTTGCTCTCAGTTCTTTTCCAGGTTTGTTGAAGGTTTTCTACTTGGTGTCGAATTCTATATTTTCCTTGGTTGTGGGGATCATGGCTTCGATATGGGGGTATGACTTTATTCTTGTACTTCTCGAGAGGTTTTAACTACATCCTTCTAGTCTATGGGGACCATGTGCCTAATTTTTAGTAAATATTATCTCTAGATTTCTTGGATCTGGTCTACATGGTGGATTCTCAATGTATATTTCATGGCCTTGGAGGGGGCCTTGTGTTTTTTATTTTCTACTGAGTTGTTCTCGTTGGTTTTCTAGATCCAGATCCCTAAAGTCATTCATGTTGAAGGTTTGTGGTCCTTGTTTTCCCTATACGTTTGGTTGCTTGGGGTCATCCACTGCATCTTTCAATATTGGAGGGGGACCTGTGCTTATTGCTTGTAGCTTTGATCACCCCGTGGTGCCTTCAGATTGGTTTTCTTGGGACCTTCCCACCCATTTGCCTATAGCTGGTTATTCCATTTTTATTACATATTTTGGTTCCTTCTAGCATTCTCATAGCTCAACCTTACATGCAAGGGATCTTGTGTCCTGTGGAGATCCTCTAACTTGTTATTCCACTTTTCAGGTTTTGTGTGGGATGCTACTTCTTGGGCTACCTTCCTAGATTTTCCTTGGGTGGGATCCTAGTTTTGACTTTCAATTTTTAGTTGTTACCACTTTTCTATAGTGGTTTCTGGTTTTCCTAGGCATGATTCTAGTTTTTTATGTTTTTACGTGTTCATCTCGATCCTGCTTGGGCGGGATGACCCATCCACTTTTAACTTATGGTTTTATTTGGTTCAACTGCCTCTCTCAAGATGGTTTTACTTTCTAGGTGTCTTTTAATTATGGTTTTTCCTTGGTAGGATTTAGGTTTCCGATTTCCCTCCTGAGCGAGATTTTTATTTTTTCCTACCTTGGGCAGGATTTTTTAAAATTTCCTGTCTTAAGCAGGATTTTTATTTTTTTGTGAATTTTTTAATTTTCCTACCCTAGGCAGGATTTTTAAAATTTTACTGCCTTAGGAAAGATTTTTATTGTATATGTTTAAATGTATATCGGTGATGGTCCTTGGTACCATCCCCCTGTGCTCATTTTATCTTTAGGTCTTCTGTTGGCTATAATTTAAAAAGGGTCCCTTCAAAACCCACTAAATTTTAAAAACAAAATAAATCTTGTAGACAATTGATATATAAGTGTTATATTGGTAGACCTAGAACTTAAACTAACAAGTTGTTGCCCCTTCATCGCATCTCATCAAAACCGATAATAAATCTTTTAAACATCCTAAAAACATATTACAATGTACAAAATCATGCAAAGTCTTATAGTTTATTTTTCAAGACTCCATAACATGCTATACTTAAAGAAATATTATTTATATCTTATTGTCATAAATAAGATTTCTTTTTGTATTTATTACTTGTATAAATTGTATATATTACTTGTATATCCAAAGAGGATTACCAAACATGCATAAGCCTCAAAAAAATAAATTGGTACCTTATTATTAAAAATTCATTTCCAAAAATGGTGTATACCCAACCTTGATCATATTCAAATATCAAGTGTCTATATAGAAGCTGGCAAGTTGCCTCCTACTGAGATTCTAGCCCTTCCAATGTTTAAGAATTATACTCCTGGAATTCCAGCTCCTATTTTATATATTAAGAACTTGGCAAAAGATGTAATTGTGGATGACTTACACTTCGTATTTGGGTCCCTTTTTGAAAGCATGGAGGAAGCCAAATCTGGACTTGGCATAAATTTAATGCAGGAGGGCCGGATGAGGGGCCAAGCATTTGTAACTTTCCCATCTACAAAACTTGCAGACCATGCATTGAAAATGACACATCGGTATGTGTTAAAAGGAAAGCCAATGATAATCTAGTTTGGGAGAAATCCTTCAGCTGGCAAAGTGAATTGAGTAGTGGGAAATCTAAGGACAACACAAGCACTCCAAGAGCTTGTTGATCTAAAAAAATAACTTCAACCAATAGATGGTGAATGGAGATATTTTCTCGTAGCACTGGAGTCATATTGGCTGAGGATTAGGTATACAATGTAGCTATATTATTACAATTGTATCTATCAATCTATTGGAAGTGCAATTTATTTAAGCAAGCAATAATTTTAGAGGCCTTCTAAAGGTCAAATATGCTACATAGGCCCTATACAAAAATATTGATGTTTTGAGTGTCACACATCACTATCACAAATGTGTATTATAGATCTGTAGAGCATCTGGAGACAATAGTATGACTGATAAATGTCAACTATTATTTATATGAATTTTCCCTCTATGGATACCTATGAATATTTTCTCTTTTTTACTTGCCACAAAATCCTTGCTTCTAAGGTAGATTTAGAAACCTAAATAATTCTGGCACTTATATTGATCTTATTCACTTGTGTTGAGTTTAACCTTTTAGCATGATATTATAATATAAAAGAACTATGGCTTATTTCTCAAAAACTAAAGTTTGTGATGTTTTAAAGGTCCTAGTTAAAGAATAATTTTTGATAACATAACCAACTATAAAATGATTCATGCATGGCCTTTGTAAATTGTAACAAGCAAAGAAAATTGATTTCCAACTACTATGGTCTTTGCCTTATAATGCTACAAGAAGAGAGGTCATATACAATGGATAACTTAAATAATATACCACTACCAACAACAAAGCATATTGTATTGCTCTTGTGTAGGGATTGGAAGCAGTAAAATATTTTATTGTGTAGGTGAAAATGTAAGGGTTGTGTCTAGCACATATTACTACTTTTTTTGGAAGTTCTCTAGTGAAAACCATGAGTGCTAATAATTCCCCTATTGTCATTTTGTTGATGAAGGCACCTGAGAGTCTGTTAGGATGGTTTGAGTTCAGTGAGGATTTTAGCATGGAAAGAGAAATGTGAGCCTAAACGCCACAAAAAATATCCATCAAAAGATGAGGGGAAGTGTCAATGCAGGGAGAGGAATCTACTGGTCTGGAATCTAATAGATTCAGTCACACCAAAATGCAAATGATAAAATAGAGTAAGGTCTTGTTTTATTGTCACTTATGTCTCACTCTTTATTTTCTCTATCAATATGTTAGAAGTTTCTTCAAGTCTTTCTCATATCACAAGTCCTGGGAGGATTGGATGCAGTGACAAGAGTAGTGGTTTTGAAAATAGTATGTGGATCCTGCATGTAAAATGTCAATGTGTTTACTATATATTACAATATGTATAATCTGATGGAAGGTTATCCCCATATGCTGAGGATGTATAATTGCAGGCTTTTGATCAAGGGTATTGTAAATCTGCAAAGAGTGGGGGTGGTTGTGTTCCTGTATGGGAGTGTTTTGTTTTGGTTGGGTAGAAGTGTTCCCTTGGCGATCTCTTGAGATATAAAGGTTCAGTTCAGATCATTCTCTGCATCACAAAAAACCTCCCTACCTATTAAAAGGTCGAGTACCGGTCCTTCCTCTGACTGGCCAACCAAGATCGAATATAGCTGGTTTTTCATGATGGTGTTTCCCCCCAACCCCATGGGATTCATTTCAAAAGTTTTGGGCTTGGAATAGTATAATGAGCAAGATATATACCTTCATAGTAGTATGCCATCATGGCAAATTTTGAAAAAATCTGAATGTAATATCCTTTGAATTTATTAGGGGTACGCCCTAGTGGATAGCTCCATGTTTTATCAATCCCAAAAAAAACATCGAGTGATGAAATTTCGAAGAGACCTCATGCGTAAACACAACATTAGGGTTTAAATTTTACAAATCTCATGCATAAACACAACATTACAAACTAAAAAATTCTAAACCCTAATCACAAAAATACCTAAAATAATGCAAAATTCACTAAACCTAACTAACCTCATCTTCGTCTTCATGCCCCATTTTGTGCCTTCGAATTTGACCCTCATCTCTCACCATTTTGGGTAATTAGCAAAAGTTTCAGAGAAATTTTAGGGTAAACCCCAACCAAAAAATGAATAGCACGAATCGAAGCTCGAGAGCCCTAGAAGTTTTAGGGCAAACCCTAGCCAAAAAATGAACAACACAAATCGAAGCCCGAGAGCCCTAGGTTGTGCGCATGGTGTGGAGGTTGTAGTAGCTAAGGCACGGTGTGGAGGTTATAGTAGCTAAGGCATGGCGTGGAGGTTGTAGTAGCTAAGGCGCATCGATTGTAGTAGCTAAGGCACGATGGTTGCAGTAGCTAAGGCATGAGGTGTGAGGCATGGATGTTAGAGTAGCTAAGGCATAGAGTGGAGGTTACTAAGGTGTAGCAGACTGGTTGTAGTATCTAAGGTATGATGAAGGACTGGTTGTAGTAGCTAAGGCATGGTGGACTATCTAAAGCTTCAAAGAAAAATGATGTCACCGCACGGGGTTTAAGCCCGTGTATTAAAAAAAACCTAAACTGCCTCTAAGAAGGTGGTTTATAACCACCCTCTTAAGGATAAGAGGGTGGTTTATAACCACCCTCATAGGGGCACCCAAAAAAAATTGGGTTCCCCTAATATGGTGGATATAAACCACCCTCTTATCCCTAAGAGGGCGGTTATAAACCACCCTCTTAGATCACCCTAAGATGGCGGTTTATAACCACCATCTTAGTCCTACAAGGGTGGTTTATAGCTACCCTCTTAGGGTGATCCTAAGAGGGTGGTTATTCTAAGAGAGTGGTTATAAACCACCCTCTTAGGATCTATTAGGGTGGTTTTTTACCACCATAAAAAACCACCTTAATTTAGCCATTGTTAAAGCCCTTTTTTGGTGTAGTGCAATTTTTCTAGATTGAGTTCTTTAATGTCCAACAGGTTTGCTACTATGAAAGTATTTGATATAGGTGTATGGTAGGGCTTAAGAAATTAAACATTGAATATTTGATGTAAATTAAGCTAAGATGGAAGATTCAGTTCAAAGGTATTTTATCCCATCTTGGTAATAGTGTATATCTATGGCAAAGAGATTTGATCTTCCTATGGGGTCTTGTAAGTATATTTTTCAAAGACATAATCGTACATTATCTCCAACCTTTAATTGATGTGGGTATTAATTTTTGTCATGGAATTTCTTATAGATCTATTTTATTTTTCCCAAGAGGTCATGGACCTACTACTAAATATGTTGAATCTATAAACCATGCTACCTTTTCTATTCCTTTTTTTCCATTAGGTAAATACTCCATGTGTTGCACAAGGAGAGCTACATAAATAGGTGCAAAGGGTTGGAACCTAAAATAGACATAAAATATATTGTGTTTGATATAATTATGTAAAGCTGGATTGTATCAATTTGGAATGTAGCAGAGGCTCTCATCCCATTGCATGGATGCTTAGAATTGTACAAACAAAGGTGTACAATCAATTTATTCATAAATTTTGTCTATCCATCAATATGATGATGTAAGGCTATTAATATGGTCAACTTTATGTCCATCATGCTCCATAGCATGGACCAAAAAGTGCATAGGAATTTGCTATCCTTGTTAGATACAATGGATATGCTTAGATATGGGTAAACATGAGAGGAAATCCATAGAAATATATTCCTAAGGATTGGATGGAACTAATAATGGTGTATATATTCCTTGCTTCTTATTTCTTGGTTTTGTAATAGTGTAGAGGTTACATGACTTTATGTACCTCTTGATATTGTTCCTCTTCTTATGCCAACAGTAGTAATTTTAAAGTACTACCAATGTCTTTTCTATATTAAAGTGACTTGGTACTTTGCTAGAGTGTGCTTCCCAAATCATCTTTGAGCACTCACTAGCTGGTGCAAAAATATATACCATGTGGTAGAGGAGGTTATCTTGCAAAAAAAATTGCTTATCCACATGAAGATATCTATATCCATTTACCAAATCATAGTATAATCCATACAATGTGGACCAATTAGAAGTATCAATGTCCACAAGAATCAAGAATGGTGGTGAGTTTTATGATTGGAGGTTGAATAAAACAATATTCTATTGAATTTATACTCCATTTCTTATGCTTTATGATCAAGTGAAACTACTATAGATATGTGGTCCACTCTTGATGTCTTTCATTCATTAGTTTACTTTGTGCATGAATGAACTCTAAAGGTCTATGATCTATATGAATTTTCCTTGCTCAAGATGTAGTGCCTCCATTGTTTGATTAGACAATGTCAAAGATATTTATTATATGTGTGGCATTTTTGAACTAATTCATGTAATGTTTCACTATAATAGACAATTGGATACCCATGTTGTATAACAATAGCTCCCAATATTCACTCATATGCATTGGTCATTATCTAGGTTCATATAGATCAAGTAGAAAAACTATAGGAGCTAAACATAATTGGTCCTTCAACCTCTCAAATACCCTTTGTTGTGTATCTCTCTAACTAAACTTGGATTTGAAACCTCCTTTGGTCACTTGGTGTAGTGACCAAGAAATATGTGAGAACCCCAATACAAATATTTGATAGAAATTAGAAAGACCCAAAAAACTATGAAGCTTTGTTAGATTTTTTGGGGTAGACCAATATCTAATTACTTGAATCTTCTCAAGATCAATATGGACTCTCTTTGTCAACAATATACCAAAGGTACTAAATATTTGCCATGCCAAATGAGCACTTATCCAAATTAACATATGGTTTATATCTTTGAATAATTTGAAGTACCTATCAAACATGTTGCAAATGTTCCTCCTATGTCTTACTATATATGATAATGTAATCTAAGTAGACTACCATAAATAAGATATTGTAGGGATACAAGATGTCATCCATCATCATCATGAATATGGTAGGTGCACTAGTCAAGCCAAAAATCATAACCAACCACTCAAATAAACCTCCTTGGATATGAATGTAGTATTTTATATGTCAGTGAGGTCTATGGACATTTGATCATTGGCCAGATTTACAATCAATTTTGGTGAATAAATTTGCACCATAGAGCTAGTCCAACAAGTCCTATATTTGAGGGAGTCGATAGTAGTTCTTCATAATTATTTTATACAAAGCTCTATAGTTAATATAAATTTTTCAGTCTCGTATTTCTTTGGATCCAATATAATTGGACTACCACATGGTAAAGCACTTGATCTGATGTACCCTTTTGAATCAATTCTTGGATCTACCTTTTAGTTTCATTATTTTCTAAGGCTGATATATGATAAATAGGCACATTAGATAAAGGATAACTAGAAACTAAATTTATGGAATGCTTTACCTCATAATGAAGTATGACCCTAGTTGGTGACTTGAACAAGTTATCATATTTTGTTATAAGTTGATCCATGTGCTTCTACTATGCAAGGCTTGCAATTTATGTAGTGATAGTCCTTCTTATACTTTGTCAAGATGAATTTTGTTGTTTTGTCTATCATCTTTATGTATTTTTAAGACTTATTAAGGAAACAAAGGTAGAAGGAGATACCTCTCATATCTAGAAGGACTACCCTCTTACAGTGATGATGACACTTTAGGGTCTAGATTCGTATATACCATACATATTTCACATAGATAATTGGTCCAAAATCATATTACAAACATCCAAGGAAACAATATCACATACAATATCATCATTGAAGGGCTTGATGGTATAAAAGAGGATATATTGTTGAGTAATATGAATGTATCTCCCTTATTGTAACCATCAAATATTATATGGTTGTGGATGTGGTGTGATAGGAAGATTTAAATCCTTCACTATTTGAGTTAACATTAGATTATTTTAACTCCCACTATCAATAATGAAATATAATGGCTTAGCATTAACCCAAATTTGTGAGTGAAATAATTATTTCTCCTCTTATTACTCATATAGTGTAACATGTGTGGTGGCAATTATTATATTTGGTCGAACTTCCATGATTTGCTTTCCTCTATTATCATCCTATGGATGTGGAGGAGGTGATGCAGTGGACGTGGAGGGTTACAACATGACAAAAAATCATTGAATTGCTTGACACCCCTTCCTCTTATGACTCATATAGTGTAACATGTGTGGTGGAAATTATTATATTTGGTCGAAATTCCATGATTTGCTTTCCTCTATTCTCATCTTATGGATGTGGATGAGGTGGTGCAGTGGACATGGAGGGTTACAACATGACAAAAAATCATCGAATTGCTTGACACACCTTCCTCAAATGTTAATTGATAATCACACCATTTTCCACTCTTATCCTTTGAGGGATTATTTTATTAGGAGTATTTTTTTAATTTCAATTTTATTATAGGATTGACCCCCTTTTTAATGATGCTTCAGAGGGTTTCTCTTGGATTTCTTTGACCAATACTTAGTGTTTTAATTTTTGTTATGTTTCTTCTCATTTTTCATTTTTATTTTATGTTTGTATTCCAATTTGATAGTAAGTTTATATGTCTCTCATAATGTCTTTATTCAAAGAGATCTATGTCCTCTTGAATGTACCATTACAACCCACTATAATACTTGAGGATTCAATACCTTTTGATATCTTGAATACCTATTTTTTTGCCATGGAATGGAAAGCATCAATATAATTTTGAACAAACTATTCTTTATCTTAATGCATTTGTTGTCATTGTATGTACTAGTCTTCATATGCTCCCACATGATAATATTATTTGTTAATGAATATTCCATATGAATGCTACTTTATCTTCATTATATTTTATAAATAAACTTGTTAAAATATATTTCCAACTAATTTCAAATAGTTAATGAAGCTTTCAAGAGTGCAAAAGTAATTTTTTAAATATCAATAAATATATTTATAAAAAATTATGAAGATAACTCATCAACCAATTTTCTATGGAATCAACAATAATTTTTCCTTCAAAAATAAGAATATCAAAATTTACCTATACCTTACAAGGTGTGGGAGCATTTAATGATGCTAGCGTAGTGAGAGGTGCAAAGGATTTTAGAAAAATTGCAACAGGTAGTCATTGAAGAATTAGAGAAAATTGGTCCATCGTCTAATTCCTCTATTTTACGAGGACTTTATTAAACATATCCTTAAAAAAATCAATTGTTTTAATGTCTTCCATTCTACTTCTTAATTGATATAATTTGGAACAACAAGGGATGTGATCAAAGGGATATTCCATTTGATACCTAAAATTTTGATATCTTGATCTTGTGTTTATGAATATACACTCAAAAGATAAATTGTTCTAATAACACTAATTTAAAACTCAAATTTTTAAGTTAAGAAAGATTAGGAAAGAGTGCAACTAAAACTTTTGACTAATTTAAAATTCAAAATTTCAAGTTAAGAAAGATCAGGAAAGAGTGCAATTAAAAATAATAGTATAACAAATTAGAACATAGATATGTAAGCAAAATAACAAAATGATTTTATTGCTAAAAAAATAGAGTATAATACAAGTAAACTCTAAGAAGAGATGTGAGGTTATAACATTGCATCCATTACTCATTCCTTTTATAGTTAGGGATGCATATTTATTTACAAAAGAATTGGTTTATTAGAAATCCACTATATTGAATATGTAACGTTACCCATATGAAAATGAGGTGGTTCACCTTCCATGAGTTACAAATTCACCCACATAGAATTGTGGTGGTTCACATTCCATGAGTTACAAAGTGTATATTAAATGAAAATTACATACATATGACTTTTTTTCTATTTTATCTTAAATTGGTGTGTCAAGATAGCTAGAGATGCATTTTGGCTACAAATAATCTAAAAATATAAAATAACTATTTATAGTAAGTATTTTATTTTGTATTTTTTAGGGCCTCCAAAGCATTTTTCCACAAAGTATTTGGAAAATTGTATACAATAGAGTTTCCTAAAAAATTATTGATCTCTCTATAATATTTCTAATTCTTCTTGAATGGATCAAAACGTAGTCCCAAGAACAAAGTTATACCCCTAACAATGTAGTTAGGATAACAAAATTTGGTTCTTAGATACTTTTGAGCATAAGACCATGCTATTTTTAGGTACTTATTATATCATTTGAAGATTACCATTATTTAATCATTACACCTCATAGGAGGTTGAGAAGCTAAATAGTTATCCCTCATGGGAGGTTGAGAGAAGTTGAATAATTAGATGAAGGTGAAGCACCAAGAGTCTCTTAAGACATATAAGAGACATACAATTGTATGTATTTATATATGTACAAATTTGAAGATGAATTAATAGATTTAAAATAAAATCTTATGTGTTTAACCTTAAAAATGGTATTAGAGCAAATTTCTGATAGAAGACAAAGTCATAGCCTACTATATGTTCAAAGGCATATGCATCACACTAGAGAAAAACATGGAACATGGACAATGGGTGTCCTTTATGGGGATACAAAAGTTTCTATTTCTAGCATCTATAATGATATTACAACCAACACAGATAAAGGAAGAGAAGGAAGATTGGGTTGTTGGATGACAAGAATAAGAAGCTTGCAATGTTGGTTACCATTCTTGTTAAGAATGTCAAAATTACAATTGACAATTATGAGAAAATATCTATAAAATTTGTGTAGTGCAATAGATGGTAATCCATACTACTACTTAGAGGACTTCAATTCCACCATAACACTGTATAGGCACACCTCATAGACCTAGATCATATGGTGGAATATTGGCAAGACCCTCGTTGCCTTATTATAGAAGTACATGGATGAACCCAAGAAGTTTTAAGGTCATGGTGTCTACACTCACTTCCAAAAGTCCTATCATTTTTTTTTTAAATAAATGGGTAAAAATTTATTGATAAAAAGTCTAGTATTATAGAGTACAACTGAGCTTCCAACCAGGACTCAAATAAACAGCCAAACAAGATAAAACCACTAGACTAGAATGACACCCAAAAAATACAACAAGAACAAACCACATTAAGTATGTATATCCTTGTGGATCAACTCCCACAGGCGTTGAGAGTCCCCAAATGGGAGACTCTCCCAATTATCGATACTCCAAGGATCCAGCAACTTAGAAGCCCTTTTGGATAGGTAATTAGCAACCACATTCCATTTCCTTGGAATGTGCACAAAGGATATAAATTCAAACTTCACTCATTCTAAGAATCTGAACGACTACAGAGGCCAACTACCAATTAACTTCCTCCACTATTTTACTATTTAAAATATTAACCACAATTTGAGAGTCAGACTCGCAGATAATCCTATGCCATCCAAGAGAAAACCCCCTCCACAAGGTCTCAATAATTGCAAGAGCTTCCATAAAATTACTGGAGTGAACACCTTTATAAATAGAAAAGACAAAACTGACACCACCAATAGAATCTCTCCCAACACCACCAAAGCCAGCATGTCCAGGATTACCCTTGGACGATCCATCAGTATTAATTTTTAAAACTCTTCTAGGAGGTGGCCTCCACCTACCATCTCTCCTAACCTTCTTGCTGATCTGAGGAACCCTACTAGGGCTAGAAGAGTTCACACCATCCCCAAAGAGACCAAGGGCTTGTTGTACCTTCTTCTCCCTAGAATCCAAAAGAGGGTCCACATCACATTTGCTATGGATGGTTTCCTGAACCATATACAAGATCCTTTGCCAGATTTGTTGAACAGCCAAATAACTACCCTGGAATATGCATCGGTTTTGTTCGAGCCAAATTTTCTAGATGATGCAAGAAGGGCCCAAATTCCAAGCCACCTGAAGGAATGGGGCCTTGGTCGGAGGTCTACACAGAATACTCCAAAAATCCACCAAGGACAAAACATGAAAACATGGATGGTTCCAAGCACTCCACCAATGGTGCCAAATGTCTCTGGAAAAGGAGCATTAGAAAAATAAATGAGAAGAGTCATCCTCATTCTTACTGAAAAGGACACAAAAAGAGGGACCCTGAAATCCCATATTTCTCACATTATCCCAAGTGAGGCATTTATTATGAGCTACCAACCAGAGAAAGAAGTTACATTTTGGCTAGGCAAATTTGTTCCACAACTTTTTCCACCAAGTGACAGGCAGACTCCCATAATTATGCTTATCAAGAACCTGATAACCATAGGCTACCGAGTAGGTTACCTTAGGATCATGGTTGCAAGCCAGAATATATTTACCCTCCAATGAAGAACAAGGCCTCCCCATAAGAATAATAGCAAGCACCTCTCTGTCCTTAGCCAGTCCCCCTAGGGCCATTCTTTCGGATCTTTCCACATGTACATCTCCATATTTCCAAAAGATTGGATTTTTTTAAAGTCCTCCACATGAGACCAACCTACTTCCAAGAAAAAAATGCTTAGGGAATGTAACCTAGGATATTGATTCAAGATAGGAGGGTGACCATCCCAAGAATCCTCCCAAAAAATAGCATTTGATCCCTGATTACAAATCTAGAACAAACCATGCTTGATTAAATTAGATCCTCTTTTCAGAGTGTCCCAGATAACTGAACCTTTCCCAACCAAGCTGACTCTAGGGATCTCAGCCTTAGAAATACCTCTCAAGTATTTACAAGATAATATTTTTGCCCAAATCTTATCTTAAGAGGTACACCATCTCCAATAATTTTTTGCAGCCAAAGCCTACCCAAAAAGAATTGTCTATCATAACCCAAGTCCTACCTCTTACACCGACCTACATATAGAATCCCACTTAACAAAAATCCATTTAGATTGATAAATTTTTCCAGACCATAAAAATTGTCTTGACAAAACATCCATGTCCTTGATGAATTGAGAAGGAGCTATTTGTACAAAACATCTATAAATGGGTAAATCTTCAACAATAGATTTTAAAAGCAACACTCTACCTGCAGTGGATAGCCATCTAAAATTCCAATAATTTGTCTTCCTTCTAAACTTATCAAGAATAGACTGCCAAGAATATCTAGGTAGAGGATGAGATGAAATTGGAATACCAAGATAAATGAAGGGGGGAGTCCTAACCTGGAATCTTAGAATACGAGCAATCCTAGCTTGAATAAGAGGAGGGCTATTGAAGAAGAAAATAGAAGACTTGTCCTCATTATCAACTTTCCATAAGCACCAAGATATATGTCAAGAGACTGTATAATATTGTCAGCTTCCTTAATAGTGGCAACTCCCAACAAAGCAGTATCATCAACAAATGAAGGTGGGAAATAGGTGGTAAACTACTATCCCACTTCCAGCCCTAAATGAGACCCTACATGACTTGAGACTTGAGAAATCTTACCAACCCTTCTGCCATAATGATAAACAAATAAGGAGATAAAGGATCTCCTTGCCTCAATTCCCTTAAGGCCTCAAACATCTCTGATGGCTCATTATTAACAAGAACAGAGAATGAGGAAGAAGAAACACAACTCATCACCCATCTAATCCATTCCTCCTCAAATCCAAAAGTAGCAAGAACTTTCCGAAGAAAGGACCATCTGATCTGATCATTGGCTTTGGCCATGTCCAACTTAATGAACATAGTTTTCTCCCTAGAAGTTTCTGTGGAGTGAATATCTTCTGTAGCAATAACAACCCCATCCAAAATTTGTCGGCCAGCAACGAACCCTCCTTGCTCCTTAGAGATGATTTTTCTCAACCATATCTTCAACCTCTCCGCAATAATTTTTGTGATGATCTTATACACAACATATCAAAGAGCAATAGGCCTGAACATATCCAAGGAATTTGTTCCCTCTTTTTTGGGTATAAGAACCACTAAGGTAGCATTTAGGACCCTTAGCATCTGTTTGTTCTTTTGGGACTCATGGACCACCTCCAAAAGATAAAATTTGATTAAATTCCAAAAATCCTAATAAAACTCAATCGGGAATCCATCTGGGCCTAGGGATTTTCCTTTTTTCATCTTGAATACAACATTTTCCAACTCCTCAAGGGAAATTGGACCCATCAAGTGCTCATTCATCTCTCTAGAAACAATCACTAGAATACAGTTTAGAATAAGCTTTTCATTATCATCATCTGATAGGGAGTCCTCCTTGAAGAGAGAGGAAAAATACCTCTTAGTCTCTTCTGAAATATCCTTTAAAGGAGAGAGCAGGGCACCATGAGAATTCACAAGATAGGTAATCAGGTTACCATTACGACGAGCATTAACTGAGTTATAAAAGAAGGTTGTGTTCCTATCCCCTTCCTGAAGCCAATCTACTCAAGCTTTTTGTTTCCAAAAAATTTCTTCTCTCAGTTACCATTCAACAAGGTCTTTCGCAGCCTCAAATTCCTCAACAAGAAGCTCCTTCGTGAATCCCTAATATCTAATCTTCCTTGAAGCTTCTTCCATCCTCCTAAGAGTTGCCATCTTAGCCAAGGAAAGGTTCCCAAAATTTAGTCTATTCCATCTCTTCAATTTATGTTTTACAAATTGTAGTCGCTTCATAAAGGAATACATAGCGATGCCATGAGGAGGTTTGCTAGTGGTCCACCAGCCTCACATGAAATCATGAATATTAGGATCACGAAGCCACATAAGTTGAAACTTAAAGGAGAGATTATTTTTTAGCCCTAACTCCAAAGCAAAGAGTTTGATAGGCCAATGATCAGATCCCCTACCCTCCAAAATCATAGAACTAGCACTTTTGTTAATACCCATCCAATAATTGGATATAAAAAACCTATCTAGTCTCTCTGAGATGGAAGCTTCCCCACACATTCTATTGTGCCAACTAAAGATCCCATTATCTGGCTTGATGTCAACCAAGTTTAGGGCCTGGATATGAGCACTGAAGATAGAAGAAAAATGCTTGAGATGGTCCACCCCACCACGTTTCTCCTCCAGACAAGTGATAGAGTTGAAGTCTCCAGCCAAAATCCATGGGTACAGGGGAAACAAAATTCTCACAAAGCAAATGTGCTCCCACAAATTCACTTTACCATTGTAATAAATAGGAGCATACACATTTGTAAGTAGTATGGTTTTACCATATTCATTATCATGCCCGACCATCAAAATAGACCATCTATTGGAAATCCAAGTAAGAGGGAATATCTTAACCGTATCCCATAAACAAGTGATGCCACCAACATATCCACATGCACCAATACACTAGAATTACCCCCTTCTTCGCAACTTGGAAGAAATATTGAACATACTATCAATAGATAATTTAGTCTCCTAAATAAACACCACATCGGGAGAATGCACACAAACCAAATCACTAATAAATTTTTGTCTGGGGATGCTGTTCAACCCCCTTACATTCCATGAGAGGATAATCATTTTTTGGGGTTATAAAAATGGGAGTCCAATGTTCTCACAAAGCCTGACTCCACCAAATTCTCCCCCATTAACTTAATTTTATCCTGGTCCTTCTTCCAACCCACCTTCATATTCTTATCCGAATTTTTTTTTTAATTATTTTTTGTTGCAATCCCAACACCATAGGAGTTTTGTAGTCCAAGGATGACTACATCAGTTCCTGAGTAGGAGAGGGCATAACTAAATCTATACCACTTTCTAAAATAGTTTTTATTATAGGGCTAGACCCAACCATGTCCCCTATACTCAGATCCAAAGCCCTTTGTTCTTAATTTAAACCCCCTATATATGATTCCTTAAGTTCCCCCTCAAGAAGAGACATCTGATTCGTCCTTGTTATATTTGCATTAGGTAGTGACGTTTCAGGTATCTCCATGCACTGATCAATATCATCTAATATTTCAAAACGATTGAGTAGAGCATCTAGTTGGCTATCCTTAAGGTCTTTGTTTGCCCTTCGTCCTCTATTTTGGGTTTTTACTGGAATAAAATCTTCCTTATCCCATTCCCCTTCCTTTATTAGGGATTTTCCTTTATCCAAACCTTTTCCAGATTGAGAGGGCCTAGGATTTGAAGCCACATGTGAGACAAAATTAGAGAATTTTCTTTACAGGTGGCCATATTCATGACAAATCTGGTAACGAAATGGAAGAGCTTCATAATCAATTTTTTGAACCCATGTAGTTGATCCAAATTGTATTTCAATAGAATATATAATAGGATTATTTAAGTCAATTTCAACACAAATACGAGCAACAGAGATTACCTTTTTATCCATTGTCTGTTGTGACAGTCCAACCAACTTCCCAAGCAGAAGGGCAATCTTATGCAAGATATCAGTTCTCTAGAATTCCAACGAGAGTTATGGAAGTCGCACCCATACTGGAACCCGTGACGACCGCTCCTCTAATGGGTTGAAACCCACATGCCAGGGTTTAATAAAGAGTCCCACTTGGTTATAGAAATAAGGACCCACTTCAAATGCTTTGTTATGATCTACGATATAAGAGAAAACTACCATAAAATAGTTATTCGCACTCAGCATCACCTCTACATCACCTTCAAGATTCCAAGTCTTCCTGAACCAAGCCTCCACAAAGGGGAGAGAAATTCGGATGTCCAAAAATTTTCCAATAAGGGCATGTTTGGTTAGATACTCCACATATTCTGGCACCGAGTCTTATTGAACCACTAGAACTGGCCTGGCTTCACATCATTCCAAACATCCATTGTTCTTTAACAAGCGATTCCCGACATGCACTGGAAAATCCTATTTCTTCTAGTCATTTTTAGATGAAAAAACATCACGAGCATTCACTCTCTGTGCCGAACCCGATGCCATCACGGCATTCCTCTAATTTTTTAGACCTCCTTCGGAAGCTGCTACCATCCCCGCAAAGTAGTTTTTCTTCATCAAACCCTAGTAGAGTAGTTTTTCCTCATCAAAACCTAGCAGAGCCCTCTATGTTCACAATCTATGATCAATAATATTTTGCCCTAGAATTCCTCTCATTGAGTAGGTACTCCTATCCCCAAATTCTTCTTCCTGGTAGTTATAGAGTTTTTTTGTTTACTCGAGTTCTTTATTGAAGACCAACCTAGTGTTCTTCTCCTAGGAATATTTTGACCGCTATGATTCTTAGTTTTTAGAGCTCACTTTATAGTACCATGATTTTGTAGAAAATTTTTGTGATGTCAATGGACCCTATTAGAGCAATATTTTTAAGGGGTCATCTTGATGAAAATTATCTTTAACATCAGTTAGTATAGTAGTGTTTTCCATTATGTTTCCATCGAGCTTGCAAAGATATTTTGATTATGAAGTAGAATGATTGTTAAACCATTTGGTAGAAGAATAAATCAAACTTCACATTTTTCTAACAATATCATGATAATTTTTTTAGCATAAAGGCACAAATTCTAGTTTACAATAATTTCTCTAGCAAGAAGAAAATAAAGAAAAATTTAATGAATTTGAGTGTTTGTAATTTGGAAGAGAATAATTTTTTTAATGATATAGAAGAATGCATTTGTATTCATTATGGATATGGTTGGATGGTGCATAAATGTAGACAATATACCAAGTTTTCTTATAGATCAATTAGAGGTCCAAAGGAAAATACAATAGTCACGATGGTTATTGATGCCATGTATACAAGAGGTGCTACATTGATTTGATGTATTTCTTCTTGATTTGGTGCAATTCTTCTTTGAATAAGGAGTGAGATATTTCCTCAATTCCCATGAGTCCTAGTCATAAAAGTGAATAAAAGACATCCTCACATGTTAGTGAAGCCAAAATTTAAGTTAGATATTGTTAGCACGTATCATTGGAACCAACACCTAAATTGGAAGCTTTGCATATTTCATGGACCAAGAATCTTAGGCATGAGACTAAAAAAAAAATTGATAGTAAAACATTATATTAAATAATTAACAAAATACATTTTTACAAACAAAAAAAAGAGGCGGATAAACACGTCACGTGGCTAACACCATAACAATTGTCCCTATCAAAATAGAGAACAATCTACAATTTACATAACTGATGGACAGAGTAAACTGATAACAGTTTACAAAACTGATGGACAGAGTAAACTGTTTACTGATGTACAAAATAAACTGATAACAATTTACATAACTGATGTACAAAATAAACTGATAATAGTTCACTGATAACCTTCAGCCACCACTTAAAGAATTTGAAAATGAGTCCCTCTCCTATCTAGAAGCATCGAGAACATAAACCCAACCATAAAATCTTAAATCACCCCAGGAATCAAGTCGAGGAGTTGGAGGAGAGAGGAACAGTCACATAGCCATGACCATCTCTATAAGCACCTTGAACTGGGATAGGAGTGTAGTTTGAGAGTGAGCAAAACTGTTGTGTGGACCTGGATCTGCTACGAGGATTATCCTAAATTATTGAGCACGATGCGTTCCCCCACTGTTTAATAAGCTCTTGAAGATGACTGAGCTCCATGGTCACCTTATTGGCCTAAACTATAATATGAAAATACACAGAAGAAATAATATTAGACTTCTCAAAAGCAGAGATGTGCAAAGAAGAAGTATACTTACCAAAGATACAATCATTTCTAGCTCTCCATAAATTGAACATGGCCGCCATATGGAACAAGTGCCACACTTCAAAAAAATAGCCGATAATGGCAGGGGATCTCCCAAAATGATATGCTTCCACTCAAACATGGCAAAGGAATAGGGTCTAAAAAAGGAAAAAAGCCACTCCCAAAGGGAATGAGCACGAGCACAAACCCAAAAAATATGGATAAAATATTCAGATTGAAGATAGAAAGGGCAAGAAGGGTTGGGGATGCCTAAATGTTGTAGACGCTCCCCAATAGGAAGCCCTTGGTGCAAAAGACTCCAAGAAAAACAAGAAATTTTGGGCTCTAAGAAAGGAGCCCAAGTTATCTGGAACCTATGCAACCAAACAGGTTGAGGGAAGGAGACCTTCCATCGTTGATTGAGCTTCTCAATCATGGGGAGGCAAGGAGAGAGCCATTCATACCCCAATAGGGCCTTATAATTTTGTAATGGAGTGTCTGGATACCACTTCCAGTCCTTCCACCAAGGTCGCTGAGAAAGCACATAAATCTTGTGTAACATGGAGTCAGGGAGAGCAACCTTGACAGCCTCAAAGGTATCCTTATCAGAGTGATTAAGCCCAAATTTAGCTCTAAAATCATCCCAAGGGAGCCAATCCCTGGTAGGATGAGAAAATAAATCAGTGATGCATTGTACACCTTTGCGAAAGAATATCAGTGCATGAAGCCAGGGAACTTGCACAAGCGGGAAACCCTGGTAGCTGATAACAGGTGACCACCAAACATTCATTTGGTTGATGGAGAGGCCATGCCAAAAGCTCTATCCATTCCATCTAAGCCAAGGTTTAACACTCTCCCAAGCTTTCCAAATTCTCCTAATGACGAAGGATCCTGACACTTTGATAGACACAGGGGCAACAAGGAGGGAAGGGAACCCCATGCCCTTCCAACTCTTACGCCCAAAAGGGGAACCTTCACTAATATAGTGTCGGATGAGAATATTCCAGGCCTCATTGCCTGTGAGGGCTCTAAGGACCCACTTAACACAAAGGGCCCAACCTTGACATTGGGTATTAATAATTCCAAGTCCACCATGGCTTCTGGGAAGACAACAATACTCCCAAGCAACACGGTGGAATCCTGAAGCATTATTAGAGGAGGACCATAAGAAGTCTCGCAAAAGCTTATCAAGCTTCTTATAACAATTTTTGTATGGGACCCAACAGGAAGAATAATAAACATGGGTGGTCGCAAGGACTTTAGTGCAAATTTGAAATTTACCAGCAAGGGAGAGTTTCTTGGTGGACCAGTAGGTAAGTTTCTGTTCCACCCTGTTAACAACATACTTCCATAACTCTGGCAATGACCCGTTAAAGGCAAAAGGAATACCTAAAAAATGAAAAACTTCCCCCTCTTGGATGATCTTCCATTGATATTGATTAAGCCAGTGGGACATTGGGTCGAGAGACTGCCTATAATATTGGGTCTTTCTCCATTGAATGTAGGATACAAAAGCTAGACAAAAAGTATCCAGGAAAGCAAGCGCTTGTTGAATGACACCTTCTTCCTCAATAAGAGTGAGGAAAGAGTCATCAACAAAATGACCATTGATCAACTGAGACTCACCTCCGGGAAGAGAAATTCCTCGAATAGAACCCTGAGCAGCGTGATGAGCTAGTAAATAGCCAAGCCCTTCAACAACAAGGACATAAAGGGAAGGAGCTAAAGGGTAACCTTGTCTAATGGATCGAAAGAGACCAATGGTTGAGGACTTGTGTCTGTTAATGGATAAAACAACTGAAGCCTCAACAAACAATATTTCCATAGAACTAATGAAGTAGGGCCCAAAACCAAGAGCTTTAAGCATGTCTAGAATGAAGGACCAATCAATCATGTCATATGCTTTCTCAAAGTCAATTTTGATGAACATAGACTATTGGTTAGAATTACGAGCCCACTCCATACCTTCCCAGATAACAATAATATTTTCAAGGATGTATCTACCCCAAATGAAGCCAGTTTGCTCTAGGCGCACGATAATAGGAAGGAGATGGTGGATGCGTAAAGCTAGGGCTTTGGCAATGATCTTATAAGAGACATTAAGGAGAGTAATAGGTCTCCAATTGGTGATGATTTCAGGATCACCAGCCTTGGGGATAAATTTAATAATCCCTTGATTAATGTTAGGGCCCAATGAACCCTTAGAGAAGGCCTCTTGATAGACTTTGAGAAGATCAGGCCCTACAGTGTCCCAAAGGGATTTGTAGAATTCACAAGGGAAGCCATCGAGACCAGGGGATTTATCATTGGCCATATGAGAAAGAGCTTCCTCCAGATCCTTCAAAGATAGGGCCTTATCACAGGCAACTCTTTGAGACTTAGAAAGTCATTCTGGAACCACATAAAGGTAGGATTTAAGGGCCTCATCATGTTGCGGGGAGCGGGCCTGAGCCGCAAATACAGACTGGTAATGCTCTTCAAAAGCAGAGAGAATACTAGGAATATTAGAAAAATTCTCTCCATTAATGTTAAGGGATTTAATACCCAAAAATTGATTACGAGGATGCAAGCGCTGAAAGAACTCCTTGGTAACCCTATCTCCAAATTTGAGCCAGTGCAACCTCGCCTTGATTTGAGCTCCTTTGGCATCATAGTGCTATGCTAGAAGAAGCTGGTGTTTAACCATAGCGAGGTGTCTCTGAAGCTCCTCATTGAAAGGATTGGACTGAAGTTGAGAAGAGGTCACTTCCAACTCTCGCTTAAGAGCAGCATTGGAGAGACGATGAAACTTAGCAATCTTACGCCCAAGCGAGCGTAGAAAGCGGGTAGTGCACAGGATAGCAGCATTCCACCAATCAATCCATTTTGAGGCCCCTTTCGGTCTGGGGATAAGATTCCAAATTTTGATAACATAGGCCCTCAATATGGGGTGGTGCAAAATGGAGGTATTAAGGTAAAATTGCGAATGAGAAAGAGGAGGGGGAGTAGAAGAAACCTAGATGGAAAAGGAAATGGGGGGATGGTCAGACAAGCAGAGCTCGGGATGGACAGAGATAAAGGGAGAAGAAGATGAGGGCCACTCGAAGGAAAAAATATCAGAATCAGAGAGCATGGCTCTATCCAATATTTTTAAAACATGATTCTCACCTTTTTTATTGTTAGACCATGTGAACCAAGCACTAGCTGGGAATGAAGAGGGTAAAAAATAGCTATTAGGATCGGAGAGCCCCAAATTTTCTTTCATGAAAAGCCATGCTTCTATTTCCCTTGCAGCCCACCTCATGAGAAGAAGACCCACTTTATCATGTGGGAATTCGATCATGTTAAAGTCCCCATAGAGCAACCAAATAGCAGGGGGAAGAGAGAGTGTTGCCCATCACCACAACACACAATGATCATTGGCATTGTTAGGAGCATAGATGTTGAGCACACCAATAATATGGTCATCAATCTCCATCACAACCCAAACAACATGATTAGAAGGGTCACAACCCCAAGAGATCATTTTAGAATGATAAGATTCTGAAAGACAAATTACTGCCCCTCCTTTACCCATCTCATGCAAAGTATGAAAGGTGTGGCCTCGAGGCCAGAGAAAGGAGCAAGTACTTGACAACATAAAATTAGTGACTTTGACTTCCTGAAGGCAAAGGATATCAATATTACAATTTTTTACCTTGAAGTCATCTAGACCCTGACGCACTATGTACTTGCACACAGGATCTGTCAAACCCCTGATATTCCAAGATAAGCACTTCATGAGACACGATCGAGGAGCATATTTCCATCGAGGACCTCAGAGTCCTCGAAATCTGCTAAGGATTCAAAGGTATTTGTGAGAAACCTATTATGGTTTTCATAAAAAAAATCTATCTGTTGTCGCTTCTCCAAAGGGATGCCTGAGGTATCCCTAAATGGACTATGAGAGCAATGAGGGTTTTGTGAGGGAACTTCACTATGTGGATTAGGTGGAGAAACTTGTCATTCACTTGAGGGAGCGGGCACTGGCATAGCTGATGTCTTAGATGACTGGGAGGCTTGAATAATCGGGGAATTGTTTTTGTTATTACCAGAAGAGGTACCTATAGGAAGAGAAATAGAAGTTCCTTCTATAGAAGTTGCATGAGAAACCCTAGACTGAGAGCTCAGATGGGACTCATTTTTACCAGCTCCCACAGACATTTGTGGTCGATTTCCTTTGTTGTTCTTCCTGGTGACATAAGTCCATTCCTCCCCTCCATTAGTGGGAGGGGCAGATTTATTTTTGTTTGAAGGTGTCTCTACTGAAGCCCGATTTTTGAATCGACCCTCCATAAGAGGGCAATATTTTATCTTGTGGGCAGCAGATTGACACCGATAATAGGTATTGGGGAGATTGATATAAACCACCCATTGTTGAAAATAGGTCTCCCCAACTTGAATATTAATAGAATCCTTAAGATACTTTGATAGATCAATTTCAACGCAAATGCATTTGTATGGCCACACAACATAGAATTTTTGTGGCTCCATGCACACAAACTTGCCAATGGGTGTGACAAGTTGTGGCAAGAATGGCCAAAGGGGCAAAGGGAGACCTGGGAATTCCACCCAAATGAGGACACACAAGGAAACATCAACATAAACTATAAAATTACGATGTTAGGGTTGAAGAATTAAAAGGGTATTTCTAATATACCAAGGCCCTTTGCTCATAACAGTAACGACATGCTGCGGATCAACAAACTGAAAATAAAAAAAACCTTTAGTAAGGTTTTGAATATGATCAACTTTTATGCCATATGGCTTCCAGACTTGCTGAATCCATTGCTGGATTAGCGAGTCATTGGGAATCCTCCCTAGAAAGTACCCTACCAGGGTGTGACTTTCAAGTTAGTTGCAGGCCTTATCAACATCTGACATGTGCAAGGTTATGTCCGACACTGAGGAACTACCTTCAGGATAAACTTCCTGGGTTGTTTTACTAGTGCCATGGCTCTCAACAACTGCAACTTCACTAACCAAAGTCTTAGGTTCATTTTTTTGGCTTTCTATTTTCCCGCTTTGAAAATTCTTTATAGAGCATTAAAACAGGAACATCAACATGTTGAAATAAATTTATTTTTTATTTCCTACATATGGAGTTAGTAGAAGCTTTGGAAATTTAAAAAATTAAGAGAGATATAGAAAGAAAAGAATTTTTTTTTAAGTTCAAAAAAATAAATCCAAAAAAAAGAAAAGAAAAGAAAATAAAGGTCCATATTTTTAAGTCAAGAGGGCATATTTCAATTCAATGTAAAGCGTCTTATTAGTTGTAAATCATAATTTTATGAAGTGTAAGTTTTAAATACCAAGTGAATATTTATGTTGTGGTGTCCAATGATGTATTAAAATTGTCATAGATATCAATTTATTATCTTAATATATAGTGTCTAAGTGTGAAAAGAGTTAGTTGTAATCAGGCAAAGGTCAAGTGACTATATTGAAAAGGTGTTATGGTCAATAATAATAATAAAGTATCAAGAAGCAATGTGAGAGTTTTATGATAGTGTGGTGAAGAGTCATTGTATTTGGCGTGTCACAATAATTTATACTTTGTTAAAACAGTCAATGGTTTATTTGTAATCAAGAAGTATTGTACACAAATAAAACACATGGTTTAACACACTTGTAGAATGATATAAATTACATCTATAGCTTGCGGTTATAGGTAAAATTATTGTATTAAGCTATTGTGTCTATAGCCTAATAAATATTCCATAATAACATCTAGGAATTGACCCTATAAATAATTGAGGAGAAATAACGAAATCATTTATTGAGTGATTGTTTTCCACTTTATTTTTATCTTATTCATCATTATCAATAGATGTAAATCCTAAATTGATAATATCCAAGTATATGGGTAATTTACATCCATGTACAAGGATTTAACATGAATCAAGTGTAATTTATAAGTTGAACCTATATTCACACTACCTTGGTACCATGTATCATTCTCTTTCATGTTTTCTCTCTTACGTATAACCGTGTATGTGTGACCCCGAGGAGCACGCACCACTACTCTACTTGCAATATTGTATCAAATGAAAGACCACAAAGCAAATATAACATGAAAATGACAAAAACAAAAATAAAATATTTTATTAATCCTTGTAAAATCCCAGTTACATATCGGTCCCTCTAAGGGATACCCAATTTTTTATACAATAAATTACATGCAGAATAATGGTGAATCTGATATCCCCTTAAAAGGGGTGGTGCACTTCCACAGGCCTCCCAATATTGCACATGAACTTGTATGAGGGATTATAGATGCCTCCTTCTCCTTCTCTCATCTTGAAGGGATCTTATGCACTAAATGCCTTGAATTAGTCCTGTGAACTTATAACCCTGCATGCATAGAAACAACAGAACACACTTAGTAGTGCAGGAAACCTCTTAGGATGAGGTTGTTATTAGAAGATCTGAAAATCACGATATATGAGCATAATAAGATTAAAATATAGTAAATATGAATGATAAATGCATGTATAACTCAAGAAATAACAATGTAAATGCATAAAATAAATCATATCTATGCTAAACTAATTAATAAATCAAAGCAATAACGGATCTAAGATAGAACTTGGAAAATAATGTTTGAATACCCTAGACTATGTTTACGGGCTGCTGTCTAGGACAACGACCATGAAATGAGACATTTCCCTTCGTGAACAAGGGGTTGCACCACTAGATTCCTTGCTCAAATTGATGTTCAAGGGTCTCCTATTGTGTCTAGTACATTGGTTGGTGGTGAAGAATAAATGGATCTAAATAGTTGTATGGCTAGAAACCATTGTTAAATTGGGAAGAGCTCTTTTACTCCTCCAAAGGGTATGAAATATCTCTCCAATCGGCTAGATATTCATTGCATAAAATTTTGATATTCATGGATTCTTTGCTTTGTTTAGGAAAGTCCATAAGTAGACCTCCCTTTGATTCAGATCTAGATCTAGATCTTGGCTTCTTGGAGAATCCAAGCTCCAAATTTATGTGCAACTGACCATCCCGAGTGGAAAGCATCAGTCACAAATTTGCATTGAAGGGACAAATATGAGTAACTCTGGGAGTTCTATGCCAAAATACGCTCGCAAGCAATTCAAGATGTAGTCAAACTATGTGATCTGGGCTCGTATTTATGACCATACTATGCTTGGTGCTAGATATTGCTTAGAGTAGTGGTTAGGTGTGGCTGCTCTTAGCTTTAGCGGCCAGGTGTGGTGGTTGCTCTACTTGACAACGACTAAGCCTGAATGGGATAGAATTGCCCTTTTTGAGTGGTTAAGACCACTTCTAGCTCTTGGAAAGGTCCAAGATCATTCATATGATCTTTGAATGTGCCCATATGAGTAGTCTTCTAAACATAACACATTTTAGGTGTCTACAGATACCCCTTTTTGGGATGCATTATGGGAAAACATAGTGTAGAGAAAAAATAGACCACTTAGGGCCACATTGTAGGGTGCATGATGATCATTGATATGATCAACATTGGATGCCCCAATCATGAGAAAGGGCATGCATCCTAGAATCATTTCTTCCAAAAAAATGGAAGGCTTAAATTGGCAAAATCTTGCACTCATTCATTAGACGATCGAGTAGCTTCAGTGCTACTATAGGCTTTAGTGTGCTATAGATCCAAAAGGAGGAGAGCTACAAAATTAACTATCATGTTTGCTTTTTGCCCTAGTAAAGGGTAAGATTATGATAGTTGTTGGCAATGATTCATAATATGAACACAATTTGACATGATCGAGTGATATTTTATTGATTTTTATTATGATTGTTTGAAATTTTTAACTACCCCCTCAAGTGATGAGTCAATGAGGGAAGGACAATGAATGAAATGACAAGTTGCTTGACCCATATGATTGATTTGGAAACTTTTAATAGGGTTTTATTTGTTTTTATAAGGAAGATCCCATTTCAGGTATGATCTCAACTATTTTTACTAATTGTACATCCCTATCCCATGGGGTGGTCTGATCGCAATGGCATTCTTAGGGAATTAATATGATAGCAATTCTATTCTAGCTTGTATTGAATCACTACATTCAATGATGTGCTAAAAAATATCAAAGACAAATATGAAATGAATACCTCATTCCCATGGGGTAGTCCAATTTCCATGGCCTTCTTTGGGATTGAAGTGTAGCATCTCAATTCATCCATGACTAATTTACCCCAGGTGACCTTATGGTAATCTACTCATCTTGCCAAATTACATGGAGCACTAGTCACTGCAACCGCTAAGTGTATAGAGTAAATAACTGAATACAAGGATCAATTAAGATTTTATTGTTATTTGATTTTTTTGTTAATTTAAAATTTACAATGTTTTTGGATTTTGATTTATGTGATTTTTTTGGTATTTGTGCACTTTTTGATTGTTTTGGATTGATAGATGTGCTTATTGGCCCATTTTGAGGTGCTTCATGGTGAGCTTTTATGTTATTTTGACTTTGTTTCTTAGTCGTTGTTAGGTCCAATGGCCCCTAATTACCACTTCATGGCTATTGTCAATGTCAACGATCAAATGAGGTTTTAATTTCTATTATTTGCTAGCTAGAAATTACACTTTTGAGATCTGAGGTGAAAGTGACTGATTGTGATATGAAATGCTACCAAATTTAGACACCATGGTAGAGCAGGGTGAGGCATCAATAAGGAGAGGTGTAGATGACTCACGAGTACCTTTCAAACCCTAGCTCTCTTATTTGTCTTATTGGGTAAAACAAACCTCACTAAGTAACTGGTAAATTGACTAAACTAAACCCATTGGCAACGAACCAAAACCATAGATAGGCTTAGTTTAGGTTTAATTTTAGTGGGTTCTACTTATTTTTAATTTTTTCCATTTTTTTGTTGTTTTTGGATAAGGGTAGACATCATTGGTGTGTTGCCTCATGGCCACTGATGCTCAGAGCGGTCCCTAAATGGCCAAAGAGGGACCGCTATCATCGTTAGCAATCAGCTTGAAATCCAAAGGTTAATTTTTTATCATTGGCAGCTAGCCACTATCAACTTTAGTGACCGTTGTGTGGCCACTCCTGGCATGAGAAACTATGCAACCTGTTGAGTGGTATTTTCACCCGATTGTGAAAACACACTCTCCGATAGGATTTGGGTTCCAAATCCTCTCTTGCAAAGAAATTAAATAAATAATTTCTCCAAGGTCTCCGCTATATTAGCATTTTACATTTGTGTATTAATAATCTCAAATAAAGATATTCAATTTAAATGCTTGGAACACCTTAGTGGTTGCAAGTAACTGAAAACAAGGGGCAATGTTGGTTTATTTTATTGTGAAACTTTAATGATTGTTCATTGAACCCGAATAAAGCAAATGTGATCTGGCCCTTATATGACCACGACGTAACTTCAAAATGGAAATTGATGAAATGCCATAAAACATAACTCCTTCAATGAAATTGGAATTTTCATGAAGGGAATGTCATCATCGGCTCATGAATGAAAAACAAAACTAAAAATGAAATTCTGGCCCTGAAATGGAAATTTTCTATTTTCGGATTTTTAAGGTCTGCAACAAAACAACAGCTTTAATGAATTTTAAAGAAATACTAAACAACTCCGAAAATAAAATTTTAAAATGCGTATTTGAAATCTGCAGTATGACATACGCAATGGTGGAACTATTTTTGGATTTTGAAATTTTTTAATTTTTTATTTTAATGCTAAATTAAAATAAAGTTGGAGCTTCTGAAAATAAAGTGCAAAAAAAATGAAAATAAAATGCAAAAGAATGAAAATGAAAATGCATTCAGGGTGATGCAATCCTATTTCGACAAAACCGAAGATATGAGGTTTTCTGCATACAACCTAACCTATTGAACCTGCAGAACATGCACAATCCAGATAAGTTAAGTGCTGGTTTCTAGGGTTTTAACTATGATTTTCAGATTTAGACATTCGCATGAAGCAACCAAGAGAACTTGCATTAAACTTCACCTATAAGCCTAAAATCTGAAAAGGGAAAAATAAACATTTAATCTTGCATGCAGAAAATAACTCCTTCTTTCTTGTCCATAAGATGCAACTCTCTGAATTTTTGTATTAAAAATTTATCAATTTACAATAACAAAAATCTCTAGTTTTCTCAAAAACCAAAAAAAGGGGAAGAAAAACACTCCAAAGCAGGCCCAGAATGGCTTATCGCCTTCGGCTCTGCAACTCTGCCCATAGTGGTTTCCGACCCCTGTACCAATCTGTGCTTCTACTTTTAAACTTTCTGGCAATGCTCTCTGTTTCGCCTTGTGACGCTTCGCTTCATCTCCCAGATCGCTTCGTTTCATCTTCCCCGCCTCTTCATCATTTTTGACTTTCTGCTCGACGTCAAAACGTTTGATCTTCTCTGTGAACTATAACGCTTCCCATGATTCTTACACCTTTATGCCATGTGTTCAGTGCTGCCCCTGTATGTTCTGTAATGGCCCATCGTGAATCATGACAAAAATAGCATGTCATGATATCGTGACATTTTCTATCTACAGCTTTGTTCTTCCACCTGTATCGCGAAAACAAGACATGTCACGATATCGTGACGTTTTTATACCCAGCTTTATTCATCTTCAAGCACCACGAAAATGAGACATGTCACGATATCACGACATTTTTCTCCTTCGGTCCGCATGGATGCAACCTGTCACGAAATCATGACGTTTTTCTCCTTCTTGTGTTTTGTTGTACTTAGCACATCAAATGACAAATGTCATGAAATCATGACACTTTTTCATTCTATACCATCTCACTATTTTTTGTCATGAAATCATGACGCTTTTCTCTTTTTGAAATGCAATCTGTCGCAAAATCATGACATTTTTCTCTTTAGCTCTATCTTCCTACCTTTGGTCGTGAAAATCCAACATGTCACGATATCGTGACACTTTTCCTCTATGTTCACTTTGGCTGCTCCAGGTCATGAAACTCCGACATGTCGCGATATCACGACATTTTTTCTGTTTGCCCTTCATCTCGTCTTCAGATCACGAAAACATGACATGTCACGATATCATGACAACTTTAGTGCCTTGCCTTGTTTGACCGGTTTGACCACGATTTTATGACATGTCGCGATATCGTGACATTTTTTTATTTTGTCTTCTCTCTCCTCTATGAACCACGATTTCATGACATGTCACGATATCGCGACAATTTTTGTCAACACTTCTTCTTCTCTTTGACTACTGATTTTCATGACATGTCACGAAATATCATGACATTTTTCACTTCTTTTCATTTTGCTCTTACTAAAACAGACATGTCGCGATATCGTGACACTTTTGATCTTCAACTGTTCTTTGTCTTGCCATGATTTCATGACATGTCACGATATCGCGACACTTTTGGCATCTTGTTCTGTTTGACCACTTTGACCGTGATTTCACGACATGTCACGATATCGCGACACTTTTCATTTTCTATTTTGTCATCTAAGCCACAAACGTGACATGTCACGATATCGCGACACATTTTCATCCTTAGCCGCGACAGAGCAACATGTCGCGATATCACGACATTTTTCTTTTTCTTTGATTTTAGCATCTGGGCCACTGCAGTCTTCTTGGAAAGCATGCAAAAAAGGTGGGTCCCCAATTTTGGGGTGTGTTGTGGAGCAGCCACAACAAATGGTGACTCTGCTGGGAAATGCTCTTGAGCATTTCGGTGAGAACCTAACCTAGAAATATACAAACTTAAAAACAGGCGTCAGCACATAAAAACATAAACAAATGTCGATAGATCAAAAATACATGAAACATTAGAATCATTAAGTATCAGCTCGGTGTGTGCAATGTGTTCCATTTTCTATCGTTTGAAATTGATCAACATTCCATTGTCAGTTTTACATGAATGCATATGTGAGATTGTGAATGATTTATGCATCCTGATAAATATGCTTAGAGATATAGCAATCTGCTTTATAAAGGCTTAAACTTTCTAGTATCATACACAAACATTTAAAATTATCAAACCCTCTTAGGATCAACTATATATATAATGAATTGCTTTATTAGATCCCAAAGTTGGTTATGAGTCACTACTATCTTGAACCCATGTGCAAGTGAAAGTGAAATCAGAGCTTTGGGGAATCGGATTCCCAACCTAAGCGAGATGGGAATTTAACCCTATCCTTACTACTCTGATCTGGAATTCATTACCTCACTTTGAGCAAAATGATTTAACCAGTTATGGATGAAATTGTCAAGCTAGTCTATCCATTTGAGCAGTCAGTGGTCTTGCTTTAAACAAGACATGCTGCCACGCATGAGCATACTTAACCCCATAATCCATAATTTGGCTTCATTCATTCTTTTTTTTATTTCTTGGACCTTTGGGATGACTACCCATCCTTGCTAGGGACATGTAGTACGATCCTTCCAATCCAATATTAAGATGAAATGGGAAATATTAGTTAATTTTATTTCTTGGACCTTTGGGATGACTACCCATCCTTGCGAGGGACATGTAGTACGATCCTTCCAATCCAATATTAAGATGAAATGGGAAATATTAATTTTATTTTTATTTCTTGGACCTTTGGGATGACTACCCATCCTTTGTAGAGGACATGTAGTACGATCCTTCCAATCCAAGATTTATGATGAAATGGGAAAAATGGAAGCTTTGGGGAATCGGATTCTCAACCTAAGCGAGATGAGAATTATGCCCTATCCTTACTACTCCATGTAGGTCAAATCAGAGCTTTGGGGAGTTGGATCCTCAACCTAAGTTCGATGAGGATTTAACCCTATCCTTACTACTCTGTTTTAGGCTTTAAGCTTTATGGGAGTGGTAAAAACCATTGTTTTAAGGATTATGTTGCATGATAGGATAGACACGAAATACTCCTTTCGCCTCACCTTTTCTTCCAAGTATGGTTTTGATCATTTTGCTCAAGATCCTCTTTAATGTGCATAGAACGTGCTTGGTTCAAGATAGTTCGGGCATCAGTTCCCAACCTTAGGATTTTTTTTTTTTTTATGTTATAGAATAACCCTAAGAGGATTTGACATATTTTAAATGATTGTATTTGAAATGCATATGCAACTAAGATGGCATGTATATGCAAAAGTGGGATGTAATATGAATGCATTGCCTTTTTGAATTGCGGATAAAGTATTGCCATGATTTGTAAAACTGACTACTTCATGCATCACAAGTTTCAAACGATATTACTTTAAGCTGTTTGTGTTACTTGTGGAGCTTTCTACAACACAATTCCAATGTTTCATATTTTCCTGATCTTAGGCATAAGTTGACATCTCAATTTATTATTCATTTTTTTTTTTTTTAAAACAAACCACACATGTCCAAAGGACTTAACACACAAAACTTAAAACAAAACCCAAATAGCAATCCCTAGAAACGAAACTTGAAAACACAAACCCAAAACCAAAAAACAAAATCTATATACAAATGTACAATATAATACAAGATGGTGCAAAGCTTGGACTATCACTTCCCTGGATCCCAAACATGATTAGAACACTTCAACAAAAATATAACGTGATACGCATGCCAAATGTTGTAGGAATCCAACAAAAACAAGATTAGACCAAACCATGCAACAACTTTTAACTTACCTCGCTCACCCCACCAATTAGATTTAGTTCCATTAGTACTCTCATAGGTGAGCGTCAAATTACTAAAATGATTAGACAATAAATGATATTCAATTTTATCTTGTCTATTCTTTAAAGTATAAATCTCATAATTCCATTCATGATTTAGAACTAGGCTCTCTTTATCCAAAATGAGACTTTGTAAGCAAGAGCCTATTTCTAAAAATTTTAAAGCCAAATCATTTTCCAAATTTGTAGGCCAATCAAATTTGTGCAACAGTTTGCAAGCATCTAGGATATTTACTAAATTAGGATCATTAAAAGTTTTTACCCTAGATTCAATTAGTAATTGTTGATGAATTTGATTTAACAATTCAAGTGCATCAACTTCTTTTTCATTCATTAAAACAATGTTATCAAAGGTGTGATTAGAAATCATACCTTGTTTTTCATTCACCTTTAACGACATTTCATCATAAACATCATTCAAATTCAAAATATGGTCATGTAAATTTTCACCTAAATCTTGGATGCTTGAACACAAAAGGTTAGACTCTACCTTTTGAACATTTTTATTTACCAAGATTTGATGGGGGTTTGCAATCCCCTCTTTTACCTCATGGTCTTCGTACTCTTCATTGATTACTTGTTCATCAAACATACCAAAATTGGGCACCCAATTGAAAACATGCCCATCCTTTTCAACCCTCAAATATTCTTGGTCAAAGTGTATGTCCAATGACTCATCTTGATGATCCTTCATTTGAGTTGTTTCCAATTGATCAATCTCTTTGTCATTTGGTTCCAATTCTTTGTTCACTATCCATGGTATCTCTTCATTTGAATCCTCAAAATCATCATGCAAACTTGTATCCGCATCTTCAATGAATTTATATTCAACATGATCGAATTTTGTAACCTTTTCAAATCTTGTGAATGTGAGATCTTCGTATGATGTAGAAGTTTCAACATCCTGCATATCAAGTGAAATATGAGTTTCATCTATAGGGGTGTGAGAAAAGAATGCATTATCATATCTCCCCCAACCATTGTAAAAATCGTCATCCAGATCTGTGAGATGAAACTCCATGGTATTTGTGACATGATCTTTTGATTCATTCATCAATTCATTTTCTTCTTTGTCCTTGGTAATAGAATCATTATAATCTTCCAAAATTTGATGAGATTTGAAACCCTCTTCCAAAACATCCTCAAATTGTACAGGAGTTGTAATATCTTCCTTCGAATAGGCGATTATGTTGTCCTGTATATCAATTGGCACACAAGTTTCATTAGCAGTTTTGGAGAGAGTGTAGTCTTCCCACTTCTTCCAAGCATCATAATAATCATCTTCCAAAATCAAGTGGTGACGTTCAACTACTTCTTCAACATCTTCCAATTCATCAATGTGTTTCTCATCAAATTCATCTTCACCTTCCTTAGATGGTTCAATTATTTCCAAAAGTGGGTCATTTCTTGAATTCAAATTTGTAAGGCTATCATCGTCCAAATTAGTAACCCATGATTCAATTTTATCATAATTTGGAGGGTGAAGAATTTCTTGATCGTTAATTTTACACATCTCATCAATAGTATCTTCCAAGAACAAGTGGTGAAACTCTATCATATCTTCAAATTCATTTATTGGTTTTCTCCCGATTTCACTTTCAACCATTCCATTCAATTCTATGGTGGGTTCCGTCCTATCACATATATCAAACATTGTTGAATTTAGAACCCCTTCATCCGAATAATCATGTATCTCTATGAATGAGATCATTTCTGCATAATCCTCACTAGCGGATGTTGGCTTAGCAATTTGCACCTCCTCGTGGACTACATCTAAGGTGGTTGTAAGATTTGGATATTCAAATTCATCCCCTTGATCATTTACCTTAGATATCATTGGAGTGGAGGGTGCTATATTTGATGGTTGGTGTAGGTTGGCATCACTAACTTCAAAAGAACAGTTTCTCATGTGAACATGTTGTGCCTTTTCTTCTTCCAAAACTTCGTTCTACCTCTTCTGAGATCTCATAGATTTTCTCTAGAGATAAGCCATCCATTTTTTTCTCAATGAGTGAAGCAAGTGTGGGGTGTATGGCTCCCAGGTATACTTGAATAGCTTCCTCTTCTGATGTACCCAAACTTTCCCACATTTGCGAATACAATTCACAAAATCTTCCATTGAATTGACTCAAGGATTCATTATGCTCATTACATATGGAGGTAAATTGATTTTTCAACATCTCTAAGTCAACCTGATTACCAAAATGATAAAGATAGGTTGCTTCTAGTTGTATCCAAGAAGTCCTAACCTCCATGGGTAGTTGGCTGTACCAAAAGAATGGTTTATCATCCAAAATGTATGCAAATAACTTACAAGCCACGTCCTCATAGAAAATCTGGAATTGACATAATGTATCCTTGTAGACGTACAGTCTTTGCAAGTATCCTAGTGGCACATCTTGATTAAAACATCGTAGAAACTCTAATAACAATTTAGGAATTTGATAGGGTACCACAGGTATAGACAAACCCTTATAATGATCCTCCATTATAGATACCGTTCTTTCTCTTAGAGACATCATTTCTTTTCTCAGGGATACCATTTGCTCCTCAAGTGTTGCCATTAGTGAAACTCAAAATGTAACTTTAGAACCAAATCTGTTAGTCAAAAACAGAAGGAATCACGACACATCAACGTGAAATGACTAGCAAATATCCAACCTGCAATGTATAAAAAATCAAGTTAGCATCAACTAAGAGATGTATTCATTAAAATCAAATGAAAAGTAATTGCATGAAACAACACTTCGTTAGTCGAGACCAAAATTTTCAAAATTAAATCAAATCACATTATTTCTGTATGAACAATCAAAAAGCGTTAGAATAATATACAACATACCTGAATTGCTTATAAATAGAATAAAGTAAACCAATTCAGGCCATCCTTTTAACAATCTATTGAGTGTTAGAGGACTAAAGATAACAATCAATATAGCATGAGATATACAAAAATTTAAATTTAAATCACACTAAAATAAACCCATCCAACCCTCCTTCTAGCGCCAATCTTTTGAGTGGTATTTTCACCCGATTGTGAAAACACACTCTCCGATAGGATTTGGGTTCCAAATCCTCTCTTGCAAAGAAATTAAATAAATAATTTCTCCAAGGTCTCCGCTATATTAGCATTTGTATATGTGTATTAATAATCTCAAATAAAGATATTCAATTTAAATGCTTGGAACACCTTAGTGGTTGCAAGTAACTGTAAACAAGGGGCAATGTTGGTTTATTTTATTGTGAAACTTTAATGATTGTTCATTGAACCCAAATAAAGCAAATGTGATTTGGTCCTTATATGACCACGTTGTAACTTCAAAATGGAAATTGATGAAATGCCATAAAACATAACTCCTTCAATGAAATTGGAATTTTCATGAAGGGAATGTCATCATCGGCTCATGAATGAAAAACAAAACTAAAAATGAAATTCTGGCCTTGAAATGGAAATTTTCTATTTTTCGGATTTTTAAAGTCTGCAACAAAACAAACATGTTTTGAAATTTAAACAACTCCAAAATGAAATTTTAAATGCGTATTTGAAATCTGCAGTATGACCTACGCACTGGTGAAACTATTTTTGTATTTTGAAATTTTTAATTTTTATTTTAATGCTGTAAAAAAATAAAGTGCAAAAAAATGAAAATAAAATGCAAAGAATGAAAATGAAAATGCATTCAGTTTGATGCTATCCTATTTTGACAAAACCGAAGATATGAGGTTTTCTACATACAACCTAACCTATTGAACCTACAGAACATGCACAATCCAGATAAGTTAAGTGCTGGTCTCTAGGGTTTTAACTGTGATTTTCAGATTTAGACATTCGCATGAAGCAACCAAGAGAACTTGCATTAAACTTCACCTATAAGCCTAGAAATCTGAAAAGGGGAAAGATAAACATTTAATCTTGCATGCAGAAAATAACTCCTTCTTTCTTGTCAATAAGATGCAACTCTCTGAATTTTCTGTATTAAGAATTTATCAATTTACAATGACAAAAATCTCTAGTTTTCTCAAAACCAAAAAAAGGGGAAGAAAAACACTCCAAAGCAGGCCCAGAATGGCTTATCACCTTCAGCTCTGCAACTCTGCCCATAGCGGTTTTTGACCCCTGTACCAATCTATGCTTCTGCTTTTAAACTTTCTGGCAATGCTCTGTTTTGCCCTGTGACGCTTCGCTTCATCTCCCAGATCACTTCGTTTCATCTTCCTCGCCTCTTCATCATTTTTGACTTTCTGCTCGACGTCGAAACGTTTGATCTTCTCTATGAACTGTAATGCTTCCCATGATTCTTACACCTTTATGCCATGTGTTCAGCATTGCCCCTGTATGTTCTATAATGGCCCATCATGAATCGTGACAAAAATAGCATGTCACGATATCATGACATTTTCTATCTGCAGCTTTGTTCTTCCACCTGTATCGTAAAAACAAGACATGTCGTGATATCGTGACGTTTTTATACCCACATCACACCAAAATGAGACATGTCGCGATATCACGACGTTTTTCTCCTTCGAGCTGCGTGGATGCAACCTATCGTGAAATCGTGACATTTTTCTCCTTCTGTGTTTTGTTGTACTTAGCGGAAACGTGACATGTCACAAATCGTGACACTTTCGTACCATCTCGTTGCTTTCTTTCATAAATCGTGACGCTTTTCTCTTTCGGGCTGTGTAGATGCAATCTGTCACAAAATCATGACGTTTTCTCTTTAGCTCTATCTTCCCCCCTTTGGTGAAAATCCAACATGTCGCGATATCGTGACACTTTTCCTCTATGTTCACTTTGGTTGCTCCAAGTCGCGAAACTCCGACATGTCGCGATATCACGACGTTTTTTCTGTTTGCCCTTCATCTCGTCTTCAGATCGCGAAAACATGACATGTCGCGATATCGCGACAACTTTAGTGCCTTGCCCTATTTGACTAGTTTGACCATGATTTTGTGACATGTCGCGATATCGTGACATTTTTTTATTTTTCTTCTCTCTCCTCTATGAACCGTGATTTCACGACATGTCGCGATATCGCGACATTTTTGTCCCACTTCTTCTCTTCTATGACCCGATTTTATGACATGTCGCGATATCGCGACAATTTTCCATTTGCTCTACCCTACAAAACATGACATGTCACGATATCGTGACACTTTTCGTCTTCTATTCCCTTGTCTTTGACCGCGATTTCATGACATGTCACGATATCGCGACATTTTTAGCATCTTGTTTTGTTTGACCACTTTGACCGCGATTTCACGACATGTCGCGATATCGCGACACTTTTTATTTTTGCTGTCTTTTGCCGATCTAAGCCGTGAAAACGTGACATGTCGCGATATCGTGACAATTTTCATTCTTAGCCGTGACAGAGCAACATGTCGCGATATCGCGACACTTTTCATTTTCTTTGATTTTAGCATCTAGGCCACTGTAGTCTTCTTGGAAAGCATGCAAAAAAGGTGGGTCCCCAATTTTGGGGTGTGTTGTGGAGCAGCCACAACACAACCTTAGGTTTATTTTTTATTTTTTATATTTTTAAGAGATTTAATTGATTTTTTAAAATTTTGAAGTGTAAATTTTGATTTTTTTGAATTTTTAGGTGCATTTAGCCATTATGCTTGTAGCCTTAGGCTATCTTAGTTTTATTCTGCATCATTTTTTGTTTTATTCTTGATTTTATCTTGTAAGTGCATTTAATGTAGGCATTTATTTTACACTTTTAGATTTTTTCTAAGTGGGCTCAAGACCTTAAATTGCTCATGGATCTTCTACCCTGGATGGATGACATAGACTAGGACTGGATGGATACCCATGGACTACAGTACATTTCGAGAATATCGATGATCATGTTGGACCAGGCCTACCTCACTACCCTAGCCCATAGGTGGGATTCCAAGACTAACACCTTTCATATTACCATCGACAAGAAGACTATTACCTCGAAGAACATATACAGGATCTTTTAGATCCCTTTTGATGGAGTTCCCATCGTGTCCTCTCCTACTAATGATAGGGACATAGTATTTGCAAGGGTTTTTGGAGCACATGCACCAACAACATTTGGCAACTATCATCATTGTGGGATCTCTATGGATTGGTGGTACCAAGAGAATATCTTCTCTTGATGACAAGCAATTTGATGATGGTTATATGTAATATGCTTTTACCTGACTGCTTTGGAGTGAGGTTCCCATAGAACCTCCTAGTTATGGTCTAGGACTTTATGGATAGCGCAAAGACCATCATCATGGCTTGGGTAAGTGCACTTTTGACCCAGTGCTATGATGAGCTCTACTAGATTTAGTGTCATGGATGAGCTAGCATTACTTGCAGATTTCTCCTCCATATCTAGGTATGGAAGCATATTAAGGTGGACCACCCAGGAGGACTTCCAATTGATATTACCAATATAGCATATGTGGCTCAGTGCTATGGAGATAGGTGGCCTCGAGATCATAAGGAGCATAAGATTTAATGCTTCGTGGGGGATATTTCTCACTAAATAGCATCTATGACTGGCCTGTAGGCCAAGGATATTATTTGGAGGTCTTATCATGATTTCCCTACATAAACAGAGGTGAACAGGTTCACAGCATGGACTAGGCATGACCAATGGATTATCGGTCGTAAGGACAAAATCGGGGAGTTCTTCCATTATTATCGAGTGCTTTGATAGTACGAATTGTAGTAGTATGTACCTTTTTCAACTAGTGCTACACCGACGGGTCACCGTAGAGAGGGATCTTCCACTACCTTGAGCGACAACAGTTACAAAGGATGATGATCCTCCAGTAGTGGATGTCGGTATTACAAATGGTAGGGTCACAGAGGCATACACCTAGTGGTGGGTCACATAACTTTGGCATGGTGGTGATAGCTTAGGCCAAGATAGAGACGAGGTAGCTATTGAGGACGATCCTGATGGGCATCGAGTGCAGGCTCAAACAGAGGACTAGGGGTAAATTGTAGAGTAGTATATGGCCAAGGATCAGGTTGCTCCTAAGGAGGAGGAGGATTTAGCTCTAGAGGATCAGGAGTCCCCTCTCTAGGCTCAGATGCATTGCATAGAGGTTGAGCTTCAATAAGCTTAGATCTAGATCCTACAATGAGATTCCACCATTGTTGGGCTTCAAGCATAGGTCCAAAGTTTTTAGGATGAGAGGACTATCCTCTAGAATCAGATTGAATCAACATAGATCAGGATAGATCAGCTTAATGCCGAGAGGGATGCTACCCGAGGATAGGTTGTGCTAGCTATGCCAACACCTCATAGGCCGATTGGACCAGATGTAAATGCAGAGATTAGATGTCTACATGGATTTCTATTAGAGGACTTGGAGCATTATACCTTAGAAAATGCTCACATCCTTGAACTAGAGCATGAGGTTAGACTTTGGGGAGGTTGTCTACCAGATAGACATACAGTAGGAGGGTCGCATAGAGTGGGCGGAGCACATCAGGGCAGTTGTCAGTGCAATCGAGCCATAGGACCAGGACTCGGACAGAGTAGACTGTAGGGACTAGCTCCCATCACACTCACAAGGATGGAGTCGAGGGTCGAGGCGAGGTTGGAGATTAAGGCGCAAGATGATGACTATGATTGCACTAGATTCATTTTTGAGTGTAAGGTCAAATGACCTATACATTTGTAGCCTACGGGTAATTTTCTACCCTTATGTACTTATCTGACACATATATATTATATCAATATTTTGAGGCTCATTATGTGTATTTATATGTTTTTTCTTTTATGTTTATGTGATGCAGTACTATGATTTTATGTTATATGATGTGATGTATGACATGCATTAGCTAGATGATAGATGTATGTTTTAGATGATGTGATCTAGATGTGTAGATGGACTACTTGCGATGTATGCATATATGGATGCAGTGTTATTGTTAAATGCATGTTTAATTTTAATTTTACTTGTATGCATCTAACTCATGTTGTTATGATATGATAAATGCAATGTGTGTAATGCACTATGATGATGATCTAATGTAAATGAACCTATATGCTTTAATCACTTAAAACATAAGGTATGATGTGATATGAGTTTTGACAATCTAATGGACGACACCACAGAATGTATAAAAATCATGAATAAATAATAACTCTTATAATAAGAATTAATCATTTAAACATCCAAATGTGATATGAGATGATGTGATATGTATGTACTTTTTTTATAAGCTTCTGTAATAAAAAAGATATATCCAAAATAGTTAGTGGTTGTATAAATGTCATTGTTGACATTCATCCGATATCTATCCTATTTCATGCACATCGTTTAATGAACAAAACCTCCTAAAAAAAGTTGATGATTTGATAAATGAAATGATTTTTTGCTATTAAGGGATTTTTGAGGTTTTCCATGAGACTCAAACACCCTAGTTACTTCATCAAAGGTTGTATACTGACCATAAAAAGCTCCTAAAAGATAATTTCTTGTTATGAAGACCTAGATATTGATTATCCCTGTATGTGTAAATGAATATATTAGATAAAACATAAGCATACCCCAATGCTAGATGGGATTCCTTCAGCCCATTGTTGTATTGGGGATACTCAAATTTTCATCCTGATACTAATTTGGACTCAGTTATATTAGACCACTTGGTGATACAGGACACCTAAAGCTAGCCTTTTTTACAATTTTATTTAGAGCTTACCCTAATATCAGGCAGGATTCATGCAGCCCATTGTTGTATTAGGGATCACTCAATGGTTTGTGGAGATTGACCATTCTAGGGATTTAAGATCTTCACCCCCTTATTTTATTCACATTTATTTGGGATACTTGCTCATGCTTAGTGATGAAAATCATTGTTTATTTTAAATTTTTGTTTTTCTTTTGAGCAAGGGATTTTTGTATTGATGATAATCACTCATTATTTTGTTTTTAAATTTTGCTTTATTTTAGGATTTTTGCTTATTTTGATGAAAGCAAGGTATTTATTTGGGAGGGGGAGCTTGTCCTTTTTACAGTGATCAACATACTAGACCAAGCACATCACAATGTGAGCAAGTAAAAACATTTCACTTAGGATGCCTAGTACCACTTCGTAGCATTCATATTCCCCTTGTTTCAAATAGGAATTTAGTGTTTTGATTAGTGATAGGATTCTAAAATATACCAGGTGCTATAAAAACCAAACCTCATCTATCAAAAGCAAAGATAACTTTCTACAAAGCTTGATAAAACCACTAGGTATGGCTGAGTGACAGAAAAACCCTAGCATATTCCTTATAGCAATAGGAGGGGTTGTGTTGAAAAACATAGTTACTCACATGGGTTATGGATGATGATGGATTTTGAAGATGCATGATTGAGGTACAAATGTGGTGTCGTTTGTAAGATTATAAACACAAATGTATCTAAATGCAAATGCAATGGATGCAACGTGCCTAATGCAATGCAATTACATGAATGTAAATGTTTTTGTATTTTTGATGCTTTTAATTGTTTTTGAGTTTTTGATTATTCTGAATGTTTTTTTAGACTTTTTGATTTTAAACTATTTTTGTGCTTTTGATTTTTGTTTTTAACCAAAGGGCTTAGGGATGCCTTTGTGGCTTTTTGTGATTTGACCAAAGGGCTTGTGATGCCTTTAGGGCCTTTTGTGAGTTGACCAAAGGTGCTATGCTACCTTTGGAGCCTTTTGTGAGTTGACCAAAGGTGCTATGCTGCCTTTGGAGCCTTTTGTGAGTTGACAAAAGGTGCTATGCTGCCTTTGGAGCCTTTTGTGATTTGACCAAAGGGATTTAATATGCCTTTGGAGCCTTTTGTGAGTTGACCAAAGGTGCTATGCTACCTTTGGAGCCTTTTGTGATTTAACCAAAGGGATTTAAGGTGCCTTTGGGATTTTTTGTGATTTGACCAAAGGGATTTAAAATGCCTTTGGGGCTATTTATAATTTGACCAAAGGTCCTATGCTGCCTTTGGAGCCTTTTGTGATTTGACCAAAGGGATTTAATATGCCTTTGGAGCCTTTTGTGAGTTGACCAAAGGTGCTATGCTACCTTTGGAGCCTTTTGTGATTTAACCAAAGGGATTTAAGATGCCTTTGGGGTTTTTTGTGATTTGACCAAAGGGATTTAAAATGCCTTTGGGGCTATTTATAATTTGACCAAAGGTCCTATGCTGCCTTTAGAGCCTTTTGTGATTTGACCAAAAGGTTTTAAGATGCCTTTGGAGATTTTACTTTTGAATTTTTCTATTGTTTTTGTAATTTTGAAATTTATTAATTTTTTTGCTATTTTTGACATTTATTTGAATGTTTTTGTGTTTTGTAGTGCTTATGTGTAAAATGCCTTTAGATGGGTAATTTTGAGAGGCTCTGGCTCTTCAACACCTTCTAGATATGCTAGGCAATATGCCCCAGGTCTAATCTTCTCAGAGATGATATAGGGACCTATCCAATTGGCCATAAATTTGTCTCATAGATGCGATGTCATATTTGAGTTCTGTTGGTTTTCTTTAAGCACAAGATACCCAACCTTAAAGTCTCTAAGGTGGACTTTGTTGAGAAGCAACACACCCCCACTAAAAAATGAAATTTCATCCTTTGAAAATATTTAATTTTCATTTTTCCGCAGGAACCCTCTTGAGTTTTTCGGGTTTTAATTCCAAATTTTGCTTGCACCCTTTTTCAAACTTCGCCTACATCAAAGTGTCCAAGTAGACTTGCATATGGCATTGATTTCAATAGCAGTTTCTATTTTTGGCCAGAAAACTTCTAAATGCATTTTCCCTTAATCCGTGATGAATTTTAAAGTTTCGTTTGCAAATTTGGATACCCTTTGGGCCTTTTTAGATGCTTGTAAAGTTTCATAAAATTCTGGGCACTTTGAGTTTTTCATCATTTTTTCTACACCATGTGAAGCTGATCATTCTCGAGCAATTTAAAATTCATTTTTAAATGTTAAAATTATTTCTGAGTAAGGAAGATCCTTCACCAATATGCAAAAATGCCAAATACAGATGGACAAAGTCACTAGATTCAACCTACAAGTTTTGGAGAATTTGCAAAGTGGAAGAAAAGCTTGAGGGAAATGTCACGATATCGCGACATGTTCCATTTTCGTACCTGTCTCATTTTCGCGAGAGAAAAAGTTTGGAAGAAAATCTTGAGGGAAATGTCATGATATCGTGACATGTTCCATTTTCAGACATGTCAAACTTTCGCTCAAATTTAATTGTATCCTAAAATCTTTTAAAGTCCAATGTCGCGATATCGCGACATGTTCCATTTTCGGACATGTCTCATTTTCGCGAGGGCAAAAGCTTGGAAATAATGACTTGAGGGAAATGTCGCGATATCGCGACATGTTCCATTTTTGGACTTGTCGAACTTTCGCTCAAATTTAATTGTATCCTAAAATCTTTTAAAGTCCGATGTCACGATATCGCGACATGTTCCATTTTCGGAGAGCAAAAGCTTAAAAGGCATGAAGTGAAGGAAATGTCGCGATATCGCGACATGTTCCATTTTTGTGAAGGCAAGAGCTTGGAAGTAATAACTTGAAGGAAATGTCGCGATATCGCGACATGTTCCATTTTTGCGAGGGCCAAGACTTGGAAGAGACTAAGTGAAGGAAATGTCGTGATTTCGCGACATGTTCCATTTTCGCGAGGGCGAAAGCTGAAAGAAGCGAAGTGAAGGAAATGTCGTGATTTCGTGACATGTTCCATTTTTGCGAGGAAGAAAGCCTAAAAAACACAAAGTGGAGGAAATGTCGTGATTTCGTGACATGTTCCATTTTTGCGAGGGCCAATGCTTGGAAGAGACAAAGTGGAGGAAATGTCGCGATTTCGCGACATGTTCCATTTTCGCGAGGGCCAATGCTTGGAAGAGACAAAGTGGAGGAAATGTCGCGATTTCACGACATGTTCCATTTTCATGAGGGCCAATGCTTGGAAGAGATTAAGTGGAGGAAATGTCACGATTTCACGACATGTTCCATTTTCGTGAGGGCCAAGACTTGGAAGAGATTAAGTGGAGGAAATGTCGCGAGTCGCGATGGCGCAACATGTTCCATTTTTGCGAGGGCCAAGACTTGGAAGAGACAAAGTGGAGGAAATGTTGCGATATCGCGACATGTTCCATTTTTGTGAAGACAAAAGCTTAAAAGACATGAAGTGAAGGAAATGTCGCGATATCGCGACATGTTCCATTTTCGTGAAGGCACAAGCAAGGAAGAAGTAACTTGAAGAAAATGTCGTGATATCACGACATGTTTGGATTTATATTCATTTTGCAAAATTTGGCCATTCTTTAAATTTTTCATCACCCATCCAAAGGAAGTGAAAGCTTTTCGACACAGTCCAAACCCTAGAAATATTTAAATGGGAAAATTAATTAATTCTAATCTTTGCTTTTCTTTTGCAGAAAGTAATTCGACAGTTACATTCATGGCAGAAGTAATGGCGAGAAAGACAGACAAATCTGAATTTTGGCACAAATCAAGCGAGGAATTAATGAGATGCTCTGATAGCTTTCCGAAAGATAAATATAAGAGATGTCGGGAAATCAGTGACTCATCCAGATTTTGCAAATCTGGCCGTGAATACAGACTTTAAGGAATTTTTCGATGGATACATTTTTTGAGAAAATTTATGGCAAAAGTAATGGCGAGGAGAGAATCTCGACTCGAACCAAACAAAGGCAGTTGTGCAAGGATGGAAGGCCTTGGAAGTCAGTGACTCATCCAAATTTTGCAGAAGAATTAATGAGATGCTCTGACAGCTTACCAAAATATAAAGATACATTTACACGCAATGCCCATTTGATGAGGATAAAACCAAATCTTATCATCTCCATTTATGGCAAGATCCACACGAAGATTTCAGAGTGATTAGGGTTTATCGAAACTCTATATAAAAATACCTTATATTGTAAAGCTTCGACGATGGGATTTTTATGATAAGATTTAGATATTTGGAAGAAGATATTTTGAAAAGATCAAGGTCTGTCCTGAGTCTATATATACTTCTCTTGAATGTAAAGTGAGGATGCAAAAACTTGGAATAAAAGACATTCTAGTAATTTTTTACAAATCTTGTTTGAATGCTTTGTTCTGGACCTGGGGTTGGTGTGAAATCGTTCTTCTGTGATAGCATTGCCAGGAGCCTAATCTCTTTCGGATTTCGATAAGTGCATCTTCTTCTATTTTTGTCTCACTAAAGTTCTATTTATTTTAGTTGTAAATCTGTGTTATCAAGATTGAATATGCTACTAGGCTTCATTCTGTTTGTTATATGCTAGGGAAAATTAAATATTTAAGGTTCTGGTTTATTCTAATTGCTTTGTCCTCACTGCTCGAGACAAACTGCTTGTGAGAGATACCAGTTAACACTGACTTCCCTTCTATTTATGATTTTCTTTCAGATCTATGTTATCCCCGTCTTATGCTCTTAGTAGAAGGTGATCTTAGAAAGCTGGACACCTTCCTCTTTGATTGGTTCTATTGTGAAGCTAAATAGTGTAATTGAAATTGATAGTTTTGATTCTCCAACTAACTTAGATAAGCTTCTCTTTTCTGCTCTACCCTACTCTCTTTGTTCTACTGTTAAATGATTCATTTTTATTTTCTTTCAAATTTGTCTTTTATTTAATCTGCTAAAACATAAAGAGCTATATCAAAGAACTCATTGTAAATCCGATAGTCAACAAAGATAACAACCGCTAAACATTATTGAACGAAGGTCGAGCCCGTTGTAAGGTAACATACAGTCCACTTGAAACTATTCCAGAAGTGGAAAAGAGTGAATAGCCATTCGACCCAACTCTGTAACTCACACCTTGGATAACCAGCAAGATCCTAAAGTGAGTGGTATTTATCTCGTATAAGTGTTACTAGTGTTTTATGCTCATTCTTCATGAGGTGTGTATGAAAGCCACACCAACAGACTTTATTGTTATAAGCTCGTTTTAAATGATCTTAGTAAACATGAATATGCTCAAGGGCATTGATGAGATGTTCATCCATAAGGGTCAACTGGTCAATGTAAGCTTGTCATGCAGTGTCGTCATTGATGAACTCTTTCAATGTGACACATAATATTGGAATTTCCAACTCTAAGGGCATAATGGCCTCAACACCATACACAAGCAAAAATGGTTTTGCCCTAGTGGTCATTCATACGCTAGCCCTGTAAGCCCATAATTCTAGGGGTAATTATAGATGCCAATCATTATGATTTTATTTCACCATCTTCTTTAAGATGGTGACTATTATCTTGTTTGAGACCTCTGCTTTCTCATTTGCCTACGAATAGTATGGTATCACAAAACTATTTTGAATGTTGTATTTGGATGTTAAAGCTCGCACATTTTTATTTTTGAATGATAGACCATTATTTGAGATTATTTTGAAGGGTACCCTAAAGCGATAAATGATATTGTGAAGTATGAACTCCACAATCCGAGGACCAATTGTCGACGTTAAGGGGACCACTTCCACCCATTTGGTAAAGTACTCAATGGTTGTTAAGATAAATGTGTGTCGATCCAAAGACGAGGGAGAAATATTTTTTATTAGATCGAAACCCCACTAAGAAAATGGCCAAGCCACTTGAATGGGTTGTAAGTCCTAATATGGCAGGTGCATAAGATTTGCATGATTGTGACATTTAACACATTTCCTGACATACTCACAGTAATCCTTCTCCATAGTGGGCCAGTAATAACCCATTCAAAGGATGCACTTGACAATGGCCATGCCACTAAAGTGGCCATTGCATATACCATCATGAGCTTGCAAAATTGCCCAAGTTTATTCTTGGAGCTCTAAACAACAAAGAAGGACTCCATTGTAGATTCAACGATACAATATTACTCCCAACAAGATATATCTTGTCATATTTTGCTTGAATGCTCATCTTTCAACATGAAATAGTCCCTGTGGGATAATTCTAACTCTAAGGAAATGGGATAACTAATATTGATAAGCTACAACCTCAATTGATAGGACAACTTGCTTCTCCTATGATTCGATATGTGCAAATGCAAATTGAGAAACAATCTTGTGGTGAATGATGGTACCATTCCTTGTAGGATCCTGCAAGATCAAGGACCCCCAAGGTGCCTTCTCTAGAAAGCCTATGGCTTTATAGAACCAATCCTGGTCTAGTTTTATATGAATCATGTTGACCGATTATTTTTTATCAAAAGACTCACATTGCATCACTAAGTACGAGAGCATTTTCACATGAATGATAGTGAAATAAGTAGTTGTATTCTGAAGTATCAAGGATCCTAAATATTCTATGGTTTCTATGAATCTATTTGACGTGTGAGGGATTGCCTCGATGTCATACCACTCTAGTTGGGCTAGATATGTGTCAACAAGCTCCTTGTAAGCTTTCAAGATTGGATCCTAGCATTGAAACAATCCTTTGACTTGGTTGACTATGAGAAGGGAGTCATCGAAGATGTTTAGCCTTTTGATTTTCATGGTGATGGCTATTTGGATACCCAATATTAGGGCCTCATATTCGGTGTTGTTATTAGTGCAAGGGAAGTCCAAATTAAATTATAACGGCATTGGAGCACCTTGTGGCATGAAGAAAACAATTCCTACACCACCTCCTTGCTCACACTTCAAACCATTGAAGAACATAGTCATCTCAGCTTTGTTTTCTAGATTCTTCAGGTTTGGATGCTTTTGATAATGCAAAGACTGCATCATCAAGAATTTCTATGGTGAGGGGTCTACTGTTCTAAAGAGGCACCTCTGCAAGTTGATCATCTATGACTTATCCCTTAATGGACTTTTGGCTTATGAATTACAAGTTAAATTCTATCAATAGCATGATCCACTTTGTAGTATGTGTATTATGATGTCTTGCTCATCATATATTGTAAAGGATTTTGTTTGGATATTACATACGTTGTATGGCTCAACATGTAGTGGCACAATTTATTGGTTTCAAATACCATTGCTAAGCACAACTTTTCCACGTATGTGTATCCTATATCATAGCTCACCAAGGTACGATTGATGTAATATATTGCTTGTTCTTTATCTTGCACATTCTTTTGAGCCAATATGGTGCCCAAAGAAAAATTGGTAGTGGATATATATAGCAAGAATGGCACATCTGGCCTTGGTGGAGCTAAGACTAGTGGTGTTGCCAGGTATTTCTTGCTTTTAGTAAAGGCTTGCTGATATTCTTTGTCCCACTAGAATGGGACCCCTTTGTGTAGCAGTCAATTCATGGTTTGACATTTGTCTGATAGTTGTATGATGAATCACTTTATAGATGCTACTTTGCCCTGTATGCTTCTTAGCTCCTTGATGTTAGTGGGTGAGGCCATTTCCAGGATAGCATTTATCTTTGTTGGGTTTAACTTGATGCCTCATTTAGAAATGATGAATCCCAAGATTTTTCCAGAGGTTACGCAAAAGATACATTTATTGGGATTCAACCTGACATTGTGCTTAATCAGGCGATCGAAGACCTTCTTGAAGATCTCAACATGCTCTTCACACAACAATGACTTGGCCAGTAAGCCATTGATATAGTCTTCTAAGATCTTATGCATGTAGTCATAGAAAATGTATATCATAGCCCGTTGATATGTGGCACTAATATTTTTAAGACCAAATGGTATTACTTTGTAGTAAAATGTCCTCCATGGAGTGGTGAATGTGGTTTTATTTTGTTCTTCAAGTTTAATCCGAATCTGATTGTAACTAGAAAAGCCATCTATTAGGGAGAGCATCTCATGACCTATAGTTATGTCTACAAAAGCATATATATTGGACAATGAGAATGAATCCTTTGGTGTTGCCTTATTTAGATACCTAAAATCTATGCAAATGTGGATTCTTCCATCGGGTTTTCCTATGGGCACCATGTTTGACACCCATTCTAAATAGTCGATGGGAACAATAAAGACTACATCTAACAATTTTTGTAACTCATTCTTTACCATTAAAGTGACTATTGGTGGCATATTTCTAAGCTTTTGCTTGATCGGTTTCTTCATGGATCTAGAAAAAGGTTGTGGACAACCAATTTTAGATCTAGTCCCGACATGTCTTTGTAGGTCCAAGCAAAGATATTTGGTCTCTCTTTCAATAGAGGAATAATGATGGCTTGTTCTTCTGGAGATAAGCTTTCTTTGAACTTGACTTTCTTTGGTTGAGAAGGATCATTGTTGATGTCCATCTCAAAAGTATCCTCTATTGCCATATGTGACCCCTCCTCAATATGGTGAGGAGTGGGGATTAAATGGATATCATCTACTGGATTTATAGGTCCTACTAACTCAGGGTCCAAACCAATGTGATAGATATCATGTGTGCAACTTGGTGCAAAATGGAATGGTTGTAGCATATCTTCATTAGGAAAGAAATATTCAATATATAGGGGTGAATCAGCGTGATCCCAATCAATAACATCTAATTTAAGACACAATGGTTTTGAAGGATATACTATATTATAGAGTGGAGTGGTCAAATCAATGGAGATCATGTTGATCGATAGGATGAAATATTCAGGATCACATGGGTGAAAATCTACATCAATGGTGTGTCCTCCATACTCACAATGAGGCTATGAGGGCATAGGGATCTTAGGATCCAATCTATGGATAGATGAGATAATGGGATCGTTAGGCTGTAATATCTCTCTAAATATTAGCGGATCCAAGAAGACCATGTGATAGATGATGTCTAGATTTACTGGTCTTCCCAGGAAGTGAAGGTCAAGATCTATGGTGTGGAGTATTGCCTCTCTTTCCACAAGTAGATTGACTTGACATAAATGATGAGGCCCAAGATAAGCCATCTCGGTCTTATCCTCAAAATCATCATCACTTATGAAGAAACCCTTATTCCTACCTACTGGAATTGGGTGATGACTTGCCTGTTGATGCCTAAGATATGCCATTTCAATCTCATCTTCATAATTATCATTTCTTATGAAGGATCTATTGGCACTTACTTCTGGCCCTATGATGTGTTGTGCATGTCTAGGCCCAAGGTAGGCTACCTCTATTTAGTCCTCTGACTCATAGCCACTCTCATATGATATGCATCCACTCTTTATGTTTCCAAACCAAGTGAGATTTTGTAAATATCGAGGTCCATGATAAGCCAAGCTAGTTTTATGTTCATCCTCACTTGAGACATATTCATTTTCCTCTCGCTCATAACCATGGGTTGGCTTGTCCTCCCATAGGATGATCCATGATAGGCGTGCTTTGAGAGATAAAATTATGGTGATACTCATTGGGTGATTCTATATTGACCATAGACACCCCTCCACCACCCAAGTAGTTTTTGCTAGGGGGTTGATAGAGATTCCAGTCAATGTCTTTCCCACATCCCAAGCTTAGCCTATCTAGGATTGCTATCAATGAATCATCGTGACTCTGTATCTGATACCCTAGACCCCACCTATTAGTAGGCAATTGGTATTGTAGCTAGAATGGAAGCCAACACCCTTGCTCGTACAAACCTAAGCCATAGCCATGCCAATAACATCATTCAAAGTACCTTAGAGCAAACTCAGGATTTGATAAGTAATGAACATTCATGGTGAATGGTTAATCCTCATCATATTCAATATTAGAAGTATTATGGGCACAGTCTAAACCAACATATATGAAGTTGGTTTGGTTAGGAGGAATCCCTAATGGAACCACTGTCCCTACTGGTAGATTTGGGACTCTTGGTCATACCATGTCTTGCGTAGACTCAATAATAGGCATGAAAGTCACGTTCTGCACAAGATATTCACTTAATCCTGTGTTGGCTAAGTGAACGGTCACCTACGGTGTAGATGATGCCATTGATGAAGTAGACAAGGTATGTTGAGGTACCTCCTCGGCTATGTCATGGGAATATCCCTCCTCCATGGAATTTGGAATTTCTGCACCTGCTATAGTTGGAAGTTCCTTAGGTCCTTCCTCCATTAGGGGTGCTTTTAGCTTCTAAGTATCTTTTGCTTTGGATGTTGAAGGTTTCTTAGAAGCACTAGTAGATTTAGATGTAGGAGGTGGTGTCAATGTGGATGGGTCACCTCGCACTAATTTGCTCTTGCTTTTTGGTTGTGTGGTTGTTGTGTCTGTTCCACAACTAGCTCCAAAATTTGGGGATCCACTTTTTATTTTTGGTTTTTGATCTTGCTTTACTTGTGGTTGATATTTTCCATGTGGTTGCAATAAATATGTTAAGGGCTGCATGATTAATCAATGCCTCCTCTATTTACTTGAAAAAACCAATGATGAGATTTGATGAGTTTCGTGTCCTTTAAAGTGATGATTTTGACAAATTTCCAAAATTTGAAATGGTAAAATTGTTGGTTGGTCTTCTATCTTCTTGTGGGAGTGTTCGTAAAATTGTTTGTGTTCGCATTACCTTCATGGTTTTTTTTTTAAGTTGTGAGTAGATTTGCTTGTTATGAGTCTAAAATTCATGTTAACAGTTTTAGTTTTAATTCAAAGGATTAAAACTATTAAAAACTAATGATTCACGTTTGTTCCGAAATAAAGTAAAACATATAAAAAATAAAAAGCATTTATTTATATTTATATTTATGTTATATAATATATAAATACTTATTTAATATAGATAGATACACCTATATCTATAATATATATTATATATAAAAATAATAAATAAAATAGCCTCATTTGGCGATGAAGCTACGTCATGGTGCTCTATAGTTTTCATAATTAGAATGTCTTATATCATGTTTAAAAATAGGTGATACTTTATGTTAGAGGTTATGGTATGATTTTAATTTGACAATATTAATGTCGAGTTAATCAGATGTCACGCAGGTTGGACGACGCAGTCAACACGGCAAACGAAGCTGTAGTCGGGCAGCCACATCAGCAAGGACATCGACATCGAGGCCACCTACGCAAGGAAGAAATACAGCTATGATGTTTGGTCGAGAGACATGTCAAATGAGGTGGTCAAGCGTGGCGGGCTACCAGCAAGATTCACAGCGACGGACAGGGAGGCATCGACATGATAGTCTCGGGCATCCCGGGTGTTGTGAATTTGATGGATATTCCCAATTCATGAATAGACACCTGGACGACCACAAAGGCACGGTAGTAGCTATCACACGTCGAACAATATGGGACCCACTCGACAAAAACGAGAATAGAAACACTGAAACCTTCGAAATTATCAATGTGGAAGATGGTCATATGGTCAATTGGCAATTTATGACAAACATAGTATGGAGGTGAAACGGATGAAGTCAAGGACCGGTCAACAGAGGCGCCGGGAGCCATGAATGAGTTGCTCTTAGAAGGAGACAACGAGAATTCAAAGTCGGAAAAAATGCATTGAAGACAAACGACATGTTGGAGGAAGGCACACCATGTGGTATCGAAGACATACAAAAGGGATAGGTCCATGTCTTGTCCTTTTTGCATAGCTAAATATTAAAAATGCTTAAGAGTATAATAAAACAAAGGTGCTCACGGGAGTTATAAGGTGCAAGTTGAAATGAGTGAGAAATTAATAAAAGGAGACATTTCATTAGGCATAAGATAAATAAGACGTTTTTGTTTTTAATGTGGAATGCATTATTAAAAGAAATAAGCAGGTAAACGTTATGAAGCTTTAGAAGCCCAAATAGAAAACAAGAAAGTGTCGAACAAATTAGAGAAAATGGAAATGGAAGCTTTTAAATATCCTTTCGATTTCGGGAAAGAGGGCTGGTTTTCCTTTGGAAGGTCAATGCTGTTGGAATTTTAATGTAAATGAAAATATCATTTTGGAATGCAAAGGTTTTTTAGAAATTTGGGTCTTGTTAGCAAGAAAGGAGGAGAAAGTTTCCTACATGCTTCGATTTGAATGTTTATCTTTCCCTTTTTCAGATTTCAGATTTATAAATGGCATTTAATGCATTTTTTTTTTTTTATGTCATTGAATATTTGTAATCTGAAATTCATTTTATGTGTTCTAGGAGCTATCACCTAATTGTTAAAATAGGTTAGGTTGCATGTAAGGATTTCTTACATATTTGGTTTTGCAGGATAGGATGCTATCAGACTGATAAAACTTTGCATGTCTGCATTTTCAGCATTTAATTTATTATAGATTTTTATTTTTTAGCTTTCCAATTTTTATTTCACAAAGTTTTTTTTTTTTTAATTTTCGGGCATTAAAATAAAAATCATAAAAATATAAAATGACAAAAATAATTACATGGAGCCCTAGAATGAACATCAATCTTCCATATGCAACAGATTCAAACTCATTTTGAGGTCATTTCGATTTTATAATAATTTTTGAAAACTGTTGTTTTTAAGGGTTTTTATAATTTCAAAAATTTTATTTTTTCAGGTTTTGGAGGCAAATCAGATTTTTACGCTTTCTGTTTTCATTCATAAGCATGAGATGACCTTTCTTTCATGAAAATTTCAATTTCATTGAAGAGGGGTAATTTTATCATCACATCTAAGGTTTTGGTTTTAAAGCATGAAATTATTTCTTCTTAGTGAAAATTAATTTCATTAAAGAGGGATAATTCATCATGACATTATGAGGCTACTATTTTCAAGCAATAAATGGGTATCTCTTTATGAAAATTAATTTCATTAAAGAGGAACAATTTATCAATTATATCAAAGGCTTTATTCATCTTCATGATAGAAGCTAAATTTAATGGATCTTTTCATCATTTTAAATTCATTTCCATAGATATATTTAATCTTCTATTTCATGCTTTAAAGTAGGATTTAATGCAAGATAGAACTTGTTTAAAATCTACTTAATAAAGGAAGATAAAATCTACCTTAAAATCATTCAAGATAAAATGAATTAAGGCTACATCGTGGTCATATGAGGGTCAATTCACATTTAATTTTATTTTGGTTTCATGAACAATCATTAAAGTAGCATGGTAAAATAAACCAACACATGCCCCTTGTTTGCAGTTATTTGCAACCACTAAGGTGTTCCTAGCATTGAATTGATATATTTTATTGATATTACTAATACACATATGCAAATGCTAATATAGTAGAGACCTTGGAGAAGTTGTTTTATTTAACTTCTTTGCAAGAGAGGGTTTTGGAATCCAAACCCTAAGGGAGAGTGTAATTTCACAATTGGGTAAAATTAACACTCAAGAGTGGTCAGGTATGAAGACCTTATGTATAGATATGTTGATGGAAGGACAAAGTCTCTTGGCAAGTCAACCTGATGCACGTATTTAAACGAATCTTCATCTGAAGGAACCACATGCATTTGTCCCTCATGCATATACTTGATGCATTAGTGCAATATTAAGGGAACACACTATATGTCCCTTATCCACGGACACCCTAGAAGAATGTTGTATTGCATTGCCCCCTCCAATACGTGACACATCACGAGGATGGACTTACGCCCTAAATTTATAGGAATAATAATTGTACCTACTGTGGAGCACATCACATCATTAAAATCTCTCAATATATAAGAAATCGAGATAATATTGGACCTAAGGATTTTTAGGTGCCCTATAGCCTTTGTTGTGATAATGTTGATTGATGAGCTTGTGTCAATTAGAACCTGCTTAAAGGGTATGTAATTGATATGCAAAATCAGGTTTGCTATATTAGTTGACACTTTCTTGATTTTATGATCATACAAATGGATCATAGGCTCTTGGTACTGCTACACTTGCCCCACAAAGTGTATGAATGCATCTAGGTTCTAGGGCTGGAGATCGATTGATATCAATATCTCCATCAATGTCTCCTTATGCCTAGGAGATTGTTGTATGAGATTATAAATTGATAACTTGGCTGGAGTCATTTGTAGATTTTGCTCCAGTCTACTCTAGACATTTACCACAGGTCATGCTAGTAAACCTAAAATATTATTTTGCACTTATCTCTATCGAGGTGTAGGCAAGATATGGATAGGAGCCATTGGGAGCTCTGGATGACCATATCACTGATTCCTAGTTGCCACGTTGACTATCTCAACCATTTCGATGCACCCTTGAGTGGGTGGTTCGACTCGAACTTGGTTAACTTGGGTGCCCTAATCTCTAGGGGCCTCATGATTTTGCAATGGGTTCCTAAATATACCCATGTCTCTATTATCGATTGTTGATGGGTTGTCAACTTTTAGCTCACCATTCTCAATCATATTTTACACAACATTCTTGAATTCGATACAGGTTTCGATGTCATGCCCCTGTATCCTATGATATGGGTAGTATTGATATTCCCTATATCCCTTTGTCTTGGGATAGTTAAGATCAAGAAGTTGTACATCGAGAAATTTGATTCTCTATGCCTTGCTTAACTGATTAAATATCGACTGCATTGATTTGAATAGAGGCATGAAATAGTGGGCAGTTGATGTTCCTTATTTTGATCTTGGTTGTTCTTTGGGTCATAATTGATCGACGAGGGGCGAGTCTGATAGTTCTATGATTATTGAACATTGCCTCTCTTGAACGTGCTTAAAACAGCCTGGTTGACTTGAGTAGGCTTGGCCTCCTTTTATTGATTCTTATTACGGTTGGCATTATTCCACTCCTTTTTGTTTTAGATCTTGAGGTCTCCTTCATAAACCTTTATGTCTTCTATAATATTGGCTTGAGCCAAGGCTTCTTTGAATGTTTCATACTGTTGTAGTTGTAATAGCAATGAGATGTGTTTGACACAACTCTTTGTGAACATTTGAGTGATCTCTTTAGTGGGAATGGAGAATGGTAGTTTCACCATTATCTTCCTCCACTTATTCCCATGGTAGTTGGCCAGATCAGATAGGTTCATCTTCTTCTTGACATTGAAGGAGAAGCATTCAAGAAATGCATTCACTAGTTGCTCAAAGTTGATGATGTTGTGCTTGGGAATTTTATTGAACCATTGAGTTGCTACGCCCGATAACATAATGATGAACATTCTTAGAATTAGGGCATCGTTCTACTCAAGCTAGAAGCACATGCTTATGAAATTTATAATGTATTATTGCACATATTCCTCTCCTTTGAACTTATCTAGCATAGGCATCTCAAAGTACGTAGGGTATGCAGGACTCGGTACTAAGGGATATAGAGGTTGGTTCTGTATCTTGATCAAAGTTGGATTCTACCCAACTATGTCATGCTTCTTGTGAGATTTGACTCTCTCAATGGGTATTTGGTATGTCTTCGAAGAAAAAATCTCTTGTTATTGAAGGTTTACTTGTGATGGTAAGGGAGGTAATCCTGTGTTTTCCTGATTTGGGTGTTTGTATTCATCCTCCATGATCGCGGATGGAGGTTTAGAATATGTCTACTCCTCTTTCATCCCTACTTGTTCCTTATTAAATTGTGTATGTTCTAGATCCAAGCATTTTTGATGTTGCAAGGCATGGTGAGTGTACTCATCTCTTTGTCTAGTACTTCTCTCATGCTGAGAATCGACATGTCTATCATATTGGTATTTCTCACCACCTATGTGTAAGTCAACTCAACCAGCCTATCCGCTTACTCTTCATACTCAACCCTTTCATATCTCAAGTATTGTTCATGTAGGTGTAAACACATTTTTCTCCATTCTTATTGCTCAAGAGTTTCCACATGCTCTCACTTGGTGCATAGTGCTTCTTCTAACCTACATATGCGATCGAACTGACCTATTACTAAAGGTTCATGCCTCTCTAACTTCGTGTGAGGAGTTCTAATGGATAGATCTCACGGAGAGGCTCCTTCTATTCTCTTGCCCTTGTCTGTCAGGGTGACTTATTTTGTGTACTATGATCTATGTTGTGTACCCCCATGGTTAGAGGTAGTATATGTGCTTCGAGGCCACTTTGAATATTCCCCTAGTTCATTGGTGTACCTTGTGGTTATGCTACGTGAACTTCCTAAAATAGAATGTGTGATAGCAATTCTTCTTTGAGCTGGTCTCAAGGGAACTCAATCCAACTCATCAAGCTATTTGGTCATTCATGATTTATTACGCAAAGTCCTATTTGAACCAATGATATTATAACCTAGGGGTTCCCTCCCATCTTCAAGGAGGCTATAAGATGTTATTGGTCTATGATTGGGCGCAGGCCTAATTTCTTACCCATCAATGGATTGATCTGTCCTAAGTGTATCATGTGAAGTTTAGGGCCTTGCATCCCTTGCATGCCTATGTGATGATGGAGGCCTTAATACCTCCTCATGTCTATGTGATGATGGGGGCATTAATGCCTCCTCATGTCTATGTTATGAGGGAGGCCTTGACGCCTTCACATTTTTGTGTGATAAGGGAGGTCTTGAAGCCTCCTCATGTCTGTGTAATGAGGGAGGCCATGATGCCTTCATATTTTTGTGTGATGAGAGAGGCCTTGAAGCCTCCTCATGTCTGTGTTATGAGGAAGGCCTTGAGACCCCCTCATGTCTACCATGAGAGGAACCAAGAAATGACTCTGTCATTGGGGTTTCTCGAGGATTCCCCTAAGGGTCAAGTTGTTGCCCCTAAGACTTGTTGAACTTCATCCAAAAATACTATGGATGGGCAACTCAATGCCATTGTAATGGTGAGTGTGCGAAGCATCCATTTTTGCCTCGGTGTTGGACCAAGGATGGTTGCTCCATGTGTATACCATGATGAATGTGAATTATCTTCTTATGTCAATTTCAAACCACACAAGAAAAGCAAACAAATTTTTATCTCATTTAAGGATTAATGTGTTTTCCCTAAACTATTTTGTGTGTTTTGATTTATTGAATATATAAGCTAACTCTCATCGTGTTTTGCATTTTTTGGATAGTATACTCAAATTTTTTAAGGGATTTCACCTATATACTCACACAAGCCAAATATGGTAGTGAAGTCCATACTCAACAAGGTAGCATAGGTACTACCAACCCTCACCTAGCACCCCATGCATAATGATACACCCCTCAAGGAGGAGTACGTGCTATTTTGCATGGTATGGAAAGTTCTTGGGTCAGCCTTGGCCATGGATGGGTCTCGATGATACTCTTTCACATGATCCAACCAAGTGGCAATGACAACCACTATTGGTCTCAATCACCAGGTTGGATGTGAGAGCCCAATGCCCTTGATGTTAAAAATAAGATGTGATGTGTGTGGGGTTCTTTTTAGATTTTTATAATGGAAAGTAATGCATCAAAAAGCACTCATGATTATTTCCCTATATGCCTAAAAATAATGTTTGATTTCATAAACTGCATCTCTAACTGATCTAAATGACTTTCATACAATGCACTTTCTACTTTGTTATGTAACAACCTCTAGCTGGGCCACATGCAAGTAAGCTTAAATACACAAAAGCCTAGAATGCTTGATACGAAGGCAAACCTTGAAAACAGAGGCCCCTTGTTCTTAGGAATACCTATATGAAAGCTAAAAACAATCTAAGAAAATTCAAATGCATTTTTATTCCATATTTTTTTATATTTTCTTAATAAAAATGTGACTTAAGTTGCTTTTTTCTAAAAATAAGTTACAAAAAAAGAAAGAAAAAAATGAGGGAATACTACCAACCTAAAATCCCCATCTGATAATGAAAATACTGCCCTCTATTGTATTTTTTCTGCTAGCCACTGTAAACCAGAGCGGTTGATTTTGGTTGCTGAATTCAAAAGCGGTCAAACTCTACTAGCCATTGTCGACTAGAGTAGCTAAACCTGCACACAAAAAATACTCAAAACATTAGTAAAATGGCCAAAAATAAAAACCAAGTGGGGGTCCCACCGTGATCACCATCTGTGCAACCCCAGGGAGCGCGCACCACTACTATACTTGCAATATTGTATCAAATGGAAGACCACAAAGTAAAGAGAATACAAAAATGATAAAAAAAAGAAATATTTTCTTTTATTAATCCTTATAAAATCTTGGTTACATATCGGTCCCTCTAAGGGATACCCAGTTTTTGATACAACAAATTATAAGTGGAATAATGGTGAATCTGATGTCCCCTTGCAAAGAGGTGATGCACTTCTGCAGCCTCCCAATCTCACACATGAACTTGTATGAGGGCTTATAGACACCTCCTTCTCCTTCTCTCATCTTGGAGGGATCTTATGCACTGAATGCCTTGAATCAGTATTGTGAACCTATAACTCTACGTGCATAGAAACAATAGAAAATACTTAGTAGCATGGGCAACCTCTTCGAATAAGGCTATTATTATTAGATCTAATAATCATGATATATGACCATAATAAGATTAAAATGCAATAAAACTGAATGATAAATGTGTGTATAACTCAAGAAATAACAATGTAAATGCATAAAATAAATTAGATCTATGCTAAAGCTAATTAATAAATAAAAAAAATAATGGATCTAAGCTAGAACTTGGAAAATAATATTTGAAGACCCTAGACCGTGTCTGTGGACCACTATCTAAGATAGCAACCACGAAATGAGACCTTTCCCTTCACGAACTAGGGATTGTAGCACTAGATTCCTTTCTCCAATTGATGTTCAATGGTCACCTGTTGTGTCTCATACACTGGGTGGCAGTGAAGAATAAATAGATCTGAATAGTTATATGGCTGAAAAATGTTGCTAGATTGGATAGAGCTCCTCTACTCCTCCAAAGGGTATGAAATCTCTCTATCCAATCAGCTAGAGCTCTATTGCACACAATTTTGATATTTGTAAATTCTTTGCTTTACTTGGGAGAGTCCATATGTAGACCTCCATATGATTTAGATCTAGATCTAGATCTTGGCTTCCTAGAGAATCCAAGCTCCAAATTTACATGCAACTAACCATCCCAGGTGGAAAGCATCAATCACAAATTTGCATTGAAGGGGTAGTTAGGAGGAACTCTAGGAGTTACACATTAAAATCTACTTGCAAGCAATGTAATATGTAGTCAAAATACATAATATGGGCTCGTATTCATGGCCAAATTGTGCTTGATGCTAGCCACTATTCAGAGCAGTGGCTAGGTGTGGTCACTCGCCACTTCAGTGCCCAGGTGTGGCAGTCACTCTGCTTAATAGTGGGTAAGCTTGAATGGGCTAGAACTACCCTTTTTGAGTGGTTAAGACCACTTCTAGCTCTTGTAAAGGTCCAAGATCATTCATATGGTCTTCATATATGCCCATATGAGTATTCTCCTAAACATGACACGTTTAGGTGTGGCAGTCACTCTGCTTAATAGCAGGTAATATTGAATGGGCTAGAACTACCCTTTTTGAGTGGTTAAGACCACTTCTAGCTCTCGTAAAGGTCCAAGATCATTCATATGGTATTCATATATGCCCATATGAGTATTCTCCTAAACATGACACATTTTAGGTGTCTATAGTGTATATAGAGATGACCTGCTTCTTCCACATACTGATTATTTAGGAAGAGTGGGTACATATAAATGTTAGTATATTGGATTGGTGGTATATTAAAATGGGGACCATTTATGAGATATAAGGAACCTTCACTATTGTGTTGAATAAAACAAATTAAAAGACTACAAGAAGAAGAGTTCATATCACTTGACAAAATAGGAAAGGAAAAGAGGAAACAAGCCAAGAACCAAGCAAAAACTCAAATGTGGGTCATGTTAGATAATAATATTTATTTCCAAGTAGATGATGAATATTGAAAGAATGAATTTTATGTTTAAAACTCTTAGAAACCAAATATATTTATTTTCCAAAAGGTAAAGATATTTATGAAGATGGAAAATTCTTAACACTAAGGAGCTACTTGCAAACAATTATGAAAGAAGTTGATGCTCATGAATATTATTAAAAATGGTGTTCTGATCCCTATAGATATCATAAGAATAGTACATGCTATCCTCTATGACTATTTTGAGGAAAAAATAAAGAATATTATACCTTGTGCAAAGTGACACAACAATGCTAGTCCCAATAATGCGAGGGATTCAATTCAATCTAGGGCCTCTAAGAGTTTTTTACAAGGTTAGATACTTGTTAAGATGTGATATTTAGGTGAAATTTCCTAATATAATAGCTTGGAGGGAAAAGGGTTAGGGAAAAATAGGAAAAATAAAAAATAATAGAAAGGAATAAAAGTCCTATACTAACAAAGTAACAATGCACCAAATATTTAATAAGATCCTACTACACAATAACTCTAGTTGTAATGCGTCAATGTGAACACTTCCTCTAATAAATATATATGATACCAGATGAGAACCATAGACATACATGCACATAAAAAAGTGAGTTCCATAAATGGATGCTCAAAGTAGAAACAGAGGCCTCCAGTATACACACATGCAAGTGAAACTCGTTAATAGGTAAATATTATAAACATACACACACATAAAAGAAATGATTCAAAGCATGGAAATCATAGATGATTACTCAAAATAGATGCATATACCTCCAATATATATGTAAGCAATATTACAGATATTATGTCTAGAATGAGGGCTTGGTGATATTGTGAGCAACCAATCCCCCATTGTTGGCATAATATTCATAATTTTGGTTGCATATATATACAAGAGGCCTATGCATCTATTTTGAGTAGCCATCTATGGTTATCATGCTCTGGCTCATATTTTATGTGTATGTTTGTAATATTTACCTATTAATGAGTTTCACTTGTATGTGTGTATACTAAAGGCCTGTGTCTACTTTGAATAGCCATATGTGGTTCTCATACCTTGACCTATCTCTTTTATGCATATGTAAGTATTTTGTTCTCATTTGGGATCATATATGTTGAGGAGAGTAAGTGTTCATGTTGGCATATTATAGATAGAGATGTTGTGTAAGGGGATCTTATATGATCTTTGGCACATCATAACTTTGTTAACATAGAACTCTTTTTCCTTTCTATTATCTTTGATTTTTCTATTTTTCCCTAATCCTTTCCTTCAAACTTATTATATTAGTAAAGTGTACCTAAATATCACATCTTAACAAGGATTCAACCTTGTAAAAAACTCTTGGAGGCCCTTGATTGAGCCAAACCCCATGCTCTTGAGACTGGCCCTATTGTGTCACTCCATGTGAGGTGCAATAGTCCCAATTATCTTCCCAAAACAATTAGAGAGGGCAAAAATACACATGAAATTAATAATTATTGACATCTTCAAGTGTAAAAAATAAGGGGAAATAAATATCAAGCCTATAATGGAAGATGTTTGTTGTGACACAAGTAATCTCAAGCATATGTTGAAAAATATTTGTTGTGACACAAGCAACCTTGTCAAAAAGATAGATTTCACTTGTGATACTAGTGATTTAAAGTCTATAGTGGAAAATATTTGTTGTGATACAAACAACCTTATCAAAAAAATAACTTTTACTTGTGATACTAGTAATTTGAACCTTATTAGTAGGATTTGTATACATGAGTATTATGATATCATGTTCAATATTTTTAATTAAGTTGTTCATGACAAAGGCCATATTCCTAAATACCATGTTGATGATGAATATTTTGGGTGTTTAAACATTATTTTTGATAGTGAGATTTTGTTATGACAAAGACCATGTTGATGAAGGATATAAAAATGAGGAAATTGGGTCCTTTGAAAAGCACACCAAAAGAATTGGCTCAAAATTAATTAAAATAATGGGTTATAATGGCATAGGATTGGGAAGGAATGGGTAAGGCATGAGAAATCCCATAGAACCAAATGTAAGGCCAAAGAATGAAGGCCTTGGTTATGATGGTCCAAAAAAAGTGGTGAGACCAAGTTTATAAAAAGAGAAACCTATGTAGAGAATGAAACTCCTAGAATAAATTGTTGCAATCATTGTGGATGATCTACACATGTAACAAATAAGTGTTATATTCTACATCCTTGTGATATTTGTGGAGGTACTAATCACTCTCAAAGAGATTTTCAACACAAAAAATACCAACAAAATTAATTTTGATTATGGATGGATACATGTGACAAAATGGGATAAAATAAAAAAAATGAATGGATTTTGCAAGAGAAGGTGTTGTCCTCAAAAGAAAGCAAGGATAAGAAAATATTATATGGTTGAGAGAGACCATAGTTTTTCCATGGAGCAATGAAATCTTAGGATTATTTAGGTGCATGATTTTTACATCAACATTTATAGATGTGACCCAATCTATACTCACAAAGTTTGTAGTGATATAGCCTATACTAAAACATCACGTCAAATATTTGAAGTGGTGATTGCCTAGAGGTAATGACCAAAAGGTAGACCTAGAGGCTACCCCAAAGGTATACCTAGAGGTGATGACCCAAATGTAGACCCAAATGTATACTCATAATCAAATCCAAAGGCAGACCCATAGGTGATTACCCAAGCCAAAGCTAGAGCTAGAGAAAGGGTCAGTGCTAGATCCAAAGCCAAAAACACAAATTCATTACCCTCAAAATTAATGGGTTGGTAATTTCTTGTAAAATATGCATTTTCATTTATGACCAACATTTTCAAATATTTGATATATCAAATAATGTAATAAGGAAGGGATGTTAGCTACCTATTACATTATTTGAAGATTATCATTATTTGATTATTACACCAAACTGAAGGTTGAGAAGTTGAATAGTTACACCTCACAAGAGGTTGAGAGAAGTTGAATAATTAGATGAAGGTAAATAACTAAGAGTATCTTGATACATCCAAGATACATTCAATTGTATGTATTTATATATGTACAAATATAAAGGTAAATTAATGGATGTAAAATAAAATATTTTGTGTTTAATTTTAACAACTATAAAAATGCCACATGCTTGGATCAATAAATTTGTGTATATTATACTTACTTAGCTATTAAGGCAATAAGGATCCTACATCTCTTCATGATGTTATGCATTAAAAAGCAATGAGAAATATTAGGTAATATAAAAATCAATGGTTTGCACCTCTAAATCTACTACTTTGTTGAGAAATATTTTCTAAGTGATGGGAATCACAGAGCATCCAAGTTTTAAAATTAGAATCAAAATTGGATTGGTATTTACATAAATCATATTTTTGCCTAGAAAAATATGAATCACTATCGATGAAATTACATTTAAGAGTATCGCATTGATAAATTTGTATACATCTCAATCAACCAAGGAAATATTTTCCTTATACTTGCTTAAAAAATTACAACCTAATGTTAATAAAGGAATTCCATACACAAATGGAACTAAGGGACTTGCTACTAATTTTTGGAAATTATTTAAATAATATGTCATGGGATTCATACACTATTTAAATCTTAAAAGCTAGAGTCAATATGAAATTATTATTCACACATACTAAACCACTATTTAGAAAAACAAATGATATGGATGAATTGTCATAAGTAGTTCAAATCTTAGAAAATCTCTTAAGAAATTCTAGAAAAAATAATATACTATATCAAGTACGCTCAATTCTTAATTCAATTACTAGAAATCATATTATTTAAAAAAATTATAGTTGGATATAGGATTGAAAAGGCCCTCATATATATCATATCATGACTATATTACAATGATATTGTAACACACAAAATAACACCAATTTGTGCTAAATGCTATTTTATTAATTTGAAATAGGGTTACAAAATGAGCCTTCTCTTGAGAAAGGTTTTTATCCCTTTTTCCACATGAATTTGGAAGCATTTGCTAGTATTCTCCAATGCCCTCAATGAAGGTGGGCTTTTGTGTGCATGTGCCACTGGTAATGATGTTTGATGTTGTCCTTTTGAACCTGCTCTAGACCTACAAAAAGGAGTTAGTGTGTTTGGGGGCTTGCCTTGGTCAAAACCCATAGTTATGAAGACAAATCGACTCAAACATGAAGAAAAACATGATGAAAATTGATGGAAATGCTATAAAAACTACTTAAGACTGATATATACCTAATTTGATGCTGTAAATATGTTGTAGGGATGGTTCACATGGCAACATGCAAACTGGATCCTCAATTCACAAGTCGAGGTACAAAATTGACTATCGTTGACTGTTATTAAAATTTTATTTTATGGATGTGTTCTTGATGCTATCTGTTGTTGTTTGTTGAATGTAGAATTGTCAAAAGGCTTATGGTACAATTTTGGTAGAGTCTAGGTATATTGACTAAAAGTGAGAGAGAGATAAATGAGATAATTAGTTCACTATTTATAGGGGAAACCAAGATCAAGGAGGGTAGTTAGGTGTACTAAACCCTAGGGTCAAGTCCTATTGTGGTCAAGTTAGGGTTTGTGAAGTGGTAAGCTTAGTCATCCTTTCACATGCCCTAAGGGAAATATCCTATTCTCACATGTGTGAGCTAGGATTAGGGTTAACTAGAGTTAGCTAATCCCTAGGTCAGATAAGGGTTGGGTTAGGTATTATAGAAAATATCCTAACTAATTTGGGGTGCACATATGTGTGAGGACATGTTTAGAGATAATCTGACTCTTAATCCTAATTAAACCCACTTAAGTTATAAAGTGCATTTTAAGTGGAAAGTCACTTTCAATTTAGAATTCTAATTAGCCTAATTAGGGTTTTGGTAGGGAATGGTCCCATGGGGGACATAATTAGGTGTAAGAAAGGGCTTAGGTGGCCTTAGGGAGCTAGTAGGTGGCCCTCTTGTGAATAGAAGGTGTTTTGGATGTATTTTGTATAGTTTTGTAGGTTTTTCACCTATGGACAACTATGATAGCCTACGATGGTCTATGCCAACCTATGATGGCCTATGATGGCTTGTGATGGTCTATGATAGACTATGAATGCCTATGAAGGCTTACAGATGCCTATGAAATCCTACAAGTATCTATGCATGTCTAAAAATATCTATGGGTGAGCATGTGTGACTTTTAGGTGTCTACATTTACCCCTTTTTGTACTATGTTGTGTAAAACACAATTTAGTGCAAAAATATGATGGAAGAAGGTGATGAGGTGTTTGAGAAGATGAAGAATGTGGGGATGAATGTGAATGAATGAATGTGGATGAAACATGATGGTGAAACTGATGATTTACCAATTTAGTACAATATTTTACAATATCATACTAGTTGTTTGTGAGGGCAACTTAAGACTTCTTTTCTTTTTGCGACCAATGCAAGATGGTCAAATTACGAATAGATAAAATGTATATTCAATTTTTTTATTTTGATTTATTGATGAGTGCATGATGACATTTGTTAAATTATTTGAGCTAAGTGGTATGGATAAATCAAGCATAACATTCAGTATGTGGTTGACACCAATATATAGAATAAAATCAAGATGTGTCCGATAGTGCATGTGGCTCTCTTGATCTAACAAATGTCTAATTAGGATTGAGTTTGTTATTATATTGAGATAATATTCAACAAAAAGTTTTGTATATAGATGTGATATCTGTGATTTGGATATTTGATTGTTTGATCGTATGCAAAGTGGATTTTGTATATGAATACCCCCTAAAGCGAGAAATCAATAATAATATAGATGAAATGTGGTGATGTGGTGATGAGTCGATTGATAAAGGAAAATGGTGATAAAAGGTGGAAAAATTGGGCAAATAGTTGTGATAAAAGGTGGAAAATTTGGGTTTAGACATGAGAATATATTGTGGTAGGATGACTAGTTTTGTTGCCATATAGTGCTCATGAGTTGGTGGGTGATTTCGTACCCTACGCCTTGAGATGCGGTATGAATATGGAGGGGGGGATGAAGATGGGACATGAGGGTGATTACTTATTTTGGAGGAGATAGGCAATTTGGAGGCTAAGAACATTCAATGGAGGCTTTGAAAGGGCAAGGTAGTGTAGAAGTATGCTGAGTAGTTGGGAGTGATCCACCGAGGGAGATAGGTGGTAGGATGGTATGTGTAGTAGATATATTTCTTCCCCTTTAGTAGGGTTATGCGATAGTTTAGGTTATGACAGTGAATATTGGGTGCACTTGTGATATGGAGGACGTAGGGTGATCTAAGGATGCAACCTGTAGTGCTTCACTTGAGTGTTGAGAGGGATCCATTGATGGTTATTTTGAACATGTATGACACAAGGATGACTCCTGAGTATGATGCATGGTGGACTGCATAGAGGTGGGAACAAGGAGTTGGATTGATTGATGGCTAGGTGCAACTAGTGGTAGGATTTCCTGTAGTGGGAGGACAAGCACTAGGAAGAGGTGGACTTGTGCTAGATGCAAGATCAGAGGAGCCTCTTTGATAATAGAGGTGACATCAAAATGATGGGTCTGGGATTCCTATAGTGAGTTTTCTAGAGAAAAAAGTTAGTGGTGGAGGCTAGCCCTTAGATTATGTAGTGCCTATGGACGAGGAGGGTGGTGGTATGTCAGTCATTGTATTAGTAGGGTCTCCTCAGGAAGATATGGTGATGATGTAGGATGATGATATTAGAAATATGGTGGATATACCATTTGAAATACATGAGAGTATGGATGATCAAGATGAGTTGGTGATATTGAGAGAGAGGGTACTAGATCTAGATAGGATATTATATGAGAGTAAGAGAAATTGGGCTTTGGATATGGGGATATGGAGGGAGGAGTGATGGAAGTTAGAGGGGAGAGTAGCAGTAGCTGATCAGGCAAGCCACATAGAGAGGGAGGAGTTGAGGAGGCATTTTAAGAAGCTACGAGGATAACTTGAGGTAGAACAAGCAAGGTGTGTTGATATTGTGAAGGATTTATAACATCAAGTTGTGGAGACTAAAGTTGTTGAGGCAAAGGTGAGAGCATAGATTACTATAATGCAAGAGGGTGTGTAGTGGGCTCAGGCTAAGAGGGATTCAAAGCAAGTTTCTCATGAGGTAGAGGTAGCAAAGTTGTGTGTCAGGATAGAGAGGTAGTAATAGGTATGGAAGGAGGTCGATTGTGCGAGGGTGACAACCAAGCAAGCTAGAGTAGAGATGATAGGGTTTAGGATCGAGGTGATAGATTTACAAGTTGAGGTGGATCATTGGTGATAGGTACTTGCAAATGTGTCAAAGTAATAATTGAGGGAGGGGTCAATGAGGATGCAATGTGATATTTCATTGAATGTGTATGGTCACGTGATATCGGATTATGAAGGATCATAGTCAAGATCAAGATAACGATCATAGACTCATATGCATTATCAGTATAGTTGATGGAGTATTCCATTGATAGTGCTAACGAAACCAAGGATGGTAGCACTAGTAGTGTCATAGATGGTGGGAGCTACCCCAAGGTTAAATAGGGTGATAGAGTCTATGATAACATAGTTTGAGGTTACTCTAGCATCGAGTGGGGCAACATAGTTATAGGAAGCTATGCTAGCATCGAGTAGAGCAATAGAGGTACAAAGGATGGAGCTGATAGTCATGGCATAGTATGGGAGTGGTGAATTTTTTGGTGATCGACAGAGCTAAGATATGATATGGATGTACTCTATTTTTGTAGCTTGAGGATAGTTTTTAAACCATAATATATATACACACTTTTTTTTTATGGATTCATATACATGTGTCATGATTTAATGTGAATGAATGTGTGATTTATTGATATGTGTATGTGTAATGTAGGATAGTGATGGGAAATATATGTTGGATGAATATGTATGCATGTGATAAAATATAAGAGAATGGTATTACTGCAGAGTAGATATAATGTGAAACAATGTTATGTAAATGAATGAATGTAGGATAGATTCAATGATGCATGTATGTGTGTGATGAAATGCATAGAGGAAGCTTTTATATCATAGAAGAACTAGTGGTAATGTTATTAATTCTATTATCTCAAGAATGTAGGATGATATAGGGGCTAGGCAATAATATTGACTATTATGGTTATAGTAATAAAACCTCATAAGAAACTGAACAATGTTCAACTACAACTTATAACTAACCTAACTGGATCAAATTCTATTAAGGACCAGTGTGTGCAGTTATTGATGTTCATTTAACCATTTTGAGCGAGGTAGGACTAAACCGCTACAAAAGTTGCCAAAATAGCTAGCTCATCCACAAGTGCATAGTGATATCTATAAAATAAGGTCGCTAATGTGAGATTTATGTCACCGCTTGTAAGACTATTCCACTAGCAGGCAGGTGCTTAGAGCCTATTGTTGGTGATGGAAATCATCCTATGATGTTATCTTAAACCAAAGGACCAAAGGAGATCAAGCATAAAAGTAGTGCTCTTGGAGGATTTTCCTTTTGTTTTCTGCCCCTCATTTTTTTGTCTCTTTTTGTGGTATTTATTTTTATTTTTTTGTTTTTTTTTTTAATGTGGGCATTGTCTCTAGATTTTTATCCATAGGCCTGCATACAAATAGAAAGGAAACATAAATAACTAATCATATGATACAAACCAACATATACTTCTACTAAAAATGAATCAAATTATTATTGTTGGAGAATCATAATATGATTAACTTTACTACATAATGTTATATAAGGAATTAATTAGAGATGTTTGTTGAAGAATAAAAAATATAAAAATATGTTACACTATTGGGAGAAAAGCACCAATATTTTCTCTTCTCAAGTGGGCCCTTATTCAAATAGTAAGGCATTGATTTTCACAAGGAGAGAAATGATAGAATAAATTTGAGTTATAAGAGAAAATTTCATTATATCCAAAGTTTATTACATAAATCTATAGTTGATAGAATAATGCTCTATTATTATGTTCTCCGATATCCTATCCATCCTAGTATTGTAAAAGTTGATATCTTGTAGGATAATTTGGGTGGTTTGATATGAGAAAAATTCTTATAGAATAGAAAATCGATTGAAACCATCATAAGATATATTATATTTATATTGTTAAATTTTAATAAACACATTTCCAATATTAGATAAATATTGAAAAAAATAATGTGAATCACTTGATGTTCAGTGTAGGATTAGAAACTAAAATTGTCTCATAAGATATGCTTCCTAATCATAAATATTTTTTTATTATCATTTCTTAATTTTATTGTATCCATTTGGTTATGCAAGATATTTTCTATAAATATTATAATTACAATATCATCTCTAATAGATATAAAATATTAATTTATCACCAAATCCATTCTTTGAATTATCTATCTATTGCAAGGTCACTTGATGGTGTCTTATATAAAATATAGTTATAATTGTTCTATAGTGAAGCATCCATTTGAAGTATCCTATAACATACTTGGAGTATTATAAAGAAAATTTTAAAATATTCTATGGCAATAATGAACACCCCAAAACTACCAACCCCCACCCGCAAAGCAAAGGTTCATAGGAAAAACCCTTCTTTTGTCTTTCTAGCATACAGGGTTTCACCACATTTGAGTTCCAAGTTGCTACAAATGACACTTAATGGACATGAGTGGCCAAATCCTATGGTTTATAGGATTCACCTTACTAAACCTACACGGTTAAAAGGATGTCAAAAATGGTCCTCCTATCTCTTCCACACCCTCACCAACATAAGATAATGTGACCATGGTATAGGTATTATCCTTTAAGGCCCATAAAACTTAAAGGATAATGCCTATTCCATAATCTTACTCTAAGTCCAGCTAGGTAGCTTAATCAGGTGTAGAGCCTTGGTGCTTAGTTACCACACCTCCATGGGCTAACTAAGGTTATTATCACTTCATTGACAATGAATATGATCACATGATCCTACACGTTCAAGGGATCACCATTGTTGTATTGTGAATGACTCCACAAATATTACTTGGAATACACCTAATCCTACTCATTCAAGGTGCAATGATTCACAAGAAACCTACCTATTGCATTCACACAACTCCTAGGTTCATGAGTCCCTAGCTATTGCATTCTTGTAACTCCTTCTAAAACTCATATCTACCTAGTTATTGCATTCACGCAACTCCTCCCATGATTGGGCTTTATTTTGACTCGGGTCCATAAGATATTCTAACCACCCCAAGATAATCTTATCTCAAATAAATTTTACACTTTAAAACATAGTTCTAAATTAAAGCAACATGCATCATATATATCAAAAGAATTTTAACACAAGTCATTCTATTTATAATTTAAAATTCTATAATAGATAAACAAGGATGCATCTTAAATAAAAGCCACATTTTACTTAACTCAAATGCTTGACTTAAAGATTCAAAAGACGCATTCCTTTAACTTAGATGCAATAACATAAATGAATCAAGTATTTAACATAAATATGAATTCTAATAATTGATAGATCTCAATACTATCTATCCAAATAAAATATTGCTCAATCACCTTAATGTACAAAATCCAAGGTAACATTAAAGCAACATAATATTTTAGTTTGTACAATAATCAAGTTACAAAATATAATTTAATAAAATATTCTTTATATAGCCTTTATTTTTCCATATCATCTATGTTGGGATATATTAAATTATCTAGTACATGATAATGTACCATATTGGGTATATCTTTGTAAATATTAGATTAGGCGTGTGTCCTAGATAAGAGTGTGATTAGATATTTTATGTAATATAATAATATGCAGGGAAAGCACAAGTGTCATGTAATTAAGTGTGCAAGTGTGGTGAGTGTAAATGTGCACAAGTGTCCATTATGTAAGAGTGCACATGTGTCCTTATAATAGGAAAGTGAAGAGTCTCAAAGAAGAGTGAAGGTCAAGAGTACTCCATATGAAGAGTCAAATTCTATTATATATTTGTGACTAAGCATTGTAATGAAGTGGTGTAAAGTGGTATGAGATAAATAGGAGAGATTGAAAATGTATTTCACATAGCATGCATGAGTAGACCTTTATTCAATATCATTTTTAGTATTTTTGTGAGTATTTTTATGTGATAATTTTATGAGTTATTTATGAAGTTATTTAGAAGTTATGCTTATGAAAACTATTTTCATTATTGAGTATTTTATATTACAAATTTATATTCAATTATGTGGTTATTTACATTAAGTATTAAGCATCAAAATATAACGGTGGTATTAGAGCTACAAGTTTTTTCATTGAATAGGTTTTTAAAAGTTGTAAATAGTCTAAGGATATTTCCACTAGTCAAGGAGAAACCGGTGAAGTTGAAGATATTACCTCTAGAGAAGAAAAATTAGAGAAGATAGTATTTCCACTATGTTGAAGAAAAAATAGTGAGTATTGGAGATTCAATATTTGAAAAGTTTTAGATAAATTGAGTTTATCTATTCCAAGAATAAATTCGGAATAGAAGGCAATCTACAACATAGTTTCAGGTCTTGAAGATAGACATTGACATTGACAAGATCAAGAGACCCAAGAAGAAGGTCCTATTGAAAATTTTTATAGAGAAAGTAAGCTTGAAGGAAATGAGTAGACATTGAATATTGAGGAGGTGCAAGAGAAATACCCCATTTAAGACCAAAAATTGAATATTGAGGAGACCCAAGAGAAGATGTTCTATAGCATATTGAAGAGAGAATAAAGAAAGAGGCTAGACAAGCTCTATTGCAGATTGAGAAAAAAGAGATCCAAGAAAAGAGGTCCCACTGAATATTTGAGAAAGAAGATAGGATATATTGAGAGAGAAGGTTGAGGAGGCCTAGGAAAAAGGTCCCATTAAAAATTGAAAGGATAAAGAAGGAGAATAAAGAAACCCTATTTGAAAAATTGAAGAAGTGGCCATTGAGGATATTTGGAGAAAGTTTGAGATAGAATATTGCAAGAAGAAACTCCTAAAAAGAGGTAATCACATAAAAATTGGGACAATTGTCACCGTACAATGACAATCCCAGAAGGATTTGTGAAACTGATTCAAGGAGGAAGGATTTGGAAAAAAGTTTGTTAGATTTTGAGAAGGTATTTTTTGAAGACTTCAAGACATTGAGAATATTGAATAATAGACCAGCAAAAGAGGCCAAAGTTGAAGATAGAATTCAGCGAGAGCTAAGGAGGAGAAAGAGGATAGAAGAGGCCACCAATTGATATTTTTTAAGGTAGCCATTAAAGTTTTGAAGGCTGAAATTTGAAGGAGAAAAGTGCAGATTTTTTGGAGCAGAATTTGAAGAGTTATTTGTACAGTAAATTTAAGAAGGAAAAGGCATAATTTGAAGACATTTTGGGCAGAATTTGTAGGAGAATTAGAGCTGCAAATTTCAGGAAATTTGGGCAACTAATTAAAGGAGAATGAGGTAGGTTTTGGACAGCATTTGGAGAAGAAGTAAAGTTTCTAATTTCAGAGTCTTTTATATAGCGAATTAAAGGAGAAAAGGCAGATTTCTGAAAGCACTTGGAGGAGATATAGAGCTGTGAAATTCAGAAATTTTGAGCAGCAAATTAAAGGAGAAGAAGGCAGAATTTTGGAGATATTTTGGGCAGCATTTGAAGAAGGAGAAGAGCTGAAAATTTCATTGTTTTGTGATAGCTATTTGGAAGGATAAAGCAAATTTTTTAGACAATATTTTTGAGAAGAGAAGAGCTGCAAAAATTCAGAGTTATTGGTAAGTATTTTGAAAAGAGATAGAACAGACTTTTGGGCAATGCGTTGAGAGGAGAAAAGCTGCAAAAATTACAGAGTTTAAATAAGAAGTTTGGACAGCGAAAAGGTGAGGAAAATTAGCAAGAAAGAAAGTTAAGAAGGAGACCAAAAAGGTTTGAAAATTGGTGCTATAAGAGTACTTTATTTAAAGCATAAAAAGACTAATTCATTTTAGTTTTTTGAAAGCACCATATTCAAAGTTTAAAAACAGGAAAATAAGGCATTAAGTTTTATGTCTTCAAGTTGAGGAAGAAAGTATCTTCACCACCTTTGAATCTACATATTATTACAACAAGAGGACAAGTTAGAGATGGCATAAAGGAGTAAAAAGGGAGAAAAATATTGATTAAAAGCATGAGGTTAAATGTTGTTTTGTAAACACCAAATAGAGCCTACGAAGTGCAGTTTTTACAAGCATTATTGAAGCAAAAGGAGGAAAAATTAAAGTCTCAAAGTATAGAAGGTGCAGTCCAAGAAAGTGCAAATAGAACCTTGGTTGAAGGGCACCAAGAAGAGGTTAGAAAAGTTGCTTGAAAATCCAATGGAGGAGAGAAGAATGAGCACCACCATAGGAGAGGAGCAAGTCACCACTTGGTTGAAGCCAAAGAAGAAGAAAGAGTACCACCATAGGAGAAAAGCAAGCTACCATTCGGCTGAAGTCAAATTTAAGGATGAGCATCATATTTGGAAAGGAGGAAGCCACCAATTGGTCCAAGTAAAATTGCCTACCATCGAAATTATACATGTCAACACCATGGTAGAAGTTGAAGGAATATTTTTGACATCAAGATAAAACTACATTTTGAAGGAAGCAAAGTGTTTCTTGGAGGAGAAAATATATAATGAGTAAATTGAGTTTGGAAGGTAAAAATATTGCATACAAAGTTGAATAGATCACTGGAATTCAGACAATGAAGGACCATCACTCATAAAAATGCTTGCAATAGAGTATCTGTGACATTTGGAGAAAGAATCAATTTCAAACATTAAAGTTGAAGAGTGCCATTTGGAACGTACTCCTTAGGAGTTGAAGAGATAAACTACCACTTGTCATTATCGAAGAGAAGCACCAATGATAGGTGGGGGAAGTGAAACATTTGAAAGAGCCTAATAAATGCATGTGAGCCACATTTCATCAAGAATTATGTTGGAAATTTTGAGTAGTTGTGTTGTCATTGATTTCAAGAGTCATTGTCAGTGATGTCAAAAGTCAATGCAAGGGATTGACAAAAGGAGGGCTAAAATATTTATGTTTTAAGCCCAAGATATTTGGTTTAAAGCTTCACATGATTGGTCAAAAGGTTGGCTAAATTCCCTGAAGGAAGGAGATACCTAGGCCTAAAGGAAATAATATTATAATATTTATTATTATAATATTAAAGGTTTTAAGATAAGGCCTAAGGTTAAAAAGGAAAAACACCTAGGCCCAAAGGAAATAATATTATAATATTTATTATTATAATATTAAAGGTTAAAAGAAAAGCCTAAGGTTACTTATAAATTAATTATAATATTTATATTATAATTAATTAATTATAACCCTAAGTAAGGGTTGGGTGCAAAATATTAATTTTAATATTTATTCCCAGACGTTCGAGAAAGGAAGGAATATGGTATTTATACCATATGGTTTGAAGACATTAAGTAAGTCTCTGATATTGCACATGTGAAAGGTTAAAAATTATTGATGTGATTTTCGTGAGCAACAAAAGACGAAGATTTTTATTTTTAAAAGCTAAAGGTGGATTGTGGATGAATAAAGGGAGAAGGGTGCTTGTCTCCATTACCACCCACTTGGTTGGCCTAGTGGCAAGGCTTGGCAACGTAAGGCATAGGTAGAATAGAGGTCCAGCATTTGATTCTTGACAGTAGTATAGGGAAGTGTTTTATTTTCAAACATTTTGGTGCCAATGCATGTTATAAAAGGTGGTGAGCAAATTGTGGTGGTTGTGTGGGCATGCAGCCCAAGTGGCAACCTAGCCATGACTAAGGCGCTAGGCAGGTGGTGAACATCAGTTTGATTCATGTGGAGTGCATGTTAGTGTTTGAGGCACACGAAATATTTTTTATTAAAGTGACTAAGATATGATTCAAGTTTTTTATTATTTTTTCCATATTTGATTAAGAATTGGAGATTATAAGGTGTGTGCAAGGAGTTTTGTTGGTGTAATTTGGTATGTATGGTGGGTTAAGAATTGGAGAGTATAAGGTGTATTCAAAGGACTTTATTATTGTAATTTGAAATTTATTTTGAGTTAGAATATTAAAGTGTTTGGAAGGTTGAAATTTGGATTGAAATATTCTATGTTGAGTTGGAGTTAAAAAAGTTATAGGGATATTGACATTTTTCTTGATTGAGTGAATGATCTATTGATTGGAGTTATTTTTAAGGAAGGAGTAATAAGGTGAATTCGTGTCTTGATATTTTATTGTATTTTTGGTATGGTGAAATATTTGTTGAGGTAAAATATTATTGTGGATATTTTGAGATAGATTATTTCTATCTAACGTAGAATTGTCAAAAGTATTTGGTTGTGAGTAAAACAGATTTTGAAGACATATCTCCAAAAAAAAAATATATGGGCACATCATATTTTGATTGAAGTATTTTTGGATTGAATGTTGTGAAATATAAGGTGGAGTGAAAAGGATTGATTGATAGTATTGTTGGAAATATTTGAGTGAGTTTTTATATGCATGATTGGTGAATGTTTAAAGAACATTGGAGGTAGAGATTGAAGATTATTTGAGTTAGGGTTTGAGACCCATATTGTGCTCTTTGTTTGAAGAAGTATGAAAATACTTGTTTAGGATTTGTGAGCAAGTTGTGTTTCATTGATTGAATGATTGAGTGAAACTTCTTGAGCATTGGTTTTGAATGATATTAAAAGTGAATATGCAAACATTAGAAATCAAATTTGTGAAAGCAAAAAACTTAATGATTGAGTAGAACATATTGAGTTTTTGATAGAGTACATAATTCTCTATATGTTCCAAGGTTAAACGAATTTTGAATAGAATATGTCTAAACTGCTTCAAGTTAAAGGAATTACTTTGAAGATTAGACAAAGCAATTAATAGCATTGTGTACAAGATTTGAGATTTATTGAGCATATCTTGTGAGCTATATTGAGCATGTGTTTGAGCAGATTTGAGTAAGCTTTTGTTAAAGCTTAAGGACAACTTTGAGTAAGCTTTTGTGAAATCTTAAGGACAAGATTTGAATCAATATTTTGTGAAAGCTTGTAGGTATATTTGAGCAAGTCTTGGTGAAGACTTGTAGGTATATTTGGGCAAGTCTTGGTGAAGACTTGTAGGCAGATTTGAGCAAGTCTTTATGAAGACTTGTAGGAAGATTTGAACAAGTCTTGGTGAAGACTTGTAGGAAAATTTGGGCAAGTCTTGGTGAAGATTTGTAGGCCAATTTTAGCAAGTCTTGGTGAAGACTTGTAGGCATATTTGAGCAAGTTTTGGTGAAGACTTGTAGGAAGATTTAAGCAAGTCTTAGTGAAGACTTGAGAGCATTTTGAGCAAGTTATTGAAAGGACTTGAGGGCAGATTTGAGGTAAGTCTTGGTGAAGAATTGAGAACAAATTGAACAAGTTCTTGATAGGACTTAAGGGCAGATTTGAGGTAAGTCTTTGTGAAGACTTGATAGCAGATTTGATTTATTGATTTGTTCAAGTTTTGTGTTAAGGCTTGGGAAAAATCTAAGTAGAGTTGATTTGTGATTGGATCAAAATTTGTGTTAAGGCTTGAGAAAAAATTTAAGGACAAAGTTTGGTGTAGATTTGAGAGCATATTTGTGCTAGACCTGAGATAGAGTTAGAGCATATTTGTACTACACTTGGGATAGAGTTTGATGCAGATCCAAGACAAAGTTGAGAGCAAGCTTTGGAGGTGACGTAGTAGAGGATAATAGTATCTAGTGGATAAAAATCCAGTAGATAGGGCAATGAGGACAAAGGTCTTATGAGTAAGTACAAAGGTATTCTATAAAGAGAGATCCGCAAGCTAGTACAATGGAGGCAGTAGTCTTCTAGAAGATCATTAGCCAGAGTAGAGGGAAAGAGTTATCCTATGGATAGAGATCCATGAACTAGAGCAAGGAGAAAGAGTTCTCCTGTGGAGTGTGATCCATGAACTAGATGGGAAGATAGAGTTCTTACATGGAGAGAAATACACAAACTAGTTAAGGAGAAAGAGTTCTCCTTGGTCAAGTTCCATGAACTAGAGAAAAGAGAAAAGGTTTCTCCTATGGAGAGAGATCCACAAATCATAGCAATAGGGGATTGGTGTCTCATTTGGATAGATTTCCATAAAAATTATAATAGGGAAGTGATTCCCAAGAGATTTGTTGAGAAAATATAGTAGACATATTTTCTCCGTGGAGTAGCCCACATTCGATGAACCACATTAATTTGGTGTCTCTATTGTATGTGATGATTTATGCATTGCTTTGATTACCGTTGTTGATATTGCCATTGATTATATTGGATAATATTATTTGGGAAAGAAAAGTAAAATTTGGTCTTATATTGTTCACCCCCTCTCAGTATAAGCTTGTGTTCTTCACATTCATCAATGCATTCATCAAAGTAACATTCATCAATTCATCAAGGCAAAATTTGTAATGAGCATTTGAAGAGAGGGAAAATAGGAGAAGTGCCACAAATTTAATATAGGTCAAACATGGAATACCATGAAATTAGTGTGCCCAATTTTGGAGGTAAAAATATTTCAAATTATTTTTTCTATACTAAGGTTTGGGAGCTATAAGGTTGATTTAATTTGATTTTTCCTAAATTTAAGTTTAATTAATCTAGTTCTACTTAGATTAATTATATTTGTGGAGAGATAAGACATAAAATTGAGAAATTGAAACCCTAGAAACCTTATAAATGTATTTTAAGAAGTTTTGAATATTTTTGGAAGGTTAATTTGGAATTTTGGGAAGTTAATTACAAATTTTGTAATTAATCTATTTAATTTTGTAAATCAAGTTTTAATGTTTGCAAATAATTTAAAGGGGAAGAAATAAGGTTTTCTACATCAAATTAGAAATACTAAATTTGCAAATATCCTTTACAAAACTTCTAAATTTCTAATTGGGGAGCCATAAGGAATTCAACATCAAAATAGTTTTGTGAAATTTAGAGTTTGAAAATAATATATTCAAACTTAGGGAGATATAAGGAATTCAACTTAAAAGCTTAAATTTTTTGAAAATTTATCTTTAAGCATTTTATTCAAAAACTAGGAAGATATAAGGAGTACCACCATGATAACCAACAATTTTTTTCTTTTTTAATCTCTACTTCTCAAAGGTCCTATTTACACTTCATGGAAAATTAAATGAAGTCAATATTGATAGAGGAAAAACTTTGGGATATTGTTAAAGGAGAAAAAACTAAACCTACTGAAGATATTAGAGAAATTCAAAAGTATGAAGAAGATGAAGCAAATGGCTCTCATGATAATAACATTTTTAATTATAGATGATATACAACCATACATTAGTTCAATAGTAACCTCTATAGAAGCTTGGAATACTTTAGCCAAGATATTTTAAGGAAAGAATAAAGCCACTATTTTGAATCTTCAAACTCAATTGAATTCTCTAAAAGTTAATAGTGGTGAAAGTATATAATTGTTTCTAAGAAAATTGGATAATATAGCCTTCGAATAGAAGGTAGAAGACATGTTTCTTGTTCAAGTAATTTTAAGAGCATTTCTAGATAGCTATAAACATTTAGTCACATCTTTACAAATTCTAAGTAAAGATACTTCATTTGATGAGTTAGTCAATATTCTACAAGAGTATGAGGTAGAAAATTCAATAAAATATAAAACTACTAACAATGCCTTAATCTCAAAAGATAATCCATAAGGAAATGTTGCTTCATTCTCAAGAGAGATAAAAATGTAATAATAGATATTTTCAAGTATACAGAAAGAGAGGACATAACACAAATTTTTATAGGTTCAATCCAATAAATCAGTTCCAAGGGAATAAATTAAATCAAAGAGGTCAATCAAATAGATCATTTCAACCAAGATAATATTAGAATCAATACAGACCATATCAACAACAATTTTAGTGTTAATACCTTTCTCAATATCAATATAATCAATCTTAGATACAATATAGAGAACGAAACCGAAAGGGGTACTTAACGCAAGAAATCCAAGAATAGGAAGAAAAAATAGAAGAAAATAAAGTTTTTATTTGAGAAATTATGAGATTGGGCAGTACGGGAGGAGAAAAATAATGTACCCTAGAATTAACATGGGGCACATGAGGGAAAAAAATCAACAAAAACCACAAATGGGGAGAAATAGGGTTATGCATAGTAGTGAATATTCACAAATTGGGCGAATATTAGGATTTTCAAAATTAGAAATTGTCAAATATGAGGACCCTCGATGTCAGCCCATTCACCTAAAATTTTTGGGACTAATTTTTTCTTAGGGTTAATTTACCACAATATATATCCAAACATAGGCATATTTGTACTCATTGGAAAGCTCTTTTCAATCCTAATCTAATGGTGGCATTTTTATGAAGTTATAATGTGATTTAATAGGTTAAAATTGGTACCAAATATGAACTTAATTTTTAGGGCTTCAAATGCCCCAAATTTTGGTGTGAATATGATTGATTTGATTTGCTTAGGATTCACCTTGATTTGCCTTGATTTTGATTAGGATTCACCATTTTTTTACAAGTACATTTTGAGTCCAACCCCTTATGCATAAACCCGGGAAAACTCCACACTCACCCCCATTGACTAATGCTCCTAGGGGAGAGGATGGAGCATATGGTTGGCCCATGATTCATTCATTTCAGGGGTTGGGTCATGGTTCACCCAAAAGCCCACTTTCCAATTTGCAAAGCTCTATGTGGGTGTTGTGCTTTATATACCACCATGAGGGCCATCGAGGGATAAATATGGGATAATATATTGTTGTGGCTGATCCACAACACACCCCAAAATTGGGGACCCACCTTTTTTGCATGCTTTCAAAGAAGAAAACAGTGACCCAGATGCTAAAAATCAAGAAAAAAGCAAAATTTCACAAAAATGAAAAAGTGTCGTGATATCGCGACATGTTGCTCCATCGCGGCTAGAAAAGAAAAATTGTCACGATATCGCGACATGTTGCTCCATCGCGGATAGAAAATGAAAATTTGTCGCGATATCGCGACGTGTTGCTCCATCGCGGCAGAAAAAGAAAGTGTCGCGATATCGCGACAGGTCACGTTTTCGCGGCTCAGAGAGGCGAAGTGTAGTGAAATGAAAAGTTGTCGCGATATCGCGACATGTCGCATTTTTGCGGCCAAAAGCAACAGAATACAGCAGAATGGAAAATTGTCGCGATATCGCGACATGTCATGAAATCGCGATTCTCAGAGGAGAGAGAAAGACAGAATGGAAAATTGTCGCGATATCGCGACATGTCACAAAATCGCGGTCAAACCAGTCAAATAGGGCAAGGCACTAAAGTTGTCGCGATATCGCGACATGTCATGTTTTCGCGACCTGAAGCAACAAGACATGCCAAATGAAAAGGTGTCACGATTTCGTGATAGAAAGCAGCCAAGGGGTACAAAGAGAAAGGTGTCACGATTTCGTGATAGAAAGTAGTGAGACAAGCAGAAATGAAAAGGCATCGCGATTTCATGACAGAAAGCTGCCAAAGTGAACAGAATGAAAAAGTGTCGCGATTTCATGACATGGAAAGCACAACAAAAAGAAAATGAACAAAGCGTCACGATTTTCGCGACGGTGGCACGATGGCCCGAAAGAGAAAAATGTCGTGATTTCACGACAGGTTGCGATCCTCGAGGCCCGAAAGAGAAAAGCATCACGATTTCGCGACAAGTTGCAGTGAGACAGCCTAAAAGGGAAAAGCGTCACGATTTCACGACAGAAAGCAGCAAGATGGTGCAAAAGAGAAAAGCGTCGCGATTTCGCGACAGAAAGCAGAAGATGGTGCAGAAGAGAAAAGTGTCACAATTTCGCGACATGTCACGTTTTCGCGGCTAAGTGCAACAAAACCCAGCGATAGAGAAAAACGTCATGATTTCACGACAGGTTGCATCCTGCATGGCCCGAAGCAAAAAAGCGTCGCGATTTCGTGACAGGTTGCATTTGCGCGGCCCGATGGCAAAAAAATGTCGCGATTTCGTGACATGTCTCATTTTCACGATGCATGAGGGCGGACAAGGCTGTTGGCCAAAAAATGTCACGATTTCGTGACATGTCTCATTTTCGTGATGCAAGTAGAAGAGCAAAGCTGCATGCAGAAAAACGTCGCGATATCGCGACATGCTATTTTTGGTCGTGATTTACAGGGGGCAGTTACGGAACATGCAGAGAAGCATGGAACACGTGGCATAAAGGTGTAAGGGTTACAGAAGCATTACAGTTCATGGAGAAGATCAAACGTTTAAGACATCGAACAGAAAGTCAAAGATAACGATGAGACGGGGAATACAAAATGATGCAATCTGGGAAATGAAACGAACCGTCGTGGAAGGAGAAGCAATTTGCCAACAAGTATAAAATGCAGAGGCATAGATTGGTACGGGGGTCGAAAAACCACTGCGGGCAGAGTTGTAGAGCCAAAGGCAATAAGCCATTTTGGGCCTGCTTTTGGAGTGTTTTTCTACCACTTTGTCTGGATTTTCCTTTACATTGGACTAGGTAGGAAATTGCTGTAAGCAGAGTTGCAGTGCTGAAGGCCAGAGGGCCATTCTGGGCCTGCTTTGAGGTTATTTTCTTCCATAGACTGGGTTTGGGAAACCGGAGATTCTGTTGTTGTATAATGACCAATTTTTAATACAAAAAATTCAGAGAGTTGCACCTCATTGACAAGAAAGAAGGAGTTATTTTTTGCATGCGAGATTGAATGTTTATCTTTCCCCTTTTCGGATTTCTAGGCTTATAGGTGAAGTTTAATGCAAGTTCTCTTGGTTGCTTCATGCGAATGTCTAAATCTGAAAAATCACAGTCAAAACCCTAGAGACCAGCACTTAACTTATCTGGATTGTGCGTGTTTTGCAGGTTCAATAGGTTAGGTTGCATGCATGGAAACCTCATTAGCTTCGGTTTTGTCAGAATAGGATTGCATCACCCTGAATGCATTTCATTTTTCTTTTGCATTTTATTTTCATTTTTTTCTGCACTTTATTTTCATTTACAGGCATTAAAATAAAAAATAAAAAACTAAAAATTCCAAAGTCCGAAAATAGAAAATTTCCATTTCAAGGCCAGAATTTCATTTTTCAGTTTTGTTTTTCATTCATGAGCAGATGATGATATTCCCTTCATAAAATTCCAATTTCATTGAAGGGGTTATATTTTATGACATTTCATCAATTTCCATTTTGAAGTTACAGCATGGTCATATAGGGACCAAATCACATTTGCTTTATTCGGGTTCAATGAACAATCATTAAAGTTTCACAGTAAAATAAACCACAGTGCCCCTTGTTTTCAGTTACTTGCAACCACTAAGGTGTTCCAAGCATTTTAATTGAATATCTTTATTTGAGATTATTAATACACAGATGTAAAATGCTAACATAGCGGAACCTTGGAGAAATTATTTATTAAATTTCTTTGCAAGAGAGGATTTAGAACCCAAATCCTATCGGAGAGTGTGTTTTCACAATCGGGTGAAAATACCACTCAACAGATTGGCGCTAGAAGGAGGGCCTGAACGGGTTTATTTTAGTGTGATTTAAATTTAAATTTTTGTATGCTTTAGTCCTCTAACACTCAGCAGATTGTTAAAAGGACGGCCTGAATTGGTTTACTTTATTCTATTTTAAGCAATTCAGGTATGTTGTATATTATTCTAACACTTTTCTGATTGTTCATACAGAAATAAAGTGATTTGATTTAATTTTGAAAATTTTGGTCTTGACTAACAAAGTGTTGTTTCCATGCAATTACTTTTCATTTGATTTTAATGAATACATCTCTTAGTTGATGCTAACTTGATTTTTTTATACATTGCAGGTTGAATATTCAACAGATTTGGTTCTAAAATTACATTTTAAGTTTCACTAATGGCAACACTTGAGGAGCAAATGGTATCCCTGAGAGCTGAAATAGTGTCTCTAAGAGAGAGAATGGTATCTATGATGGAGGATCATTATAAGGGTTTGTCTATACTGTGATACCCTATCAAATTCCTAAAATGTTATTGGATTTTTTACGGTGTTTTAATCAAGAGGTGCCACTAGGATACTTGCAAAAACTGCATGTCTACAAGGATACATTATGTCAATTCCAAATTTTCTATGAGGAGGTAGCTTGTAAGTTATTTGCATACATTTTGGAAGATAAACCATTCTTTTGGTACAGCCAACTACCCATGGAGGTTAGGACTTCTTGGATACAACTAGAAGCAGCCTATCTTTATCATTTTGGTAATCAGGTTGACTTAGAAATCTTGAAAAATCAGTTTACCTCCATATGTAAGGAGCCTAATGAATCCTTGAGTCAATTCAATGGAAGATTTCGTGAGTTGCACTCCCAAATGTGGGAAAATTTTAACACATTAGAAGAGGAAGCCATGGAAGTATACCTAGGAGCCATACACCCCACACTTGCTTCACTCATTGAGGAAAAAATGGGTGGCTTGTCTCTAGAGAAAATCCATGAGATCTTGGAAGAGATAGAACGACAAGGTCTTGAAGAAGAAAAGGCACAACATGTTCACATGAGAGATTGTCCTTCTAAAGATATTGATGCCAACCTACACCAACCATCAAATATAGCACCCTCCACTCCAATGATATCTAAGGTGAATGATCAAGGGGATGAATTTGAATATCCAAATCTTACAACCACCTTAGATGTAGTCCACGAGGAGGTGCAAATTGCTAAGCCAACATCCGCTAGTGAGGATTATGCAAAAATGATCTCATTCATAGAGATACATGATTATCCAGATGAAGGGGTTCTAAATTCAACAATGTTTGATATATGTGATAGGATGGAACCTACCATAGAATTGAATGAAGTGGTTGAAAGTGAAATTGGAAGAAAACCAATAAATGAATTTGAAGACATGATAGAGTTTCACCACTTGTTCTTGGAAGATACTATTGATGAGATGTGTAAAATTAAAGATCAAGAAATTCTTCACCCTCCAAATTATGATAAAATTGAATCATGGGTTACTAATTTGGATGATGATAGCCTTACAAATTTGAATTCAAGAAATGACCCACTTTTGGAAATAATTGAACCATCTAAGGAAGGTGAAGATGAATTTGATGAGAAACACATTGATGAATTGGAAGATGTTGAAGAAGTAGTTGAACGTCACCACTTGATTTTGAAAGATGATTATTATGATGCTTGGAAGAAGTGGGAAGACTACACTCAATCCAAAACTACTAATGAAACTTGTGTGCCAATTGATATACAGGACAACATAATCGCCTACTCGAAGGAAGATATTACAACTCCTGTACAATTTGAGGATGTTTTGGAAGAGGGTTTCAAATCTCATCAAATTTTGGAAGATTATAATGATCCTATTGCCAAGGACAAAGAAGAAAATGAATTTATGAATGAATCAAAAGATCATGTCACAAATACCATGGAGTTTCATCCCACAAATTTGGAAGATAATTTTTATAATGGTTGGGGGAGATATGATAATGCATTCTTTTCTCACACCCCTATAGATGAAACTCATATTTCACTTGATATGCAGGATGTTGAAACTTCTACAATTTAAAGGGAAAAGAAAGCTCACATGAAGAGATACCATGGATAGTGAACAAAGAATTAGAACCAAATGACAAAGAGATTGATCAATTGGAAGCAACTCAAATGAAGGATCATCAAGATGAGTCATTGGACATACACTTTGACCAAAAATATTTGAGGGTTGAAAAGGATGGGCATGTTTTCAATTGGGTGCCCAATTTTGGTATGTTTGATAAACAAGTAATCAATGAAGAGTATGAAGACCATGAGGTAAAAGAAGAAATTGTGATTTCTCACCAATTTTTGGTAAACAAAAATGTTCAAAAGGTAGAGTCTAACCTTTTGTGTTCAAACATCCAAGATTTAGGTGAAAATTTGCATGACCATGTTTTGAATTTGAATGATGTTTATGGTGAAATGTCATTAAAGGTGAATGAAAAACAAGGTATGATTTCTAATCACACCTTTGATAACATTGTTTTAATGAATGAAAAGGAAGTTGATGCACTTGAATTGTTAAATAAAATTCATCAACAATTACTAATTGAATCTAGGGTAAAAACTTTTAATGATCCTAATTTAGTAAATATCCTAGATGCTTGCAAATTGTTGCACAAATTTGATTGGCCTACAAATTTGGAAAATGATTTGGCTTTGAAATTTGTAGAAATAGGCTCCTACTTACAAAATTGCATATTTGAAAAAGATAGCCTAATTCTAAATCAAGGATGGAATTATGAAATTTACATTTTAAAGAATAGACATGATAAAATTGAAAATCAATCATTGTCTAATCAATTTGAAAATTTGAATCTCACCTATGAGAATACTAATGGAACTAAATTTAATTGGTGGGGTGAGAGAGGAAAGTTGAAGTGGGTTGCATTGTTTGGTCTAGTCTTGTTTTTGTTGGATTCCCACAACATTTGGCATGCATATCACGTTATATTTTTGTTGAAATGTTCTAATCATGTTTGGGATCCAGGAAAGTGATAATCCAAGCTTTGCATCATCTTGTATTATATTGTACATTTGTATATAGATTTTGGTTTTTGGTTTTGGGTTTGTGTTTTCAAGTTTCCTTTTTAGGGATTGCTATTTGGATTTGGATTTAAGTTGTGTGTTTGATTTCCTTTGGACATGTTGGTTTGTTTATAAAAAAAAAAAAAAAAAAAAATTGAGATGTCAACTTATGCCTAAGATTAGGAGAATATGAAACATTGGAATTGTGTTGTAGAAAGCTCCACAAGTAACACAAACATTTTAAATAATATCGTTTGAATCTTGTGATGCATGAAGTTGTCAGTTTTGCACATTATGGTAAAGTAGATGATATATTCCAAAAGAAGCAGTGCATTCATATCTCATGTCACATTCCACATTGCATATACATGTCATCTTAGTTACATTTTCATTTCATGTGCAATCATTGAGAAGGTGTTGAATCCTCTTAGGGTTATTACATAACATATATTAAAAGGATCCTAAGGTTGGGAACTGATGCCCAAACTATCTTGAACCAAGCACATTCCATGCACATTAAAAAGAATCTTGAGCAAAATGGTCAAAACCATACTTGGATGAAAAGGTGAGGTGAAAAGAATATTTCATGTCTGTCCTATCATGCAACATAATCCTTAAAACAGTGGTTTTTACCACTCCCATAAAGCTTAAAGCCTAAAACCGAGTAGTAAGGATAGGGTTAAATCCTCATCGAACTTAGGTTGAGGATCCAACTCCCCAAAGCTCTGATTTGACCTACATGGAGTAGTAAGGATAGGGCATAATTCACATCTCGCCTAGGTTGAGAATCGATTTCCCAAAGCTTCCATATGTCCCATTTCATCATAAATCTTGGATTGGAAGGATCGTACTACATGTCCTCTAGCAAAGGATGGGTAGTCATCCCAAAGGTCCAAGAAATAAAATAATTAATATTTTCCATTTCATCTTAATATTGGATTGGAAGGAAGGATCGTACTACATGTCCCTAGCAAGGATGGGTAGTCATCCCAAAGGTCCAAGAAATAAAAGAAAAGAGAATGAATGAAGCCAAGTCATGGATTATGGGGTTAAGTATGCTCATGCGTGGCAACATGTCTTGTCTAAAAGCAAGACCACTGATTGCTCATATGGATAGACTAGCACTGACCATTTCATCCATAACAGGTTAAATCATTTTGTTCAAGATGAGGTAATGAACTCCAAATCAGAATAGTAAGGATAGGGTTAAATTCCCATCTCGCTTAGGTTGGGAATCCTATTCCCCAAAGTTCTGATTTCACTCACACTTGCACATGGGTTCAAGATGGTAGTGACACATAACCAACTTTGGGATCTAGTAAATTAATTCAGTATACATATATTTGGTCCTAAGAGGGTTTGACAGCTTTAATATGTTTGTTCATGATATTAGAAGGTTTGAGCCTTTGTAAAGCCAGGTTGTTATATCTCTAGCATCTTCATCATACATCAAATCCTGCACAAATCATTCATAGCCTTGCATACAAATCATAAGTGAAACTGACAATGGAATGTTGATCAAGTTCAAGCGATAGGGAATGAAAACACATTGCACACACCGAGATGATACTTAATGATTCTGATGTTTCATGTATTTCTGATCTATCGGTATTTGTTTATCTTTTATGTGCTGACGCCTGTATCTAAGCTTGTATATTTCAGGTTGGGTTCTCACCAAAATGCTCAGGAGCATTTGACAACGAAGTCGCCATTTGTTGTGGCTGATCCACAACACACCCCAAAATTGGGGACCCACCTTTTTGCATGCTTTCAAAGAATAAAATAGTGACCCAGATGCTAAAAATCAAGAAAAAAAGCAAAATTTCACAAAAATGAAAAAGTGTCGCGATATCGCGACATGTCGCTCCGTCGCATTTCACGACATGTTGCTCCATCGCGGCCAGAAAAGAAAAGTTGTCACGATATCGACGCATGTTGCTCCATCGAAAAAATGAAAGTGTCACGATATCGCATCACTCTCGACAAATGGAAAAGTTGTCGCGATATCATGACATGTCACGTTTTCGCTAAGCAAAAGAAATGAAGAAAATTGTCACGATATCGTGACATGAAAGAGAAAGATCCAAATGGAAAAATGTCATGATATCACGACATGTCATGAAATCATGGTCAAACCAGTCAAAAGGGGCAAGGCACTAAAGTTGTCGTGATATCGCGACATGTCACATTTTCACGAAGAAAAATGAAACAAAGAAAAAAGCACGAAAGAAAGAAACGTGATTTCACGAAGAAAAAGTGAAAGAAATGAAAAGGTGTCACGATTTCAAGCAAAAAAAAGAAAACAAGATGATTTCAGAAAAAAAAAAAAATGTCACGATTTCACGACAAAGAAAGGGAAAAGTGTCACGATTTCACGATAGAAAGCAACAAGATGGTGCAAAGAGAAAAGTGTCACGATTTCGCGACAGAAAGCAAAGATGGTGCGGAAGAGAAAAGTGTCACGATTTCGTGACATGTCACATTTTTACGGCTAAGTGCAACAAAACACAGCGATAGAGAAAAACGTCATGATTTCACGATAGGTTGCATTCCACAGCCCGAAGAAAAATATCACAATTTCATGACAGGTTGCATTTGCACGGCCTGATAGAAAAATGTCACGATTTCGTGACATGTCTCATTTTCGCGATGCATGAGGACGAACAAGGTTGTTGGCATAAAAATGTCACGATTTCATGACATGTCTCATTTTCACGATACAGGTAGAAGAGCAAAGTTGCATGCAGAAAAATGTCGTGATATCGCGACATGCTATTTTTGGTCACGATTTACAGGGGTAGTTATGGAACATGTAGAGAAGCGTGGAACACGTGGCATAAAGGTGTAAGGGCTATAGAAGCATTACAGTTCACCGAGAAGATTAAACGTTTAAGACATCGAACAGAAAGTCAAAGATAACGATGAGACGGGGAATACGAAACGATGCAATCTGGGAAACGAAACGAACCATCGTGGAAGGAGAAGCAATTTGCCAGCAAGTATAAAATGCAGAGGCATAGATTGGTATAGGGGTCGAAAAACCACTACGGGCAGAGTTGTAGAGCCAAAGGCAATAAGCCATTCTGGGCCTGCTTTTGTGGTGTTTTTCTTCCACTTTGTCTGGATATTTCCTTTACATTGGACTAGGTAGGAAATTGTTGTAAGCAGAGTTGCAGTTCTTGAAGGCTAGAGGGCCATTCTGGGCCTGCTTTGAGGTTGTTTTCTTCCATAGACCGGGTTTGGGAAACCGAGAGATTCTGTTGTTGTATAATGACCAATTTTTAATACAAAAAATTTAGAGAGTTGCACCTCATTGGCAAGAAAGAAGGAGTTATTTTCTGCATGCAAGATTGAATGTTTATCTTTCCCCTTTTTAGATTTCTAGGCTTATAGGTGAAGTTTAATGCAAGTTCTCTTGGTTGCTTCATGCGAATGTCTAAATCTAAAAATCACAGTAAAACCCCAGAGACCAGCACTTAACTTATCTAGATTGTGCATGTTTTGCAGGTTCAATAGGTTAGGTTGCATGCATGGAAACCTCATTAGCTTCGGTTTTGTCAAAATAGGATTGCATCACCCTGAATGCATTTCATTTTTCTTTTGCATTTTATTTTCATTTTTTTCTGCACTTTATTTTCATTTACAGGCATTAAAATAAAAAAATAAAAAACTAAAAATTCCAAAATCTGAAAATAGAATATTTCCATTTCAGGGCCAGAATTTCATTTTTAGTTTTGTTTTTTCATTCATGAGCAGATGATGATATTCCCTTCATAAAATTCCAATTTCATTGAAGGGGTTATATTTTATGACATTTCATCAATTTCCATTTTGAAGTTACAGCATGGTCATATAGGGATCAAATCACATTTGCTTTATTCGGGTTCAATGAACAATCATTAAAGTTTCACAGTAAAATAAACCATAGTGCCCCTTGTTTTCAGTTACTTGCAACCACTAAGGTGTTCCAAGCATTTTAATTGAATATCTTTATTTGAGATTATTAATACACGATATACAAAATGCTAACATAGCGGAACCTTGGAGAAATTGTTTATTAAATTTCTTTGCAAGAGAGGATTTAGAACCCAAATCCTATCGGAGAGTGTGTTTTCACAATCGGGTGAAAATACCACTCAACATATCTCAAGACTCTCATAGCATTTCTCAAGGTATTTTTTAGAATTTTTTATTTGAGAAATTATGAGACTAGGTAGTATAGGAGGAGCGAAATAATGGACCCTAGAATTAACATGGGGCCCATGAGGGAAAAAAACCAATGGAAACCACACATGGGGAGAACTCCACACTCACCACCATCGAGAGATGCTCCTACGGTAGAGGATGGAGCATATGGATGGGCCATAATTCTCTCATTTGAGGGGTTGGGTCATGGTTCACCTACTTGCACTTGGGCATTTTACCCAAAAGTCTACTTCCATATTTATAAAGCTTTATGTGGGTGTTGTAATTTGTATACCACCATGAGGTTCATCACGGGATACATGTGGGATAATGGCTCAAGAATCTCACACTATTGCTCAAGGTATTTTTTAAATTTTTTTATTTGAGAAATTATGAGACTAGACAGTACGAGAGGAGCAAAATAATGGATCCTAGAATTAGTATGGGGTCCATGAGGAAAAACATCCAATGAAAACCACACATGGGGAGAACTCCACACTCACCACCATCGAGCGATGCTCCCACAAGAGAGGATGGAGCATATGGTTGGGCCATGATTTTCTCGTTTGAGGGGCTGGGTCATGTTTCACCTACTTCCACTTGGGCATTTCACCCAAAAGCTTTCTTTTCTATTTGCAAAGCTCTATGTGGGTGTTGTGCTTTATATACCACCATGAGGGCCATCATGGGATAAATGTGGGATAATGGCTCAAGACTCTTGCAACATTGCTTAAGGTATTTTTTAGAATTTTTATTTGAGAAAATATGAGATTGGGCAGTACGGGAGGAGAAAAATAATGGACCCTAAAATTAACATGGGGCCCATGAGGGAAAATAGCCAATGGAAACCATACATGGGGAGAACTCCACACTCACCACCATTGAGCGATGCTCCCATAAGAGAGGATGGAGCATATGGTTGGGCCATGATTCGCTCATTTTAGGGGTTGGATCATGGTTCACCTACTTCTACTTGGGCATTTCACCCAAAATCCTACTTCTCAATTTGCAAAGCTCTATGTGGGTGTTGTGATTTATATACCACCATGAGGGCCATCATGGGATACATGTGAGATAATGGCTCAAGAATATCGTAGTGTTGCTCAAGGTATTTTTAGAATTTTTATTTGAGAAATTATGAGATTGGGCAGTACAAGAGGAGCAAAATAATGGACCCTAGAATTAACATGGGGCCCATGAGGTAAAACAACCAATGGAAACCACACATGGGGAGAACTCCACACTCACCACCATTGAGCGATGCTCCCACGGAAGAGAATGGAGCATATTGTTGGGCTATGATTTTCTTTTTTGAGGGACTTGGTCATGGTTCACCTACTTCCACTTGGGCATTTCACCCAAAATCATTCTTCCTGATTTGCAAATCTCTATGTGGGTGTTGTTCTTTATATAGCACCATGAGGGCCATGTGGGATAATGTCTCAAGACTCTTGCAACATTGCTCAAGGTATTTTTTAGAAATTTTTATTTGAGAAATTATGAGACTGGGTAGTATGAGAGGAGAAAAATAATGGACCCTAGAATTAACATGAGGTCCATGAGGGAAAATAACCAACAAAAACCACACATGAGGAGAACTCCACACTCACCACCATCAAGTGATGCTCTCATGGGAGAGGATGGAGCATATGGTTGGGCCATGATTCACTCGTTTGAGGGGTTGGGTCATGGTTCACCTACTTCTACTTGGGCATTTCACCCAAAAGCCTACTTCCCAATTTGCAAAGCTCTATGTGGATGTTGTTCTTTATATACCACCATGAGGGCCATCATGGGATAAATATGGGATAATGGTTCAAGACTCTCACAACATTGCTCAAGGTATTTTTTAGATTTTTTTATTTAAGAAATTATGAGACTGGGCAGTATAGGAGGAGCAAAATAATGGACCCTAGAATTAACATGGGTTCCATAATGGAAAACAACCAACAAAAAATATGGGTATAACTCCACACTCACCACCATTGAGTGATGCTTCCACGGGAGAGGATGGAGCATATGGTTGGGCCATGATTCACTCGTTTGAGGGGTTGGGTCATGGTTCACCTACTTCCACTTGGGCATTTCACCCAAAAGTCTACTTACTAATTTTCAAATCTCTATGTGGGTGTTGTGCTTTATATACCACCATGAGGTCCATCATGGAATAAATGTGGGATAATGGCTCAAGACTCTCGTAGCGTTGCTCAAGGTATTTTTAGAATTTTTTATTTGAGAAATTATGAGACTAGGCAGTACGAGAGGAGTGAAATAATAGACCCTAGAATTAAAATGGGGCCCATGAGAGAAAACAACCAATGGAAACCACACATGGGGAGAAATCCACACTCACCACCATCGAGCGATGGTCCCACAAGAGAGGATGGTGAATCTCTTTTAGAAAAACTAATACTTTATGACGATACTAATCATCTACTTGATCAAAATACAAATAGGGAGTAAACTAACAAAATCAAGATAATACAACACGAGCTTGAGGATCGGGATGAAGACCATATTAAAGACTAAAGTCTTTAATAACTAAATAACTTAATATAGGGGGTGTTGGAATATATTACATTATTTGGTATATGTTAATGTACCACCTTGGGTACATCATTGTAAATATTAGATTAATAGTATGTCCTAGATTAGAGTGTGATTAAATATTTTATGTAATGTAATAATATGTAGGGAATGCACATGTGTCATGTAATTAAGTGTACAAGTATGGTGAGTGCAAATGTGCACAAGTATCTATTATGTAAGAGTGCACATGTGTCCTTAGAATAGGAAAGTGAAGAGTCTCAAAGAAGAGTGAAGGTCAAGAGTACTCCATATGAAGAGTCACATTCTATTATATATTTGTGACTAAGCATTGTAATGAAGTGGTGTAAGAGAAATAGGAGAGATTGATAATGTATTACACACAACATGCATGAGTTGACTTTTATTCAATATCATCTTTAGTATTTTCATGAGCATTTATATGTGACTATTTTGTGAGTTATTTATGAAGTTATTTTTGAGTTATACTTGTGAAAACTATTGCCATTATTGAGTATTTTATATTGCAACTTTATATTTGATTTTATGGTTATTTACATTAAGCATTAAGCATCAAAAGCTAACAATATATACATTCAAAGTACTATGAAACCATCCTTCAAGGATCTTCAGTCCATTTTAAAATCTATAATCTTCTTCATGATAGGCAACCCATCACAATTTATTAGGAATACTTAGGGATCAAGACAACTCTAAATGTAATGCAACTTAATCATACATTTTCTACTATGTAAGCATTCATGCATAAAATTAATAAAACAAGCCATCAAGAAGAGGATTCCATAATTCCTCTTTCTATAATGGTTTCTTTACCCACATGAGTCTCAAGGACCATTATAATAGTTTCTTTTTCAAAACCAAAATCCAATAATCCAACTTCTAAAAGAGAATTCCATACTTCTCTTTATAATGATCCCTTAACCTACATAAGTCTCAAAAATCATTATAATGGTTTATCTTTCAAAATCCAAATTCATTAATCCAATTTATAAAAAAGAATCCCCTAATTCTCTTTAAAATGATCTCTTGACTGACATAAGTCCAAGGAATCATTATAATGGTTTCTCTTTCAAAACCCCAAATTCAATAATCCAATTTATAAAACAAAATCCATTACCATAGAGAATACATTTCCAAAAACCAAGATACAACATAAAACTAAAGGAGTTCTCTTTCTATAATATCCAACTATAGTTTTGCAACCAACAACATTTCCTTTACTAACTTTTAAAGTAAATAATCTTACTTCTCATTAATTTCCAAAGACAAGTTTATAATCGAAAACTAAAGCATTGAAAATAAAAGAGTAAACAAACTAAAAACCATATCTTCCTTAGTAAGTTAATATCCAACAAAAAAAATCTCTTTCCAAAGCTATAACTTCTCCAAAACTAAGAAGTTTACCATTATAAGAAAGCAACATAACTAGAAGGATATTTCCACATTCTAAACATTGCAACTTAAAAGATATTCATTCCAAAATAAAGCATGTCTAAGCTAACCGATGATCATTCCACAACCACTTGATATTAACCTCCAAGACCCACATGTAGACCAACCTTTGAATGCAAGGAAAATATTGGTATAGACAACTTAAAAAGAAACTCATGTCGATATACTACTACCAATGAAGAAGATCATGTACCAAACCAAGATGATCTATGGATACAACAAAACAAATGGTCTTACTCAAGACTTATACACATGACAAAGAGATGGTGGTGCATAAACTAAATAAAATATTGACCAACATGACAACAAGGAGGAAAAATGTTGCTATAGGCAAAAATCCATACCCACAAGCAAAGACGATGTCAACATCAATGTACTAACAAAAGCATACCCTCGACCCCCAAAAATGACCAAAATTAGCATAGAAGAAAGACTAACATCCAAGAGTTGAATGACAAATAGGGAGTCTACTAGACAATACATAGCTAGACTCGGATTAAGCTCAAAGTAGCACAAAAAGGAGGGAAGTGATACAAACAATGTCAACACAAGAGAACCAACATTGAAAGGAAATATTTAAGTTATAGAAAGACACATTTTAGCAAATCATAAATTCCAATGTTCCCTATTTGACGTCACACTACCTAGATTTTGCATTTCCTTCCAAGCTCTCCAAACAAAAATTCCTTCCTCCCTTTTTTCTTTCCAAGTGCTCTACTACATTCAAATATAATGATGCACTTTTCTTGCATGGAGGAACTGTCATTTCCTTTCAAGCTCAAGAAGACATTACTTAAACAATACCACCTTTGCTCATAAATATGCCATTCAAGCATGGAAATTATAAAAGAAGGCTAAAACTAAAATTTGCAAGCCATTTAATTTTTATTCCAAACATTAGAAGAATAATACAATAATAAAAGTATCTTCAAGAATTAATTTAATAATTCACTTTATTAATTTTCAATTGCTAATATTAACTTTTAATATTGATATTAATCTTTCCAAATATTAATATCACCAATATAATTAATACTTTACTAGTCTAAAGTATTAAATCCATCATTTAATTAATTTCCAAGGTATTAATTAACACTTAATAATTCTTACCAATAAAATCTATGCATACCTCAAACAAACATAGATTTACACCAACAATATTACACACCATTATTTTATCCTTAAGTAGGTGATCTCCTTTAAGATAGTCTAATGCTATCACCAACCTATTAAGGAGACTCATTGCACAAGAAACTTTCTAGCCCAATGGTGTGAACATGAAAACAATAAAAATGCAAATGCATCTACATGAAGGGTATTTTGTTACCTTGAGCTATCGATGAGAAAGTCATCACCATCATTTACCAAAATATCTCTCATTGTAGGTGGTTCACCCATATGATCCCACTAGAGAGAGCACCTGGTCCTACACCCACAAATACATTAGTAGTACCATATTCCAAGCTCAAAAGAATGCAATCATCCCATAATATAGATATCATAAAATGAAGCTATGCAATTAAACTTTCACACCAATACATAATTCATTGTCAATAAATATTTTTGCCAAGGAGGGTTGTTATAAACATCTCTTAAAATGATTTACAAAAAAAACTAAAACAATAACAATCCTTTGCCAAAATTATTAAATCCTACAAATAATCCTCCAAGCATACTTCTTTTTCTTCAAATATTATCAAACTTCTATTATTAGTCATAACTATATTTTTAAAACAACTATTGTATTTTTGTAGCAAAAGGGAAAATATATAGAAGGTTAGAATAATTATATAAAAAATATGTATTTATTGAAATCTATTGGGCATAATTATGGGATGACATGGATCACCATAGTAACTGGTTAACAATTTAGGATTTCCTGCAACTCCATCTATTGGATCCTAAGATGGAGGGTTTCAATAGAGGTTAACCTATAATTTTTATAGTTTTCCATCATCAGAGCACCTCTTGGATATTGTGGAGATTGCATGCATTGAGCATGAGTAGTGGAGAACAACGAAATAGAATCATTTAGGTCAAAGACTCAGGGGGTTCGTAGGCCTCCTAGAGTGTTATAAAAAATCTAGTATGAGTATGAAAATATTATGTTTAGTAGGGACAACCTTTTAAGCATTGAATCAGTTGAGTATAATGCAAGGCAACCATAGGGAAGTAATATCCAATGCTCCTTCATGTAGGTGGACCAAAAATTTGAATAAAATGAATAGGTATTGAATAAATATGATAACCCTTTTGAATTCATAGCTCAAAACAAGGAGGCAGGACCTCCTCCTCAAAAGTATAGACAAGGGCTAAAATAAAATAGAAATAATATTCAAGAGATGGACAAAGTAAAGGGAGACAACATGTTGATAGTAGATCCAAATCTGGGTAAAGATTCAACTGGTTCTAAGGATCACATCCAAAGAGACCCAACCACAGTAAAAATTCTTGAGGGGAAGGAGACTAAGTATTTTCCTCCAAAAATAAATATTAAAGAAGCAATCCATGGAGGACCACCTCAAACAAGAGGGAAAAACAATTAACAATTGCCAAGGAAACCACTAAGGATGCCAAAGATCGATTCAAGGAAAATAGAGATGGGTTGCATGAAAGCAACTAATGGATCCCCATTAGTGAAGTTGGAAATAAAGGATATCCAAGAAGGAATAGATGATATGGAGAGGAGAGGGCTAATTTGTCGATTCATAGGATTTCAATTGATTCTTGCTACCTTCAAGCAATGGGCTACCAAAAACTAGAGCACTAAAGGTGAGTTCCAAATATTTGCTTACCCTAATGGCTACTTCCTTATTTTATTTGCTACTAAAGAATATAGGGAGGAAAATTTTCAATGGGGACCATGGTTTTTTGGTAGGACATGGCTCTTCATGAAGCCTTGGCATACCAAGTTCAAAGCTAAGGAAGAAATGCCATCAACTGCCCCTATCTAGGTTCATTTATTTGGTCTTCCAATAGAATATTGGAACCCAAATGTATTAGCAACAATTGAGAATTATTTAGGAATTTTCATGATGATTTCTAATAGCACTCAACAGTTAGATCATATGATCTATGCAAGGATTTGTGTTCTGATTGATTTTGAAAAACCACTTCCATAGAAGATTACTTTACAATATGGGGAAGAAATATGGGAGCAAGTAGTATATTATGAAAATATTCCATTTAGATGTAGAATCTATCATGAATATGACCATATAGCCAAGGATTATCCACATAAGATCCCTAACAAAGAGAAAGAGGATGGGTACTTAACAAGGTTTCAAATCTCTAAACCAAAAAACACAAAGGAAAAAGTAGCAACAAAAGAGAAAATAATAATTTCACCTAACACCTTTGAAATTCTCTCCATGGATGAGCAAGAAGATGATGAGGATGTTCAAATAAAAATAGTAATTATGGAAACAATTTTTTATGAAGAGAGGGAACAAGAAGGATTGCATTATGAGAAATCACTAAAAGAGCTTGCCCTAATTTTGAGAAATATAAGTCAGGGAGAGCCATCTCAACCAACATTAAACTATATAAAAAAGAACAATGTAGAGAAACCCAAGTGCAAAACCAAAGGATAAATTCAAACTACAAAAAAAATGGATCCTCAAAAAGACCATACAAATTCCAATAGTAGTACCTTGGTTCTAAGTAACCATCCTATAGTCCCAGCTAGAATGAAGTAAGATACAAATAAAAATATGAGGATGCCTTAGAGGATATTAGAGGGTTTTATATCAATAGTCAACAACTTCAATAGTAGGATGGAGGGTTGGTAGGCCCATTTTTGGTGTGACAGTTTAGATCTCAGTTATGGTTATGCAATTTTTAATGATCTTTTCTATTTTGGTACCTTTCTTCAATTCTTTCCTTGATAGAGATTGTTAGGGAGTTTTGTCTAATTTGTCAATAGCTCTAATGGCTCAGTTTGTTTTAGGTGTTTTTTAATTTGTTAGTTTTTTTTTTAAGTATTGTTGTTGTTTTTGTATGTTTGTGTTATTTGGTGTTTTTGTATTTTTTTATTTTTGGTGTGTGTGTGTTTTCTATGTTTTTTGTTGTTGTTTGTTATTTTTTATTTTTTGAGTTTTTGTTATTTTTGTTTTTCATATTTTTGTTGTTGTGTCTTTGTATCATTTTGTTGTTTTTGTTATGTTTGTGTTTTGTTATGTTGTTTTTGTGGTTTTTTGTGTGTTTCATGTTTTGTTGTTGTTTATGTTTTTTGTTGTTTTTTGGTTGTCTTTTGTTGTTTTGTGTGTGTGTGTGTTTTTGTTGTACTTGGTTGTATTTTTTGTGTTTTTTTGTGTGTTATTTTTTTTTTTTTTGTTTTAGGCATGCTACTTGAGTGTGTCAAAGGTGGTAGGCCAATTGTGAGCCCTGAGTGATTTTTGTGGAAGAGATACCCCTACCTCCTTGGGTCTTATCCAAAAGTGGCATCCCTTCTGGGATGTTTTCCACAAACAAAAAATAATAATTAGGGGGTGGAATATATAACTTTAATTAGGGATCATAGATCCATTATATATGGCACATAAATAATCATGAAAAATATACAATGACAATGAATAGCATTGAAATTCATTTACCAAGAATGCTAATTGTCACCTCCTTGTCAAAATATATGTTACATTATCCAACTTACCATTATAGGTGAATACAAAACAAAAGAACATCTACCATATTTTAAACTATTATTTTATTGAATGTGTTAATCTATATGAAAAAATTGTACCTCAATTTGTAGATAAATCATATGTACACTTAATGCTATTGTCTCTAGTAGATATTTCATTATTTATTGTTCTCCACCCAAACCCAAATAAAGAATTTATTATTATTTATAGCATGGATCATATCCTATAACACATCCAAGGCCCACTTAATATATTTTTTTGCCAGTTTGGTGGGATTTAATCCATAAGTCTCTTCTTCATTTCACTAACCTTCCTCCACTACTATTAGTTGCTCTCGTTGAATAAGGATGAAATCATTCACAATAGTTCTTAATGATTTTATGTCTATGAAATACTATCCATTTAAATTTTATTGTGACCACATTTTAGATTAATGTCATTTTTTCATTTGCTATTGAGGGACACTTTGAGTGAGTTACCTTTAGTTAGAAAGTTACAATATTATTAAGAGTTGAGATAAACTTCCATATTTCCTCTCCTTCCTATACCTTTCTTATTATATGGATTTATCTCTACACTTATTCATACCAATGTATTCTCTATGAAGATATCATATTTGACTCCTAACACAAATCTAAATCATGTTTGACAACAGTGGCCTTGGAATTTATTAGCTCTTACTTGATTATGAGATATCATGAACCCATCGGTTTGAGTTCCAAAAATCCTTACTTATTGTACATGAAATAGGTCTCTTGAGCATGCTTGATTAGCATTGGGTTGACATGGTCATATTAATGGAGGTCTATGGCCTTGCTTTTAATAGTTATTCTCTCAAAAGGAAATGAAATTAATAATAACCAAAAACTAAAATAGATCATAGGTCCATCATACAAACCCATATATAATCATGAAAAATGCACAATGACCATGGATATAATTAAATTTTATTCATCAAGAATACAATGACCTTAATAGTAATCCTACCTTACGGAACTCTTTCACTCTAATATGCTCATGATGCACATAAAAGGTACCTTAAAAATGAGCTTGTTCAAGATATCTATTATCTATTCTATTGATGGCCAAAAAACTAGACTAAAAATCCCATGGGTATGATGTTGTGTCAAATAGTGCATCTATCTCAATGTGTTGAGTCCACTAATGAAACACAAGATTGTATACAAGCTTGATGGTGCTCTAATTGTCACAATAAATTAAGAGATGAAATTATTGAGGGATGCCCTCCTACTCCAAAAAAAAGAGTATCCATAAATTGTGTTGTGCTATTTCATTGGTATCACAGTATTTAGTTTTCATAGAAGACTAAAAAATAGTTTAGTAGCACCTACAACACCAAGAAACCATTTTATATCCTATATAAAAGATTAACATAGTGTTGAAACATCACTCATATAAGTCACCAACCCAATCTACATCTATGAAACCTTTCATAATAGGAGGTGTACCAACAAAATAGTAAATACACATTTGATATGTGCCTCTAATATATAGAATGATCCTATTGGTTGTGGTCCACTAACTATCCTAAGATCATTGTATATATCTAGAACAATAATGGAAGGGGAAATGTATTATTTGGTCAAGTGTTTGCTAATGGATTTCAAAAAACCCTATTTTCCACTGGCATTAATATTTTCAAAGAGGAATTAAAGTGCACCAAACCTCCCCAACCACATGGAAAGGGAGGCAAAAGAACCTCTAAATGTTCCAAATAAAGATCCTCTCATGGAATGTGAGGGGCCTCAATGGTTTAGCCAAACAAAGGTTAGCTAAATCATTAAGGAAATAAGTTAGTCCTACGATTTTTGTGATTCAAGAAACCAAGATTAGTGAACCACTTGATAAAAATATTTGTAATCATATTTGGAAGAACTGTAAATTCAGTGCTTGCAATGCTAAAGGCGCTTCTAGAGGGTTACTGTGCTTATGGAACCCAAACATAGTTGAAGGAAATCTTATCCATTCCATCTATGAGATGATGAGCATTATTTTTTTTGATAAAGACACTAATTAACCCTTGGCCCTTACTAATATATATGCACCCAACTCCATCTCTGGGAGATCTCACATGTGGAGTAATTTATCTACCATTAGAAGTGCCTTTACAAAACTTCCTTAGATCCTTGTAGGAGACTTTAACACCCCTTTGTTTCCTTTTGATAAATTGGGAGGTGTTGGATCCTTTTCTAGGATTATGGAGGATTTTTAAGAATTCATCAACAAATAGAATTTAATGGATGTAAATTTGAAAGAAAATCAATTCACCTGGTCAAATCGAAGGTGTGTATCCCAACTAATTCAAGTCAAACTTGACAGGATCTTATTTTCTGAAGAAGCCACTAATCTTTGGGAGGATGTAATTCTTCAATCCCTCCTCAAAATTGGCTCTGATCATAGTCCTATTATTTTGGACACAAATAATCCAAAAATGTTCAAAACTCATTTCATATTTGAATCTATGTGGCTGCTACATCCTTATTTCAAAGAAATGATTAACTATTGGTGGTAATCGGATGTTCAAGGAACCCCTTCCTTTTTTTTGGCTCAGAAACTTAAAAGTATCAAGGAAAACATAAAAATATAGAATAAAGATATCTTTGAAAATCTCTTCCAGAACAAACAGGATATCAAGAACATGTTAGATATTATAGAAAAAGAGAGCTAGGAAGCTGGCGCTGAGGTGAGAAGTGAAGAAAAGAACTTATTAGCTCAATTTCACAACATTCTTCAATGTGAAGAAATTTTCTAGAGATAGAAGTCATGTGACATATGGCTCAAAAAAGGGGACTACAACACAAAATTCTTCCATGTTTCCACTATGAGGCACCGAAGCAACAACAGGATCAAAGAAATTTGCAGCCAAGATGGAAGGATCCTTAATGATATCAAGGAAATCAGATATGAAGGGATTGCTCATTTTATGAATTTGCTCTAGGAAGAACACATACCTAACTCTCTTGCAGGCAAGGACTTCTTCCTTCAATTTATTCCTCATCTTATTTTTGATGATGTTAACAACAAACTTTTAGCTGTCCTTTCAGATGAGGAAATTAAAGATGCCTTATTTTCCATGAAACCTAACAAAGCTCCAGGTCCTGATGGGTTTCCTCCAAGATTATTTCAATCCTTTTGGGATTTAGTTGATAAATATGTTTGCAATGCCATTAGAGAAATTCAATGTTCCAAAATCATTCCTAGAGGCTTTAATTCCACTTTTATTGCACTCATACCAAAAATTCCAAATGCTTCCAATTTCAATGAATTTAGACCAATCAGTCTCTGTAATGTCATTTACAAAGTCCTAACAAAAGTCATCACTATCCGCATGAGAGAAGTTATGCCTTTAATCATAAATACATGCCAAGGAAGTTCTGTTAGGGGAAGATCCATCTTAGATGGTATCATTTCAGTTAATGAGGCAATCCATTCTATATCCTACACCAAAAAAGCTACATTCCTCCTCAAACTTGATATGAATAAAGCTTATGACAGACTCAGTTGGGAATTCCTTCTGTCCATCCTGCATAAATTCTGATTGGATTTCCTTAATTAAAGGATGTATTTATTCGGCCTAGTTTTATGTCCTCATTAATGGATCACCTGTAGGTTACTTCCAGAGTAGTAGAGGCTTAAGGCAAGGAGATCCTTTGTCTCCTATTTTTATTATTGCGACAGAAGCATTAAGCAGATATATCTTGGCAAAAAAAGATGTTGGATTAATTTTTGGACTTCAAGTCACCTCTCAGTGTAGCCCTATCACACACCAATAATTTTTTGATGATACCCTATTGTCCACCTTCGCCTCTATCAATGAAGCCAAAATTATCAAGTGTATCCTTATCTTGTATGAAGAAGCTACTGGCCAGAGGATAAACTTCCAAAAAAGCAAACTATATTTTCTTAACACTCCATTAAGAAGACATAACATGATTGCCAATATATTTGAATGCCATATAGCTAATTTGTCTTCTTCCTATCTGGTTTTACCTCTCTTCATAGGGAATGCCAAAGAAATCCTATGGGATAATGTCATTGAAAGACTCCAAAAAAAGTTGTCTACCTGGAGAGGTAATCTTCTATCTCAAGTGGGTAAAATCACTCTCACCATGGCCTGCCTTCAAAGTATTCTTGTCTATTTCCTCTCCTTGTTTAAAGCTCCTACAAGTGTTTACCAAAAAATATAAAAAATCCAAAAAAACTTTCTTTGGGCAAGGTCTAAAAATAAATACATATGTCATTTAGTTTCATGGGATAAAGTTTGTAAACCCAAAGACCATGGAGGCCTAGGACTTAGAAGGATTTTCCCTCTTAATCTTTCTATCCTGGCCAAGCAAGCTTGGAGACTGATTTCCAATGAGAATTTTGACTGGGTCAAAATCATTAGGAGGAAATACCTCCAAGCATCTAAATTTTTACATGGTAAGGTCCCCTCAGCTGGGTCTATTTTTTGGAAATCCATATGTGAAACTCACTCCCTCCTAAAAAAAGGGATTCAATGGCAACTGTGGAATGGCAAATCCATTTTATTTTGGGAAGACAGATGGCTTGGTGACAATCCTCTTACTCACAATCCTATGTTTCAAAGGATAACCAACATAACCAAACTTTTGGTTGGAACTTTTGTGGCCAATTTTATTTCCTCTACCAACGGAACCATGAGCTAGAAAAGAATTGAGATCTCAAATTATGAGAATGAGACCTCTTTTTTACATTCTTAATTATCTTCTATCAAAATCCTAGCTAGTGATCCTAAAGACATTCCTATTTGGGAACCCATTGATTCTGGAGAATTCTATGTCAAATTATCTTATTTGCTTTCTCTCAATCATTTTGAAACTCCTATCCCATTTAAGCTGGTTTGGACTAAGCACCTAATTCCCAAGATTGCCTCCTTCTCTTGGCTTTGCATTCAAGATCATATCCTTACCACTAAAAACCTAATAAAGAGGGGTATTCCTCTTCCCAACAAATGTTTTCTTTGTATTTCTGATTGGGAATCAACTTCTCACATTTTCCTATTCTATCCTTTTTCAAGAATGGTGATAAGCAGGCTCTTCCTTAATTTCCAGCTGTTTTGGGCTCATCCTCCTTCCATTGTTGAACTATTCCTTCAGTGGCCCAATCCTTTCAAGAATCCCGTGCTCAAAGGACTCTGGAAATTTTGTTTACAACATTACCTTTGGCAAATCTGGCTTGAACACAATGTAAGGATATTTGACCAAAAAGCCTTACATGTTGAAATCATTGCTCACAAAACTATCCTCTTTGCCAAGGAAAAAATTCTTATAGCTCCCTTTAATCCTTTTCCTTGTCCCACATTTGAGAAAACCATTCTCAATTCCTGTAACATTTTTCTTCATACTTTAAAATCTGCCAATCCTTCAACTTTGAGAACCAACATTAGATAATTTACTCCCCCAAATGGGTGGGTCAAGCTTTATTTTGATGAAGCTGCTAAAGGAAATTTGGCCAATACTGGGGCTGGAGGAATTCTTTGTGATAATTTAGGCAATTATATCTTTGCTTACTCCGAACCTTTGGGCATCATGTCCAATCATTCTGTAGAAGCCAAGGCAGTTTGGAGAGGCCTCCAATTCATTAAAAACATTCTAGGGAACATCATAGTGGAAGGGGATTCTATAAATATCAGCAATTATTTAAAAACTTCAAAACCTAGCATTTGGAGGATTAGAACATTTTTGGAGGAAAGTAAACAAATCCTTTGCCAACAACATAATACTATTGTCCAACATGCCTACAAGGAGGCTAACGTTGTTGCTGACAGATTGGCTAACATTGGATTGAATGCCCAAGGATTGTTGACGTGGACTGATACTCTACCTCCTGAGGTGGTTGAGCTTGTTAGATGCGATCAAAACAATGGTACTCATGCTAATTATTGAAAATATTTTCTAGTTCATTGCACAACATTCCTTCTTCCATGTGATGCATTGGGCTCACATTCCAATCCTTTTGTTGTGTTTTTCTTCAAGGATTATGCCTTACATTGAAAATTGGATGCATGACCCTTTGTGTTTTAATTTTAAAATTTCCACCATCTTCATCCATGCTAGCGCTTATTTTTTGGTAACCGATTCCTTTTGGAATCCCAATGTGATGCCTAACATGATTATTAATCATTATTCTCCCTTATGTATTGATATTCACAAAATTGTTTCTTCGAGAACCATATTCCATCGTTTATCTAGTTGCGTTGTTCCGAGACCCTATGTGGTGAACATCCCTATCCTTTCTATGTCTTGCACCAGGGCCTCTTATTGGCTACATTTTTTGTGCACCTTGATGTTCAACCTTTTCATTTGACATTAATTCTCTCAATTATTTGTTGCAATGTTCGATGCTTGAAAATTTGCTTTGTTATCTGCCCTAGCCAATCCTTTCCCTTCAGGGGGTTTTTTCCTTTTTTGAAGCATCCTTTCTGGCTTTCTTGTAGAACCCAGAGCTACGACAGTGTTTTCCTTTTATATGACCCATTGCATGTTCTACTTAACCACCAACTTTATACTATTGTGCTTGTCCTGTTTAATCCTAGCCATTCTCTTTACCTTCCTTCTCGCTATTCTTTGTATGCCACCATGAAGGAAATTAAACCCTTTTTCATTGAGCCTAAGATGTTTGATCTTGAACCCATGGTCAGAGATTTGTGGAAGGATAAAGGAGAACTTATTGATTTCTTTAAGCTATTTTCTAGAGTTAATGAGGAAGTGACGAAAGCCTTTGCTGAGACCTGGAACAAAGTCCTGGTTATCGTTCATGGTGTGGAATTCCAAATTACTTTAGAGCTACTAGCATACCTGACAGGACAACCTTTGGAAGGCAAGGTGATCTGGAGAAACAAACATAACTAGGAAGCAAAGCTGACATTTTTTAGAACTCGATGATTCATAAAATGTACAAGAAAGGTTTTTACCGTAATCATCTTTCCACTCCTTAGCAAGAAATTTTAAAACCTATCATGCAATACCTTATGATAATCCTGACTCCCAACTCTGTTGTTTCTATTTAGCTTACGTAAATCGCTTTCGCGATGCCAAAATTATGAACATTCCCACTGCCATATTTTGGTCTATTGATTACACCATTGTTTCCACCCAGTCCAAAAATGAGGAGGGTTTGCCCTGTCACCAAGGGATTTTTAATGTCCTTTACAGATTCCTCCTTTTGAAGTTCCCCAAAGGTAATATCCCTGCCCTTGAGTCTGAGGAGGAATATTCTTCCTCAACCCCTAGTCCTAAAATTTCTAGACCCAAAAGGAAGGATAAGAATGATAAACCTCATCCTGATTTCAACATTAGGAAAAAGTTCAAGGTTGAAAGCACGCCTGTCAGGTGTTCCCAGAGACTTAAGCATAAAGAGCTGGCCAAAACCCCTCCTTCCACCTCTGTTAAACCCACAAAGGATCATTCCAATTCGCCTGACCTAGTTGAAAGGTACCTTCATAAACTTGCCGTCCATGCCACCTCCGCTACAATTGAACACCTAGAAACAACTCACATGGCCATTGGCAAAGAAATCATGCAGCTTAAAGAACATCGTCATGCTCTCAACCTTCTATTCTTTTGTGATTTTTTTGAAGACATTCCTGCTTTCTCCATTGTTGAGGGTCCTTTTGATGCCAAAGGTGAAGCTAAATATGAGGATGTGGTTGAAACTTCTAAGGAAACCTGTATTGATGTTCTGAAAGAAAACCTAAAGGTTGCTCCAAAGGATGAAGGGAAGGACACCGCACTGGAGATTGTTACCGGTTCACCGATTCAAACTGACGCTCCTCTCTGAGCATGTTCTTGGACATTCCTGTTGCTAATTTTTTTCCTTCTATTTTCTTGGTCCTTCGGTCTGAAGGTTTTGTTCTGGTTTAGCCTTGCTGGATTTTAGCTTCTCTTTTTGTTCCTTTCTATTAGAGGAAGTCTTATTTTTGTTGCTCTAGGCTTTATGCCTCTTTGTTGTGTTCCTTTTGATGTTCCTCTAGTGTTCCTTTTTTTGTTCTACTATTGTACAAGGTGTTGGGGCACCTTTCAAATGCTCTATTTCGATTAATATAAATTAACTTACCAAAAAAAAAGTGAGGTAAAAGAGACCTCCCACAAGATATTAATAGAGTGTGGTATCCATGAAAGGATTCATGCAATTTTATCTTAGATTCAACATAGAAGTAAATGGAGTCTATGATGGGCCTTAAATTTATACTTTAATTGTTAAACAAATATTAGTAGTTCAAAACAAATAATTCTATATATGAGCCAATGAAAGGATCATCTACAGTTAAATGGTTCTTTTTTTTTTGTTGCTAGAATCTAGGGAATAAAAATTCTTTAAAAAAACTATAATTATTGAAGAAAGCAACTAAATATACCTACAACTTAAATTCTAATAGGCAAGAAAAAAATTTAAGATGCTTTGCTAAAACAAGGTGGACCCTACCTAGACAACCTAGATCTAAATTTCTTCCTGCAACTAATTACTAATTAACTAAAAAAAGTAACACAACATAATTATAGGAAGTACTAATTTAAGCAGAAAATAGGAACAACAATCTTTTAATCAAAATGGTATTTTATTCATGCCAGAATTTCTTAGACAAATATCTTACAATGGAAAATGCCTAAAAATGAAATATACTAATTTCCTATTTTTATGCTCTAGAAAAATTCAACCTCTATTACAATATAGGATGTTTGATTTATAGAAAACCCATTATTTCTATCTTAATTAACTTCTAACAACCTAAACCAAAATAGACTATGTTCCAAAGTAATTCTAACAAATTCAACCCTGTAATAGTAGTCAACCCTGCTATTTCTCAGGTGCCTGAGGGAATCTAGCAATTGTTTCTTCCTTGTTTGGCATGAGATAATTTTATCCTATCCTTATAGCTTTCAACTCCTATTTACAAGGGATTTGATGTGGTTTGTGTCTAGGGTTTGAGGCATTTTGACTAGATTTTTTGTCTTCTCTACCAAATGTCATTTCATTATCTTCCAATTATCACTCCATTATTTGCTAGCTATTCTATAGGAACTATTTGCTGGACACAATTATCTAGCTCTTTAGTAACTATGTCACCCTTCTACAATAACTACATCTTTTGTAGAAATTTCTTTTTACAATAATTAAACTCGAAAATAGAGATATGCTCAACAAGAAATAAACATTCATTTAGCATTCCCTTTTTCTCAAACTAATCAAATTATAATAATGAGTAACATCTTATTTATATTCATATTCAAACAAGCTTTATTTATTTATATATATATATATATACTTATAAATCTATAATATGCTATAAGAAACAATTAGTTTGTAGGTGAGTTAAGGCAATGAGGATAAAAAGGGATGGTAATATTATATCCCATCATTTTACCCCCCAACTAAACATGTTGCATGTCCTCATGCAACCAAAATTGAGTAACACTATTGATGATTACTTATCTTCTATGTCAAACCCTTTGAAATAGGTTTTATTCATCTTATCATAATTGGCTTGTTTCATTGTATCTTTAAACTTCAAATACACAATGTATTTTTTGCCTCTGTACAACACCTACTAAAGTGAATTGTCCCATTGCCTTATCCTTTTATTTCTTAGAAGTGGATGTTGGAGAAAAACATCCTTGTATCTTGTCCTTGTATTTTCCAAAGGTTTCCTCTTCCTTAAGAGCCATAATTTAGCTCCAAATTTGACTCTTTTTGGTTTAAAGGCTTATTGAGAATATTGTTCAGCTTCTTTTTATTTTTATTTTTAGTATTTTCCTCTGCAGCCTATGATGGTTGACCCTAGGGTATGCTTTGGAGGGTAGCATCTACCTCAAGTTCATTCAACTAATTTTCTATGGTGGCCAACTCATCATGCATTAGGTTCATTGCCTCCTTTACTACATGTACCCTCTATTTGATATCTTTTACCAATGAATAAATTATTGTAGTTGCATCCCTTATAGCTTCTATCGTAGGATTCTAAACTTTTATAGCAACAACCTCTTTAGCTTCTACTATAGAATTTTGAAAATTCTTTAGTAACATCCCTTATAGCTTGTATAGGACTGTGAAACTCTATAAATCCTCGAGGTGAGTCTTCTTCACTAGATATTTCAACAAATTTTATCTTCCTCTTCTCAATTATAAGTGATTCCTCTTGGAATTTTTTTCCCTTTTCCTTAGTTGAAACATGATTTAGAGGTATGGAAATTTTAGTGGCTCTAAATTATTTTGTAATTCCATCATTCTTTTGAGATTTTTTGGGAGATTATGCTTCCTTTTTCATAGAGGAGTTGGATTTCTTTGCAATGTTATACCTCTTCTAAGATTTTTTAGAATCCTAGACTCTTATTTTTGTAGGGGGCTAGATTTATTTACAATGTTATATCCATTTTGAGATTTTAAGAAGATTGTGACTTCTTTTTCATAGGGGGGATGGATTTCTACGAGTCTAAAGAAGAATTTTTAGTTTCTAAAGAAGTTTCTTCATTTTATAAATCATCTTCCTCTTATGAGTCATATTTTTTTCTTATAAGTCATATTCATCTTCACTTGAGTCATATTTATTTATGTCATATTTCTTAGAGTTATATTTCTCAGATTCATATTCCTCAAATTCATTTTCATTAGAGGGCACAAGGGCTGAAGAGATCATGTTAGACCATAAAATTTATGTATTTTCTAGTTGTTCTAGAACTAATATATTTATAATTTCATGATGGGATATTGTATCAGTGTTTTCATTTTAAACTTTCTTGACCATTACTCTAACAGACTCTATTAAATAAAAAGGAATGCAAATACTATATTCGCTATTGAGGAAATTTTATGGCTAAAAAAATTAAATATGATAATCATATAAATATGTAAATCTACCCTCCAAGGTGAAATAACACAATATTACATTAATTACCTCTTGCTAGATTTTTGGTAAAGAGTTTTTAAAAATTCCCTTTTTGTTGCCTTTGCAATTGTCCATGGAATAAGGCTCTCCAAATATGTCTTCAATTTCTTTGACCTTGAGCCCTAGAATTTTGTACCAAATTTTCCCATTAAGGTCAATGACAAAACCCCACCAATATTAATAGGGGAGACCTCCATAGTAATATCATGGGATAGATGAGATTTAATGGTTTCTATGTCCATTCTTTTTGTAAATCCCAACATCATAGAATCATTTCCTCTCTAAATCATTTCATGGCTTGATACCACCCCACTACACTGTCTATTTTTTGTTTCTTTAGAAAGATGCAAAGAATGTAGAGTGACTGGTTTGTTATACTTACATGGTCACACTATTTTATTGAGATTTTCCTTTTGGAGAAAGAATAAAGATGCCTAAATAAAATAGGGAAATATCTATAGAAAATAGGGCACAATTTGGAATGCTTCTATAGTAGAGAATCAAGTGCTTATAGGAGGGGATGATTAATAGAAAATCGAATGCATCTATAGCATAAAATGGATCATGTGGCTGCAAAAAATGAAGCACACAATTTTAGAAAATGGGATGTATCTATCATAAAAATAAAAACATGTAGTTATAACAAATAAGATGCACAGTTGCGGAAAATGGGGAATACAATGAATTCTAGAAAAAATTAATCGATAAAAAACACTTATATTTTATGGTCAATGGAGTCAACTTGGTTGGAAATACTATAGATGAGGCATGTGAAGGTGAAGAAGGCATATGAAGAAATAATACTTGTGCACTTTTTTAAATTGGGACATGTCCTATTAGAAAATTATGATAGTTACATAGTTTATAATGATGACATGGATTGCACTTTTCAATTTTGTTTTATTTTTTAAATAAAGTACACCACTAGTTGTCACCTATCAAAACATGTCATTGATACAATTATCTATCCATTAATGGGTGAATATCACTTTAACACCCAATTATCACCTATCAAAGTGTTGATTTACCCAAAACATTTCAAACAACCAACTATATTAAAATTTAATTTATTAAACCATGTGTGACATGTCACCCAACCATGTAATACATTAGGTTATACTAAGTTGACTTTCCTTTCTCGTTAAATGCTAATGTGGAAGACTATGACATAAACAACTCTCTATAGGAAACTATATACCAAAAGAATTACTACAAAAACTTTGAGGATGTTTTTTGATGTATACCAAGAGACTTACTATAAAGAAATTTGAGGATGTTCTACCTTGTTTTAGTTAGGACATGCAACATGTACAAGAAAAAACTTTTTTACATGGTCCCCCCTCCCAACTAAAGGATTTTCACATCCTATGAAAAATAAAAGAATAGCAAAAATGGAGAGAAAAAAGACAAAATGTAGATTTAAGAGTATACCATACATATATACAAATAAAGTAAAAAATATTTAGAACAAGAAAAGAAATAGATAGTACTTGAGTTTTAAGATGAAGGAGCTTGATTGTTGAGTGGTATGAATAGATGAGGTGAGATATAAAAGGGATAATATTTAATAGCAACTATCAGTAATAACTTTTTAGATTATGGGAATCTCAAGATGTACAAAGAGAAACTACAAAATATATATATATATATATATATATATATATATATATATATATATATACATACATACAGGTATATTGGTTTTCAATGTTTTTAATCCATTTGTGCCTAAATATTTTTACAAGGGTGGAAACCTAGAAATCTGGTTTTCATTTCCATGTTTTTACAATGCCTATGAAGATTTTCAATGTAGAACATTATTTTTATTTGTGTTTTCTATTTTGTATTGTTTTGAAGAGTTGAATAAAATGTCAATGAGCTACAAAAAAAGACATGTCTCCTATAGAGGAAGTTAACTCTTCTACAGAAGAAAGCAACTTTTCTATGAGCTACAACTATGCTTTCTTGATGATCCGCTAAATAAAATTAGTTTTTAAAAGTGGCTTGTGATACAACTTTAAGTGGTGTCCATTAAAAATTAAGCCTCAATTAAAGTTATTAATGACTTTCAACTTAACTACACCATTATCAAAAAAAAATTAGTTTAATAAGGACCCAACCACCATGTATGGATTTTGCCTTAGAAATCCTAAAACTTGGATTCATACAATAATGTCCAATCTCTTAGCTAAAATGTATGTGAAATGATGTGCTTGTCATCATACTTCCATTGCGTTTGGATAAGTTTAATCTGATGCAATGCTTGAATTTACATCTTTCTACAACTGTTGAGTTGTAGAAAGATTGATTCCAACCTACAAGGTAGTTCTTAAGATTTGGATTTCAAACTCAATTGGCATTAAATAATTATTTCCATAAATAATCTCATTGGGAGTGAGACCTGTAGTTGTCTTCCAACTGGTTTTATAGGCCCAAATGGTTTCCTTTAGTCAATGTATCCAATCTACCCTATGTGATGGTACTATCTTTGTTAGAATATTTTCAAGTTCCCTATTGGTAACCTCTACTTCTCCATTTTATTTTAGATGGTAAGGAGAGGATTTCCAATGATTAACTTGGTAATTTTAAGACAAAGTTTATAATCACACTAGAAATAAATTAGGGTCCTTGATATGTGATAATTTCATAGGGTTCCATAAAGTACTAAAAACTATTATCAGAAAGAAAGTCAACAACTTTCTCATCACATGTTTGTTGTAAAGGTTTCACTTTTTTCCATTTAATCACATAGTCTATGCATATCAAAATGTACTCATTGAACTACAAACAAGTCTAATAGTATTTATAAATTCAAGTTCCAATTTCTTGAATGGTTCTAAACTAGCTGTAGATGGAGGGACATTTTATCAGTCAAAGTTAGTCTCCTCATCCTTTGACATCAATTACATATAGCAACATAGATATTGGAATATTTATGTAAATATGGCCAATGGTATCTGTTGGTATTTTTGCCACACTAAAAATAAATTTTTAAATTTTTCCAAGTATGAAATACATCTAGTGGTGAAAGAATCACCCCAATATCTAGAACGGTTTGATAGATATTTTATCCTGAGAAATCTTGTCAATGAAGTTTAAAAATAAAATTTGAAGAATTTAGAGGCCCTAAAAGAGGATGAAAAATTAGAATAAATTATCTTTAGATGTTTTTTTGTTGTAGATCCTTTCTCAAGCTTTCCAAAAATATATTACAATAGATAATCGGGTCAACGAATCAAAAGTTATGGCTTCGGGAAGCTATACCACCAAAAATCATTTTCGAGCACTTTTATGACGAAATTCATTTTCGGGGTGAAAATAATTTTCGAACACTTTTTGGGTGACAATAAATTTCAAGCAATTTCTTCAGTGAAATTGATTTTTAGACAATAAAATTAATTTTTCAAGCATTATTTCTGGCAAAGACCAATTTTAAAATATGATAAGGGGTAGCCAAAATAAAATGTCATAATTTCCCAAAATGATCCGCTCTTATACGATGTTGCTGATTTTTGAGGCACCATTTATGAAGGTGAAAATTCTATTGATGATTCTTGTTGAGTCCCAATATGCTACCAACTATAAATGCTCATTGATTTTCGAGGCATCATTTGATTGGTTCATTGTTGTTGTCGAGGAAGAAAATACTATCGACCATGCCACCGACTTGCCACCATTTTATTTAATGCTTATTAAATTTTAGGGGTGAAATCCTCTATAAATACTATAAAAATTGATAAGTTTGATGGATGGACATTTGCTTGTGAAACTCTCTAAGTTTAAACATTTGTTGTGATATAAAGACTATTTGGCTCTCAGTTCTTGATCATTTTGTGTATGTTTATACTTTCCGCTCTACATTTCTATTAGATTTATATCATCATTGGTGGATTAAATTATGAATCTAGATTTAATTTTCAATGAAGAATGAATGTTGGAATTCCATTGGAATTCATGCTTATATGATTTGAGTTTAGTTTTTGTTTTGTATTTCTATTGAATGTTGTTAGTTTAAACTGGGTTGTTAATCTTGTTGTTAGTTCAAACCTGCATTATCTCTCTAGCTCACAGATATATTTTCCATTTATTTCAGTTATTTTCCATTTATTTATGTTATTTCCCATTCCTTTCCGTTCATTTTTTTTCTAAACTTCATACCAGTCTTGAATAGCAAGGGAGCCAACCCTCTTTGGAGATTGGTCTGAAGGACATTTCTTTCCTTCAACCTTTCAATTTTGGTCAATTCTAGGGCACACATACATTTTATCCTTAGGTAGATTCTTGACCAATAGGTACCTTGCTTATAATATTTTATGAATGGTTCTTTTAGAAAAACAATACCCACCATAAAGTTTATCATCATATGCATATAATATATCGTATGTTTATTCTTCCTATGCATATTAATGAATAACATGATCAAAATATAGTTTAAATAGAAGTCCATCGATCCAAGTGTAAGATCCACTTTCATGGATGAGATTTTGACATTCACTAGGAGAAAAATGAGTAGAATGTTTTCCTAAAACAAGATAATTTGCAATGTTAGCATATCGAGGAGTATGTAAAGAAAGTGCAAATAAATGTTTATAAAAAAAAAGTATCTTATACTAGTTCTAGATCATCAACTAAATGCAAACATGATAAGTGGTCAACAACTACATTTTTCTTTCCTAGTTTATCTATGATAATGATGTCAAATTTCTATAAAAATAAGAACCAATGAATAACTCATCCACTAATAATAAATTTATTCATGATATAATGAACTATAGATTGGTCATTGTGGATAATTTTTTTTTAACCAATAATGCAGTGCCTAAATTTATTTATTGCATAGACAACAACAAGAAATTCCTTTTCAGTGACTATGTAGTTCAATTATGCACCAAAAATATTTTTACTAACATAATAAATTGCATAGGGTTTTTTCTCCTCAATTTGAGTTAAAACAACCCCTAATGCTTGATCAAATACATCTTCCTGAGTATGGAAAGGTGAATCAATTTGAGTTAAAAAAAACCCCTAATGCATAGGATCGTTTCTCATCAATTTGAGTTAAAAAAACCCCTAATGCATAGGATTGTTTCTCATAAGTAGTAAGCATTTGCTTCAAAGTGTAGAATGTCTTTTGGCATGCATTCGTCCAGTTGAAATCAACATCATTTATTAGTAACTAAAATAGTGAGGCAACTATCTTACTAAAGTTCTTAATAAACTAATGATATAATAAACTATGTACACCTGTTAGTTTTAGCTGTGGTGGTAAGGAGAAAATTATTTTAATTCTGGACGGATCTACTTTAATACCCTTTGCAAAAATATAATATCCCAAAACCACTCCCTTAGTCATCATCATAAAGCATTTATCCTTACTAAGAGAAAGGTTGTTTAATCAATATTATTCAAGCACATTATGTAGATTTTCTAATGCATGTTCAAATGTGTCTCCATAAATAGTAAAATCATCCATGTATACTTCAACATAATCATGGTTTAAATCAACAAACATGGATATAATAACTCTTCGAAATGTAGTTAGAGAATTACAAAGTCCAAAAGGTAAAACATGGTAAGCATATGTACCCTAAGGATAGGTGAAAGTGATTTTATCTTGATCTTCTTCAACTACCTTAATCTGGTTGTAGCTGCTAAATCCATCTAGAAAACAAAAGTATTATTTATTGGCTAGATTGTATAAGACCTAATCTATGAATGGCAAAGGAAAATAATTTCTTTTTTGGTTTTTTTTAATTCTTGATAGTCAATGTAAACTTTCCACTTACCATTATTCTTTAGGATAATAACCAATGGAGAAACCCATTGGCTATCTAAGATGGGGTAAATAAATCCAACATTTAATAGTTTTTATTTCTTTAATAACTTTTAGGGTTGGATTGATCCTTCATTGTGGTTGTCTTAATGGATCATACTCTTCTTTAATAAAATTATGATGGGTTTATATAGATGTATGGATCCCCTCCATGTCATTCTAATCCCATGCAAAAGTATTCTAAAGAGTGATTAAGAGATCCATTAACTAATTTTCTTGAAGTGGCTCTAATTTACTATGGATGTTAAGGGTCTTTCCAGGGCACACTTCAACTTGTTGACAAGCTAAGATATTGCCATCAATACCTCAAATATCATTAATAAAATAGTTGAGTGGGTATTTTTGTGGCAATAGTTGGTAAAAAATAACACAATTCTAAGAATTTTTGGTATCATGGGGAATGATGGATTCCAAAGGATAAATTTATCTAACATGATGATTTTATAGGCAAGGAACTTATCAATGATATTTAGTTTGTAAGTCTAATACATAGTTGAATTGACTAGAACCATTATGAGCATAAACTAAATAAGAACTTATATTTGAATCTATGATGAGTGTATCACATAATTCTTCTCTAGGAATGTGTTCATAGGCACTAAGCATGGCCAAATATTGGATGATTTCTCCATATTTTGGTTTATCAATCCATAAATTCTTATCATATGATTCAAAATGTTTAACAAGTAGGTAAAGTGTAAGTTTCTTAGTACTCATTCCATAAAATATGTTTATGTTGCCTAATCTACAACTGATAAAAACATATGTAGTGGCTAACTAGGGTCTTATAGGCATCAAAGGATTTCTTCCTAACTTGGTTTTATTTTGTAAGACTATAAAATCTATGGGATATTCCCATGATGTTACATTGACCAGAATATTATCAAGCACTCCTTATGGTTGAATAGTAGACCAATCAACCAACTATAGGATTGTAGGTATGGGACATATATTTTGTAATCCTAGTCTACCCATTATTTCCTCGGTCATTACATTTATGGAAGCTCCTAAGTCAATTAAAATATTTTAGAAATTTGTTTGTCCTATATTTATATTGAGTTCTAGAGTTCTATGATCCCCATATTTAGGAAGAATCATTTTTCTAGACATACTAAGACAAATGATCTTAGGATATTTTCTCTTTATGCTTGGGAATTTGATGTAGAGTTCTTTAATTATTTTGGTATAGATGGGAACATCTTGAGCTTGTAGCAAAGGGATTTTAATATTAATTTTTATAATTTCTTCTACTAAGTCAAACTCAAGTTTAGAAACCTCTTTTGTTAAATTCAATTTGTGAGGAAAAGGAGGTTCAATTATAGGTTTAGACTTAGGATATTGTCCTTATCTAGGAACAATAAATCTTTTTTTCAGTAATAAAACTATCACAACCCATCTCGATTCTACTATCCTTAAAAAGTTGAGAGAGTTTTTTTAACTCTAAGCAAGCCAGAGCTTAAACTAGCCCCTCAACTAGACGACAGTGAAACCAAGAAGACTCCTTTGATTAAAAAGGGCATCTACCTCACTATCATAAACAATTATGGAAATAGATCTCAAGGATCCTATCCTTATCTCTCTACAAGGATTTCCTAGTCACCAGTCCTAAGAAAATACTCGACTCAAGCTAACTTCCACTAGTAACTATTCTACTCCTTTCAGTCTATCGAAAGGATTGTCCCTCTTCGGTCCATCGAGAAGGTCACTCCTTTCATTCCTTTGAAAGGGCATTCCTTTATGGTCCTTCGAAAGGTTACTCACTTTTCAATCTGTCGAAAAGGAAAATGCCAATCCCCGCATAACCACACAAGTCCATATGTGTGGGTGCGTTTAGCACCTAGTCATACTTTAACATCCCCCAATCACCCATCCTTTGGTGAAGTCAACATGACAAACCTCCTACGCCCTAGACACATTGACTACACTTCAACTCTAAGAAGGTAGCACTTCTCTTCCTTAAAGAAGGTCAAGGGACGTCAATCCAAAGGTGCAATAGTCGTAAAGGAACTCTCCTACTAATATGCAGAGCTCTGCTATCACAACAGTAGAATACAACGATTAGCTTACTCCTACATTTTCCTTGGTCGACAATAAATATGGAGTTACGCAATCTGGGTTAACTCCTAGGGATGGATAGTCCATTACATTACCCAACTCCCCAAGCCAATCTGGAGGTCCTTTCGGTAATGACACTTTAGTTTAACACAATGAGACTTAACTGAACTTATGTTTTTCTTGAGTGATAACATTCCATCGAATCCCACTCACAACTAAATAAAAACATACATTAATTTATCGCAACCCACCTAGATTAAACAATCTCATAGGTAGAGAGCTAGATAATAATAAGATGATAATAAGGCACAACTCAAGAGATCTATCATATCTAACGTAGAGATTGAAATTCATACACCTTCATTATTTACAAATCTCAATAACAAATCAAGAGTCACTACTCTATCTGATAGTTGATCAATCACATATACAACAATCTCACTTCTCCAACACATATTTACAGAGAAGGAATTCATAATCTCATAATCGAATAAAAATATTCTTAAATACATTAGACTGATTCACAAGATATCCAGTCATAACTTGGACAAGCCCAACTTCTTCAGCATCACAGTTGCAGTGTCAAATAGTCTTCTGAAGCTCCCAATGACTAGGTACAACATTCCTCGTTCACTTCCTCCATGATCTCCATAGATAAACCAACCGAGAACAGAGATTACCATATAATGGGGATCAAATATGACTCCAAGAAAATTCATATGTGACATTCAAATGCGCACCTTTCCCTCTTTGATGCTTTCCAATTGCACACAACAACATTTCCAGAAAGCAAGATATTTTGCACACTTACAATGTAAATCAATTCACATGCAAGAGAATTCCAAACATGATCATTTATGTTCTATCCATTTCAAGTCATTCCAATAAATAGAGACTCAATAATACTTTAAATCTCATCTAATTAAAGCAATCACGCTAATCACACGCGATATAAGTATTTCATCAGATTCACACACCAATCTATAGACTTCCAACAAACTCTATAGATTCTAAGATGAAATACAAACAACAATCAAAACCATGAAATATCATCAATCTTTCATAATCATTCCATCGATTCCTCATAGAAATTTCAGGTTTATTCCTTCATTTATCAATTTATAAATCAAAAGCTCTATATAATATGTAAACACACATTTCAACCAAACATTACAAGTAACCCATATACCATGAAATGCTACTCCAATAAAATAGAAATGAAGATCCAGCACAAACACGCTTAATCTATTCATAACTAGTCTTCCCAACATTCTCTACATCTCAGAAAGGTTACCAGCAAGTATTTCCAGAATTCACACTATCCTTAAATGTTTAAAGTGTAATTCTAGTTATCAATTGACAGGAAATCAGTCATCATTCTCATCCAAAGAAAGGTGGTCTATTCATCCGAGATACACCTGGTGAATCTACATTCATTCCTAACAAGACTCTTAATAAACTCTACCTCAAGTTATTCTACACTCCAAAAGTTTCTATAATATTCATCACTGAACTATGGCTTCACACACCAGAACCATAGAGAACTATCAATTGAAAGGAATTACACCATGCAACAATGCTTCAACTACACATATCGAAAGATAAAAACAATAGCTCTAAATTCTGCATAGCAGATACAAGACATACTTACCTTTACAACCATGTACAAGCTCACTACTCCATGCAAGATCTCCAGTCTTCATTCTCCCCTTCCAGCCAAACGTTCTATCCAGTGTTCATTTTATTCTCCTTTCACAAGAACCCCCTTACATTCTCTCACACACAACATGATCACATCCTCCATCCTCCATCCCAGATTTTTTGGAAACCTCTTTTCCATGTAGTCTCCAACTACCATTACTTCATAAATTCCACATCATTCTACTATTACCACGATGGGTTCATTTATCATTCAAGTCCAATATGCAAGCCATTATCGCAAGAGCACTTCATTCCATTAATTCTAGCTATTATATTATACTTACACATCATTCACTTTCAAGGTGGTATTACCAAGTAAAAATAGATCTTTATAAACTATTTATTTCTTTAGGGAAGACAATGAAATCATGCATATAACACATATATCCAAGATCTTATCCCTAACAATTCAATCATAATGCAAATATCAAAAATCATGCAAGCAATCACAAGTCTGGAATTTCTTTATCATGTGCAAACTTATGAAAAGCATCATCATCAAGGGTGAAGCATTCATCCATGTTGCTTCCCCAAATATTTCGACAACATAACCCATCACATCATTTCCCCTAGGCATTCATGTTCTCGGTGGTTTATTCTTTCTCCACCCACAAGAACCCTATTTTTCTACACAAGCACACAATCTATTAGCAACATCATATTCTTTCATGAAAAATACTTCCTTGAAACAATGATCCATTTATTGCCAAGCATTTCTTCATTAAAATATTTTATTTCCTACAAACCATCCATACTTGTAGAATTAAAACATAGCATGTCAATTGTTCCTTGAAGCAAAACATCTTAGCTAAACAAAATCTATCAAGTTCAAAGTCTACCAAGGGTGGGTCATGACATACTCCTCCCCTTAGGCTTAACATAGTCCTCTGTGTTCATACAAGTAGCTTCTTTAAAAAATAATCAAAGCAAACATTACAATGCATTTTTAAAGAGAAAAGGAAAATGCTTTTGCATATCGACTACTTTCTCCCAAGTAGTATTTCTTTCAGAGTATTGGTCCCACTAGACCTTACACTGCTCCAAAGTTCCTTTCCTCATCGATTTAGATCAGAACTCAAGGATTCTGACTGGTCGAACCTCTATAGCCTCTGGATTCACCATCTACAAATTAGAAAAATCCCATACATGCTCAGGGTTAGCAACATACTTTTTAAGCAAAGAAACATGAAAGGTGTTGTGAATCTTGGATAGATTGGGTGGTAAGGCAAGTCAGTATGCCATAGGACTGATCCTTTCTATGATTTCAAAGGGTCCTACAAAATGAGGATCAAGCTTTGTGGACTTGATAGCACTCTTCTTCGGTCTCACCCTCAAAAACACTCTATCTCCAACAACAAACTCTCTTTGGGTGATCTTTTAAGATCGACATAACTTTTCTGATGGTCTATCGCTTCCTTCAATCTTTCTCTGATCACCTTTAATTGTTGCTCCATTTATTTAACCATGTCGGGTCCAAGCGCAATCCGATCCTCTAGATTATCCCATGACAATGGTGTCCTACACTTTCTGCCATACAAAGCTTCGAATGGAGCCATACCCAAAGTTGAATGATGACCATTATTGTAGGTAAATTCTACTAGATGCAAGTAATCCTCCCAATGGGTTTTTTGATCCATACAGTACATGCGAAGCATGTCCTCTAACACTTGGTTCACCCTTTCAGTTTGTCCATCATGTTCTGGGTGATAAGCTGAACTAATGTTCATCCTAGTGCCAATGGCTCGGTGTAAGGCTTACCAAAACTTAGATGTGAATATTGAGTCCCTATCCGATATAATTACCTCTAGAAAACCATGAAGCCAAAATATTTCTTTGGAAAATCTATTAACCATAATTACAACATCATCCTTGGTGCTTTTAGGTATAAAGTGTGCAACCTTGGTCAGTCTGTCGACCACTACTAGGATTGCGTCATGCTGGAACTTGGTCTTAGGTAGCCCTACTATGAAGTCCATCAAAATCACTTACCATTTTTGCATAGGCACATCATGAGGGTATAACAAACCAGCAGGATGTCTATGTTTCACTTTTACCTTTTGGCACTCAAGGCATTGATCGATAAATTTAGTTATGTCCCTCTTCATTCCTAGCCAAAAGAATATCTTTTTCATATTCTCCCTCATTTTTGCTCCTCCTGGATGAGCAGAGTAGGGGGATCTATGAGCTTCATTCATGATCATCTTCCTCAGATCACTACTCTTAGGAATTACTACCCTATCCTTAAAGCATAGGAATCCATCCTTGATGCTAAAATATTTATTTTCATCTAGTTTCCTTTCCATATTTTCTTGGATTTGACTACAGTAAGTATCTTGACCTTGCATTTCCTTGACTTGGTCCATCAAGTCAACATGAATACGAGATAAGACTACAATGTGTCTCCTTCTACTCAAAGCATCAACGACCTTATTCTCCTTTCCCTTAATGTATTCAATGCCAAAATCATATTCCATGAGAAATTCCATCCATCTTCTCTATCTAGCATTGAGCAAGGGTTGGGTGAACATGTATTGTAGACTCTGATGATCTATCTTTAGCTCAAAGGGTCTACCAACTAGATAGTGTCACCAAATCTTGAGAGAAAATACCATAACTACTAACTCTAAATCATGAGTTGCATAATTAACCTCATGCTTTTTCAGCTTCCTTGATCCATAGGCTACTACCACTTCTTCTTGTGAGAGCACTCCTCCCAGTCCTTCTAGCGATGCATCTGTACACACAGAAAAACTTCCCTATGGATCAGGTATCTTTAATATAGGAGGTGTAGTAAGCTTCTACTTAAGTAAATCAAAGGTTATCTCACATTTTTCTATCCACTTGAATTCCCTTCCTTTCCTTTGAAGGTTGGTTATCGGTGAGGTGATCTTGGCGTAGTCCTTTACATATCGCCTATAGTACCCAGTTAAGCCCATGAAACTTTGGATCTCAATCACATTTGTTGGCGATGACCAATTCATGATGGCTTCTATTTTCTTAGGATCTACAATGATTCCTTCAGCCAAAACAATGTGTCCTAAATATTGCACCTCTGTCACATAGAATTCACACTTGGACAAGTTCCCATACAACTAATTTTTCCTTAATAATTCCAACACTATTATAAGGTGTTTATCATGCTCTATCCTATTTTGGGAATATATCAAAATGTCATCCAAAAATACTAGAACAAATCTATCCAAATACTTCCTAAAGATACTATTCATCAGGTTCATGAATGTTGTTGGAGCATTCATCAATCCAAAAGGTAAGACAGTAAACTCATAATGTCCATATCTAGTTTTAAAAGTTGTCTTATGAGTATCCTCCTCTCGGATTCTCAATTGGTGATATCCTGACTTCAAATCGATCTTTGAAAATATTGTGGCATCCTTGAGTTGATCGAAGAGGTCTTCGATTCTAGGTAAAGGATATCTATTTTTGATAGTTGCCTTATTTAACATCTGATAGTCAATACACAATCTTAAGGATCCATCCTTCTTCTTTACAAATAAAACTGGTGCACCCCATGGTGACACGCTCGGTCTAATTAGTCCTTTTTCCAACAATCCATGCAGTTGTACCTTTAGTTCCTGCATTTCTATGGGATTCATTCTATAAGGAGCCCTATGGATAGGCTCTGTTCCAAGTTCAAGTTTGATAGAGAAGTCAAATTCCCTTCTAGGTGGTAATCTGAGTAAATTTTCCAGAAATACATCTCTAAACTCCTGAAGAACAGGGTGTTTCCCAAGCACCTCTTCCTTTTTTCCTTCCTCTATCTCATTTATCTTAACAATATATACCATTCCTCTTTTTTATGGCTTTCTTGAGTTGCATAGCCAAAAGGATTTGAGGTTGGAAAGCTCCTTGCAGGCTATTCACTCTATGAACAAGCCCTTCAACATTTGTATATTCAACCCATCGATCCTAGAAATTAATCACTACTTTATGCTCTTGCAGCCAATCCATTCCTATTACTATGTCAAAGGCATGCAATGGTGCAACATATAAACATCCTAAGGTCATTCCACTAGGTAAGGCAATTTTTACCATAGGATAACACTAGTTCATAGAGTAGGTTTATCCTGAACCATACTCAACCTTCCACCCATGTGCCAAGATTCCTAGCCTTTCTGTTATATCTTTAACTAAACTAGTGGAAATAAAATTATCTGTAGCTCCACTATCAAATAATATTTTAACACTTCTACCAAAAATCTTACCTTTTATCACTAGTGGCGTAGCCTGACCTTCCAGATTCTGGTTTCCTATTGCTACGTAAATCTTGTGCACTGGTTCCTTAGGTGTAGTTTCCTTGTACATTGGTTCCTTTCCTTTTGAACCCATCCCTACTTTCTATGGATAATTGGTTGCATAATGTGATCCCTTACAAATATAACATCCTTCTTTTGGTCCTGGATGTTCTTTTCATCTCAAATCTCTTGTTGCTCCTTCTTTTGGTAGGTTAGTCTATCTTTGTGGTGATCTATTTCCACTATTTCCATGATTATAGCATCTATGATTCCTTCCTCAAAATATTCTTCTAAATTTTCCTTGTTTCCTATCTTCTTTCTCATCCTATCCTGTAATGCTTTTAATTGATTGTTCACATTCCCACTTCATGAAACCTAAACTATTTCTCTTCCTTAGTGCCTCCTTGCCTTGTTCATCTAACCCCTCATAGTCAAAATAAGGTTTGAGATATGTTTCAGCTTTCCTTGCTAACTCATAGGCCTTTTGCAATGTTTTAGGTTCTCGCATGTCCACTTCCTATCCTATCCTAGGATCTACTCCAAGTATGAACTTATGGACCTTCATTTTCTCAGTGTAAGTGGGTACATACTTCACCAACTTAACAAATTTCTGATAATATTTCTCCACTATTCTAATTCCCTGATGAATTTTAGTAAATTCATCAAATTTTTAGGAATAGAAGTATTCCGTGAGAAATATTTCTTTGAAATCTTTTACAAACTCTTCCCATTTTAAGTCAACTGTAGCCGCTAGTTTTCGCTCTTCACTAAGGGCTTCCCACCAAGCTATACCATCTCCTTGCAAATGTAATGTAGCATAAGATGTTCGAGTACCTGAGGAGAAGTTCTTCATGTTACAATATGTCTCTATCTCCTTCAACCAAGCCTCGACCTTATCCCCATATTCCTCTCCATTAAACTTAGAAGATTTTAGATATTTCATCTCCTTGCCCAGCTCAACCTCTAGTCGAACTCTTGCCAGTTGCACCTCTGTAAGAGGTTCATTCACTCGTTCCCCTCTTAGGTTACCAGATTGCATTTCTTGACTTAACACAACATCCAACAACTATTTTTGGGTCTCCACCTACTCACGAAGTAGAGCCACTATTTCAGTAAGATTTTCTCTTTCATTGGGGTTTTCTGAACCAACATCAGGTGCTCTATTCTCTGCATTGGTTCCTCGTGTCTACCTTGTTGTTGGGGCAACACTTCCTCTTCTTATTTTTGGTGGTATTTTCCCTAGCCACACACCAAAAGAGATAGTAGGAATTCATTAGCATTTAGCCTTTCGAATTGCTCCTCCTACTAATAATTGTTTACCCATAACATCCAAATCAGTTCAAGTAGATTTGCTTCTATTAGTTCCTCTATTCACTAATATCTAGTATGTTTCCTATCACATACTAAAAACTAATTCTTGCATAGTGAACCTATTCCACTATGAACCATGCTCTGATACCAGATGTCACAACCCATCTCGATTCTACTATCCTTAAAAAGTTGAGAGAGTTTTTTTTTAAACATATAATTAACTCTAAGCAAGCCAGAGCTTAAACTAGCCCCTCAACTAGATGACAGTGAAACCAAGAAGACTCCTTTGATTAAAAGGGCATCTACCTCACTATCATAAACAATTATGAAAATAGATCTCAAGGATCCTATCCTTATATCTCTACAAGGATTTCCTAGTCACCAATCCTAAGAAAATACTCGACTCAAGCTAACTTCCACTAGTAACTATTCTACTCCTTTCAATCTATCGAAAGGATTATCCCTCTTCGATCCATCGAGAAGGTCACACCTTTCATTCCTTTGAAAGGGCATTCCTTTATAATCCTTCGAAAGGTTACTCACTTTTCAATCTATCAAAAAGGAAAATGCCAATCCTCGCATAACCACACAAGTCCATCTATGTGGGTGCGTTTAGCACCAAGTCTTTCTTTAACATCCCCAATCACTCATCCTTCAATGAAGTCAACACTACAAACCTCCTATGCCCTAGACACATTGACTACACTTTGACTCTAAGAAGGTAACACTTCTCTTCCTTAAAGAAGGTCAAAGGATGTCAACCCAAAGGTGCAATAGTCATAAAGGAACTCTCCTACTAATATATAGAGCTCTACTATCACAACAATAGAATACAATGATTAGCTTACTCCTACATTTGCCTTGGTCAACAATAAATATGGAGTTACGCAATCTGAGTTAACTCCTAGGGATGGATAGTCCATTACATTACATAACTCCCCAAGCCAATCTAGAGGTCCTTCCAATAATAACACTTCAGTTTAAAAAAATGAGACTTAACTAAACTTATGTTTTCACTAAGTGATAATATTCCATCGAATCCCACTCACAACTAAATGAAAACCATACATTAATTTATCATAACACACATAGATTAAACAATCTCGTAGGCAAAGAGCTAGATATTAATAAGATGATAATAAAGCATTAACTCAAGAGATCTACCATAACTAATATAAATATTGAAATTTATACACCTTCATTATTTACAAATCTCAATAACAAATCAAGAGTCACTACTCTATCTGATAATCATTCAATCACATATACAATAGTCTCACTTCTCCAACACATCTTTATAGAGAAGGAATTCATAATATCACAATCGAATAAAAATATTCTTAAATACATTAGACTGATTCACAAAGATATCCAGTCATAACTTGGACAAGCCCAACTTCTTCGACATCATAGTTACCATGTCAAATAGTCTTCTAAAGCTCCCAACAACTTGATACAACATTCATCGTGCACTTCCTCCATGATATCCATAAATAAACCAACCGAGAACAGAGATTACCATCTAATGGGGATCAGAGATAGCTCCAAAAAAATTCATATGCGACATTCAAATGCGCACCATTCCCTCTTTGATGCTTTCCAATTGCACACAACAACATTTCCAGAAAGCAAGATATTTTGCACACTTACAATGTAAATCAATTCACATGCAAGGGAATTCCAACATGATCATTTATGTTTTATCCATTCCAAGTCATTCCAATAAATAGAGACTCAACAATACTTTAAATCTCATCTAATTAAAGCAATCACGCTAATCACACATGATATAAGCATTTCATCAGATTCACACACCAATCTGTAGACTTCCAATGAACTCTACAGATTCTAAGATGAAATACAAACAACAACCAAAACCATGAAATAACATCAATATTTCATAATCATTCCATCGATTCCTCATAGCAATTTTAGGTTTATTCCTTCATTTATCAATTCATAAATCAAAAGCTCCATATAATATGTAAACACACATTTCAACCAAACATTACAAGTAACCCATATACCATGAAATGCTACTCCAATAAAATAGAAATGAAGATCCAACACAAACATGCTTAATCTATTCATAACTAATTTTCCCAACATTCTCTACGTCTCAGAAAGGTTACCAACAAGTTTTTCCAGAATTCACACTATCCTTAATGTTTGAAGTGTAATTCTAGTTATCAACTGATAGGAAATCAGTTATCATTCTCATCCAAAGAAAGGTGGTCTATTCATCCGAGATACACCTGGTGAATCTACGTTCATTTCTAACAAGACTCTTAATAAACTCTTCCTCAAGTTATTCTACACTTCCAAAGGTTTCTACGGTATTCATAACTAAACTATGGCTTCACACACCAGAACCACAGAGAACTATCAATTGAAATGAATTACACCATGCAACAATGCTTCAACTACACATATCAAAAGATAAGAACAATAGCTCTAGATTCTGCATAGCAGATACAAGACGTACTTACCTTTACAACCATGTACAAGCTCACAACTCCATGTAGGTTCTCCAGTCTTCGTTCTCCCCTTCCAGCCAAACATTCTATCCAGTGTTCATTTCTTCTCTTCTCTTCCAGAGTACACACCACTCTCCATTCTCTCACATGCAGCATGATCTCATCCTCCATCCTCCATCCTAGATTTTTTAAAAATATTTTTGCCATGTAGTCTCCAACTATCATTATTTCATAAATTCCACGTCATTCTACTATTACCATGATGGGTTCATTTATCATTCAAGTCCAATGTGCAAGCCATTATCGCAAGAGCACTTCATTCCATTAATGCTAGCTATTAGATTATACTTACACATCATTCACTTTCAAGGTGGTATTACCAAGTAAAAATAGATCTTTATAAACTATTTATTTCTTTAGGGAAAGCAATGAAATCATGCATATAACACATATATCCAAGATCTTATCCTTAACATTTCAATCATAATGCAAATATCATAAAATCATGCAAGCAATCATAAGTCTAGAATTTCTTTATCATGTGCAAACTATGAAAAGCATCATCATCAAGGGTGAAGCATTCATCCATGTTGCTTCCCCAAATATTTTGACAACATAACCCATCACATCATTTCCCCAGGCATTCCTATTCTCGGTGGCTTATTCTTTCTCCACCCACAAGAAACCTATTTTTCTGCACAAGCACACAGTCTATTAGCAACATCATATTCTTTCATAAAAACACTTCCTTGAAGCAATGATCCATTAATTGTCAAGCATTTCTTCATTAAAATATTTTATTTCCTACAAACCATCCATACTTGCAGAAATAAAGCATAGCATGTCAATTGTTCCTTGAAACAAAACATCTTAGCTAAACAAAATCCATCAAGTTCAAAGTCTACCAAGGGTGGGTCATGACAAATATGTCTTTCTCTTGATGAGGAAGAATGTGTTTTTATTACTAAAAACAGCTCCTTATTTATTAGAGTTTTTGAATATACAGGGTGTTCATCATTGATTTCTTCTATAATGATAGTTTCAGGTAATGTTTTCCCTAACTGTAACTAGATTTCACTATAGTGTAGCAAGTCAATAGAGTTTGTTCCTTCATTCGTATAGGATGATTATTGTGTTGGTTGATTATTTAGATTGGGTACTAGTTGGGCTGGAAGAGGTGGTTGTTTTGGTGGTGGAGGATTATTAACAAGGATAAAAAAAATATATTGTTACTATTGTTGAGGAGATCACCCTCTTTATTGGTGTTGGTTAGGTTAATTAGGTTGGAATCCTTGCTATGGCCATTGTTGGGCTTGCTAAACCTATTGTGGCCACTACTAGCTTTAACAGTATTGTTGTGGCCAAGGTTTATTAGTTGAATGTCATTGGTTTGGTTGGAGCCATTGAGGTTGTTGAGACCATGGGTATTATGGAGGTACCCATCATTGTGCAACATAAGTTATCAAAAGAATCTTAAACATTAAGTATACCTAGAGGATATTGTCCTTGTGTGAATCCCTACGATGTCTATCTTTGAGAATTGAAGTAAATATCTTTATTTTCCTTCAAAGATGACTTTATTGTTGATAGATGTCAATGGCTATATATTGAATGATTTTGGTCACTAATTTTGTAGATTGAGGTCTTGACCAAAGGACATTCATGAAGTGGATGCTTCTATCTATAGTGAGAAGAGTAAACAAACAAATGTTAATTTTATTCTACAAGATTCAATCTCAGTGTGTCCATGAATTTGGAAAATTTCAAAATAATATCATTTTTGAAAATATCCAATAAATCTCCCAATTCTCCCTATATGACTCCTCTAGATTTTCTAGTATCTTAGTGGTTACGTAGTGTTGGCTTTGTATGAGAATAATTAGTATATAGTTCCACAATTATTTTAATTAGGAAACTAGAAATGTATCATCCTCCCATTAAATTGAGGATATCAAGTGATTATTCTCACAGTCCTTTTAAAAATACAATATTGAGTAGGTTTATTCCAATTCAATATATTCTCTTTTCTATCCAAATTTAAATTGCTCAATGCAATCCTCTAATGGTTCATCTTCTTTCTGTATCATTTTGAAGAGTTGACCTTTCGGTCACATACTCTACAATAATATTGATATTTGTACAAAATTACTTTTTTCATCCTCTCATTGACATCCCATGAAGTAATGGAGTCTTTTGATAAGCCCATAAACCATCTCATGGTAGTATCATTTAATATGGATGGAAATAACTTGAGATTTTATGCATTTATCATGTAATCATAAGTGTGATAGAGTACTTCAAACTCAAAAATAAAAGCATTTAGATATTCAATTAATAGTCCATGGAAGGTAGGAAAAATTGAAGGAGAGATATTCTTCATCTACCCATTGGTATTAGCATAAAATATTGGAAGATAAATTGGAAAATTGAAAATGGTTCATCCTTATCATTGTTGTTATTTTTCATAAACCATCTTACTTACCCATGAATTCCACTAGAATCTAAAGGGTTGCTTCTTGTATGATGTTGAGGTAGAAGTTGATGAAAAATCAACCTGATGCTATGAATTTATATTCTATTTTAGGAATAAAAAAAGTTTGACTAACTATTATCCCTCTTTAGTTTGTTCCCCTTGAATCTCAAGAGCAGTGGGATATATAATCCATATTTTTTCCTCTTTAGTATTAGGGGTAAACGAATGGTGAATATGCATAGATCTTGCAATTGAATATATAGTTGTATTATGTTGTTCTATTGAAACAATAGTAGTATCAAGTGGTTGATTTTTAATAGATGTAGAAGTGGGATGTTGTTGGTCTATTGTGGAAGCACCAATCTCCTCTTCACTAGGTATCCTCTCTTCAGACTAGCTAGTACCCAATAGTTTAGGTTTGGGGTTGGAAGTTGTAGCAATTAATCTACCACAATTATCTCATGGGTAAGTCATTCACTCATACTTTCATCTCAAATAAATAATTTTTACAAAAAACTATTAAAAATAAATTGTTAAAATAAATTATATTAAAAAAATAAAAATAAAAATTGTGTTAAACAATGAAATAGATCAAATTCACAAAAACTAAAAATTGTTATTTTTTTTCTATAGAACCTAAATTTTAGTGTTTATTCTTAGCCTAAGAACTATACAATTCTTATTATGCATCATGATCTCTTATGAAGGTATTTCAACATCAAAAATACTTAATTGACACCATTCCTAACATTATAGCAGCTCTTTCTCCAATAACAACACCAAAAAGTGATGGCCCTCAACTTGACACTTTAATTTTCAAGCTAGAATTACTAGTTTAAAATAGATATTGCTCTATATAATCCAATTAAAGGATCATCTAGTTAACTTTTAAAGCTAGATACTTAAGATAAGATAACCACAAGATCTAAAATAAAGTTTCAATATGAAATATATGATAATGGTAAAATACTGAACATATAAACTCATAGATAACTTCAAAAATAACTCATATAAATGCCACTAACAAATGCTCATGAAAATTGTATCTCAATTGAATAAAGATCTCAAATACACCATACTTCTACACACTCCATCTTGTCTCTCTATAAGTCACTATATGTCGCTATATCTCTCACACACACTCATAGACACATATATAATGGAATATGACTCTTCATATGGAACACTCTTAGCCTTCACTCTTCTAGAGTCTCTTCATCTTCCTATTCTATGGACTCATGTGTACATGGACTATTATGATTATTTACATTGCCAAAATACTTTACAGACTTGTGCATTTATTACATTGCATAAAGTAAATACTCACACTCTAATATAGAATTCTCTTTCCTAATCTAAAAATGTACCCAAGGTGGTACATTAGCATGTACCAAATGATATAATATATTCCAAGGAAGTGGTTTTTTTTGCTATGGATAGAATCTAGGGACTAGAAAATCTTGTAGAAACTTTGTAACTACTGAAGAAAGCAATTGAACATACCTACAACCCCAACCCTTTTGGATAGGCATAAAAAATTAATATGCTCTATTGAAACAAGGTGGGCCCTACCTAGATGGTAAAGATTTGAATTTATCCTTACAACTAATTACTAATTAACTACAAAACTTAACATAGCATAATTATAGAAAGTACTAATTTGAGCAAAAAAATAATAACAACAGTCTTTCAAATTGCATTTTATTCATGTTAAAACTCCTTAGGTAGAAATACCTTACAATGGATGGCATCCAAAAATGAAATAAATTGATTCCCTATTTTTAAGCTCTAGGAAAGTTCAAATTCTATTACAATCTAGGCTATTTGATTTATATATAATCCCTTAGTTTTGTCTTAAATACCTTCTAAAACCTAAACCATATTAGACTACATTCCAAAGTAAGTCTAATAAATTCAACCCTGTTATTTCTTAGGTGTCCAAGGAAATCTAGCAACTATTTCTTCCTTGTTTGTCATGAGATAGTTTTGTTCTATCCTTACAAATTTTAAATCATGTTTTCAAGGGAGTTGGTGTGGCTAGAATCCAAGGATTGAGGCATCTTGATTTTTTTTCGAGTTTTCTCTACCAAGTGTCATTTCGTTATCTACCAATTATTTTACAGGATCTATTTGCTAGACATAGTTGTCTAGATCTTTAGTAACTATGTTACCCTTTTTTAATAACTGTGTCTTATGTAAAAATACCTTTCTACAATAATTGGGCAACAACTAAACCAGAAAATAGAGATATTCTCAACAAGAAACAAACATTAAATTAACATTCTCTTTTTCTCAATAAAGCATATAACTAATCAAATTAAAATAAGTAACATCTTATTTCTATTCTTATTCAAACAAAATTTATTTATTTATATATATGTAAAAAATTATTATAACTCCACAATAGGCTTTTGAATATAATAAATTTGGGGGTTAGTTAAGGCAAAAATGGTAAAAAGGGATGGTAATATCATATCCCATTAATTTGAATTTTTAGTTATTCCTTCCTCTTAAAGCAATAACGGATATTTAAGTTATACTTGGGGTATGAGATAGTGATCCTAGAGGAAGTCTGATCAACTAAACACACAATAAATAGTGTAAAATCACTAGATCTATCATCTAGAGTGTGTTGTGAGGCCATAAATTCATGTCCTAAATCAAAGTAAGTAGTTTATTATAACAAGAAGATCATCTATATAAAACAACCAACAATGTCTCTTCATCTTGAAATTTCATATAGACATCATGCTATACCTCACATTGTAAAAACCCACAACTAACAAAGAAGAAACATATCTTCTCATACAATTCATGTAGTGCTTATTGAATTCCATACAAGGACTTACTTAGACTATACACTAAAAGGGTTGATCCCTCAAGTTAAAACTAGGGAATTACTACATGTAGGTTTTATCTTAAAGCTCAACATGAATAATAGAACTCTTCATAATTATTTGATATACCTTACATCTACAAAAAGTAGCTATGGAAAGCATCATCCAAACAAAATCCATTCACGTAATAGGAGCAAATATCTTTGAGTAGTCAACTCCCTCTCTTTAATAAAACCCCTTAACCATAAGGTATTCCTCATGCTTCTCAGTATGGCCACTAGAGATGTTCTTGGTCTTGTTGACCTATTAACACCTAAAATGATTCTTCACTTTTAGAAGTGGAATGGGCTCCCAAGTCTAATTATTAATCAAAGGATCATACTCAATAGGCATGGAATCTTCCCACTCAAGCTACCCCTTGGCCTAGGAATAAGTGAGAATATCTCTACTATCCTATTCTTTAAAACCAAATCTCAAGAAGGGGCTTTCTAATCATGTTGCATAAAAATAGCAAGTTGAATATTCTAAAGAATAATTCATATTCACTTGGTTACTAGACAAGTCAATAAAGGTGACACATTCTATCAATGATGAGGATATTATAGGATTTAAATTATTTTTAGTTTATTATGTAATGTGCATCTAGGTTGTTAGAAACATCCTAGGTTGTTATTTGTGTCTTGGTTGTTAGCTTATGTTAGAAATTAGTTAAGATATTTTAGTTGTTAGTTGTCAATTTGCACCTGTGTTATTTAGAATATCTTTAATTTGTGCATGTATTTACCTCTATAAACACCAATTGATGAATAAAATAAGCATCTCATATTGTTCCCATATCATTAGTATTAGAGAGGGTAAATTATACATATGAAGGGGAGTTTCCTTGTTGGAAACTCCCCCTTATTCCCTCTTTATCTCCTTCTATTACAATCATATTTGGAGAATCAATTTATTTGCACTTGTTTTCCTACCATTATAACATTCTATTTTTGTACACAAGATCAAGTTTGAGTTTTGCATCCCTCACGTTGGTTTACTAATTCCATAACAAATGATTGCACTCTTTTTAGAACTTGCATTTCTAATGAAACACTTACACTTTGGTAGCCATCCCATGATCATCAATATAAGTGGAAGATTTGGGTCTAGTTCCTTGATGTCATTTTGGAATAAAACTTATGTGGACAGATCATCATGACAATAAATAGCAATTTTTAATGGTCCAACATAATAGCATCTCTCCAATAACATTGTTATGTTGTTTAGTTGATCTCAGCATAGAGGCCATATCAAATACATCATTAGTTTTCAATATCATGCTTTTATATCTCATGTTATTTGATGGCTCATTGAGGTGGAGCTAGCTATGTCAACGTGCACAACATTGAGTTGGTGTTTCACAAGAGGAGTGTAATTTTTTATAAATAATAGTCTAGTTTTATATGCTTTTATAAGATGTCCAATTGGGTATCCACCACAATAAATCTATTTTGGTATGTATATATACACCTACAAGTTTTCTGGCTAATAAATGCCTTGGTATGAATATATGATCTATATTCCAATACTATAAGGTGCTCGATGGTCCAAGCAAAGGAGCTTCGGATGGAAAAAATCTACATCATGTTGCACACATGCTTCTCCTTGCAATGGTGGAACATGGCCACTTATAAATAATTTTATGATCTATGAGGATGGTGATGTTGGTCAGCTCCAAGTCCTCACCCTTGTGGATCCCCTTACATATTTGAATGCATGAGCCAATCAATTGCATTTATTTTTAGTTGATTGTTACATATTTTTTTGAAGTTTGAACTATCACTTGTTTCTCTGATATTTTAGGGTCTCTTGTCATCCATTCAAGTCATCACTATTACCTAAAATTTGATAGAATTGGTAATAATCCATATGATAATAGATGTGGACTTATTTCACATATAGATTTCAATAGACTTGATGACTATTACAATAGACTGTTATAACATTTTAATCCAAAATTTGAACATTTGTATGTTGTAAATTCATACGACGGCACGTGGATCGAATGTTGTATCTCTTGGATGAAACATTAAAATTGATGCGTAACTAAGCTCCATGGTGGATATACATATTTTTATCCCATGTTTTATTTCTTGGAATGATATGGAATTTGTCGCATGGTGGTCTATAAAGGATAAAATATTCAATGAGAAAATTATTGATGTAAATCATAATATAGTCATATACATGCTAAAATTACATAGGAAAAATATCTACCATATCCTCATGGATGCTAACAATATCTATCTTAAGCTAATATAAATATGAACTTTATCTAACTTAAGTGATAGACTAAATTAATCTTATCTAGAAGCCCATGTGAGCATAGGGCTCATAAATTATTATTTTAAATACTAAGCTAACCTTATCATTCCTCCCCACTTAAGAATCATTGGACTCCAATAGTTTTACAATGGTGTGGGAGAGATACAATGTAAGTGCCCAAAAATACAATCCTTATAGGTGAAGAAGAAGAGAGAGCCTTGTGGAAATTTTTGCTCAAAAATAGGGAGCATACAATCATCTCAAAGCATACACTAGGCAAAGACTCTACTCAAGAGCATACAATAAATCCAATGGAATGCAAAAGATATTACTACTCCTACAAAGGTAGTAATTGTATTTAGTCATCTTCATAAAATATTTCTTGCTACACACATTATTCATGCTTCATATCATGCACATCGAATCAACAACCAATTTCCATTTCTACTTGTAGGTGCCTCGAACTACAATTGAATCGTTTTGGAAAAATTTGCAATAAAGGGAGGAAAAGGGCACAAATTATTGTGAACAAGAAAGAAGTAAAGTGGAGTGATACCTTCAAAAATTCATAATAATAACTTCAACTCCTTTAAAGGGAGTGTAATAATTCCCATTTGGGATATAGTAGACGTAAACACAAGTATGGAGTGTTAGGTACCACCCAGTTGCACTCATTACAAATCCACAAAATTGGTCAACACCCCAAATGGGAATAATAAATGACAATTTAACTCCTCAATAATCCCATGGATCTTATTATAAATACACAAATGCAAGTGGATAAATATGCATAAAAGCGTACAAGAATTGAGACACCTTAAAGCTGGTGGAAGAAAGTAATTAATTATTTGCAATGTAAATAATTAAAAGATGCTCAAATAGAAATATAATTAATTAATTAAATATTTTAATCAATTAATTTAATTTGATGGATTTTAAATATAATTTGGGTGCCAATACCATTCCTGATTAAGCACCAATAGTCCTTGGTGAGTGGTCAAAAACACATCACATACATTTTTCAACACATTAGTTGCCAGCCCTAGTTGTTTACTATTAATCGTGCAATCTAGAAAACCTTTAAAGAATAGACAAACATTTATCCCCATAAATGTGGGATATAAAACTATAACCTATCATAAAATTTTATCCTATGTTCCTTGGCCACCAATTTGACTATCAAAAAGGATAAAGGTTAGCTTGGATTGTGAACCATGAGCATAAGCAACAACCATGCACCAATATGAATGATATCATCGATATCCTTAACTGATCCATTAGGAAATAAATTGAAATATCAAATAGCCTCAATGTTAAGGGCTGAAGGGTTCATGCATAATTTCCAAGCATGGGAAATAACATCAAAGTGTAAACATCAAGTGATCGGATCTCCATTTTAGATTTCATTATCAAAACAAGGATATAGTGACATTCCTCATTTGCTTTAAATAGATTGGTTAGATCCCAACTTGTGTAGTAACACAAAGTTTGAACCTTGGGCCTTATGCATCTCCACCTTTATCTTTATCTTGCTCTGCAACCATGGCATTGTTGACACCCAATAGGGCTCGATCACATGGAGGTACAATATAGACCATTATGGCTTTACAAAAAACACATCCACCAACACCTTGCAAACAAAAAAATTATAAGGCTATCTGTATTTGGCTATATATTTAGGGCTATTAGGTATAGATCACTCCAACCATCAATCAAATGCCTCCTTTGGATAGATGAAGGAACACATATATTGCATATATTGTTGTAAATGAGATTTTATGTCAATGGATCCCAAATAGTCAAATGCAGTCCAAAATAAAATTGCTATTTTAAGCATCATCAAGAAATTCTTTGAGTTCAATGGTCATCCAAAAACCACTAGCCAATACCATAATGCTTGTATCACCACCCTAGAAAATTTTTAGGTGGCGCTTGATGCCAAACAAATGTAATGTGGACATTGACAAAATCCATGACTTCCAAGGCTAATAGGGTTGGAAGGACGCACTGAACATAGCAATTGAAAAATGAAAGGAGGCTCATGTTGGCAGTTTTTCACTGTGTCATATTGGTTTTAAATAAATTGCTGACTGTAATGTAAAAATTCATGATGTAGTATCTTGCTTAATTTTAAAACAAACATTATAGTCATTTCAGTTTTTTTATGTATGTAATTTTTCATTTGAAAAATAAACATTCTAATCCCAATCAGAGCTTGGAAATCGAATTCAAATTAATTTGATTGAATCACCCATAGAAGAAATTCAAAGTTGAAGTAAATTGATTTCACTCCAAAAGTTGTCACAGAAGCAAAGAAGTAGCAAAGAAAGAAGAAAAATGATAAAATTCATCCGAGTATTAGAACATAATCATGGTCACCCCATTGGAAGGGCGAACATCACATTCACCCATTGGTGGGGTGAACACGTTCCAAGGGAAGCCGAGTGCTGAAGATTAAAAATGCAATCACGTTCACCTTGTGAGAGGGGTGAACGTCGTGTTCACCTTTCATTTGGGTGAACATGATTTCAAGATGTACATCGTCATCGCCCTAAAATTTGGGTGACAAGCACATTCGTGCCTTTTGGGGACGAATTTCATAATTTGGGTGAATGGCATAAGAAAGTATAATTGGACGATAAAGAAAATTAAAATGGGTTTTACCTTTACACCTCGACAGGGATGTGTTTTTTCTTTTTTCAAGAGGTGAATACATAGTAGAATTTCCATTTGGCAAAAATGTTTGAAGTGAAAGTGATTTTAAATTGTTCCAAATAAAAAATGTGTTCGCCCCTTAATTTGGGTGAGTGCTTTTGAAGTTTAAAAGGAAGGGGCGAAGGTGTTTCAAAGAACAATTACGTTCGTTTCTTTAATGGGTGAACGTAATTAAAGCTCTTAGTTCAGGTGATCAATTGAGTTCATTTCTTTAATGGACAAAAATAATTAAAGCTCTCTGTTCGAGCGAAGGAGATATTTTGTTAAAGGGTTTCAATTGCTCATAGCGCCTAAGGATAAATTATGGAAAACATATGCCAAATTAAATGATGCAAGATTTGATCTTTAATTGCCATCATCTTGGGTGATATTAAAGGTTGATTTTTTTAGTTGAAGATATGCCTTAAATTATTACCACAATTTAATGTTGGTGGCAAAGTGGAGAGCATTTGTGTTATTTTCAAGAACACCTTCTCAAAGGTTTTACTTCCTCTCTAAAATAAATTTAATGGGGAGTAAATTATTGAAGCATATATTTTATTTTCAAGACAATGGAGGTGCCCAAAATTTAATGTTGTGGTGATCAAAATGCCTCGTCACTCTAAATCATTTCCAGATCGTGATTGTCAGAAGAATATTTCCAATAAATGATGACTCATTATGTCTCTGATCTATGGACATTGGGTCCTTTCATGTATTTAATGAAAGAGGCGCAAACCTCTATAAATACTAAGAAAACTTTCATTGTAAGGGGTTGGAAAAAATAGATATCCTACGAGAAAACTCTTCAAGTTCTACAGTAATAGACATACAGAGCTCTTGGATTTGCAAATGACTTGGTGCATTATTGTCTTTTGATTTACGCATTTCTTTTTACTCTCAGATTCTTTATTTGTTGTTGAATTTAAATTTTGCAAGTTGAATTTGAATATTGTTGATGAGAGGAGTGAGTGTTGGAGTGCCAATTTGAAGGATTATATGTGCAAAGTTTTAAGTAAATTCTATCATTTCTTTATCTATTGCATGCTATTCATTGCTTGGTGTGGATTCTTGCTATCAGTCTATTCCCATCCTACATAGTTGACCTGTGGCCATATTTCCATTTCTTTCTACATTTTCTAATTTCTTTCCTGCATCTCTAGTCTTCAACCAGTTTAGGATTAGTAAGGGAGCCAACCCTCTCTGGATATTGACACGGGGGACATTTATTTCCTTCGGTCATTCAATGTTGGTTGTATCTAGGGTGCACAAACATAGTTTTTTTGATTAGGCAGATATTTGACCAACAATTTTTGGCATGCCCGGTGGGACAAATAGTTTTTATCCCAATAAGATCCATAGTCGGTGGAACAAGTATTATCCCAAGTTGAAAAACCCACCGGTGCCAAAAGTTTTTGGCATGCCTAGTGGGACTTCAAAAGTTCCACTTTCAACAGTATTAAGGTTTGATGTTCACCTTTGTGTTGTAGAATTAGAACATATGGTGACTCGATTATACTCAAAAATCTCCAAACATGAGTACAACGAAAGTTGTGTCTCATGAATACAATATCGAAGGCCAAAAATCCAGATCACCAAATTGAGTTCTACAAACTTGATATCCAAAGGCTAGGGGAACATCCTCAATTAGCCACTTTTTATTGCACATCCTCATTACCCCATATATCCCATATACCTACTGTCACATCATCACGACTAGTTGGTGTATTTTTCGCTCCTACAAGCCCAGGTAGTACTACCACTAGTCTTCCTCAACCTCTACCTCACACGACCGCTGGTATTCCTCGAGCTCCACCTCATATACTAGTCCACATGGCTCAAAATCCACCACCATAATAGCCACCTAGGCAGTTCCCAGCGTGGAATAGCTCAGGGGCTTTGAACTTGCAAGCACAAAATCTAGTACCCCAAGCTGCTTTGAAGGCTTTGTCAACCTATGATGGTACTGGAAAAACTACGTATGAGCATATCCAAGATGTAGCTTCTTTGGTGACCATCCATGACATAATAGATGAAGATGTAATGATAAAATTGTTGGTATTTTCGTTGAGAAGGAAATTGTTGTATTGGTACCGATCATTGCAATCGAGTACTATTACATCATGGGATCAGTTAGCGGAGTTGTTGATTAAAAATTTCCATGAACAAGCTGATCCATACTCCTTGTTGCACCAATTCACAATGATTCAAAGACATCCACAAGAGGAGATAGTCAATTTTAATGTCATATTCACCCAGATCTGGCAAAGAGTTCTTGATGGTTTACAGCCCACACATGAGCAAGCTATTTTCTACTATCTTAGGGCGTTTAACACCAAAATTGGTATGGCCATGTGTCAAGCCAATGTGACTACATTTCTAGACTTTTATACACAGGCACAAAAGGTTGAATTTGATCTGATTGTTGTAGGTAGACTTCCCCCAAATATGACTATGCCCATCATTCCTGATCTTCCATAGTATTTATATTCCAATTCATTTTCGTAGCCTATGCCTTCCATGTACCCAGTTCCCTCATGGAGCTCGGGTCCACCTCAGATTATGCCTATTCCTACTCCATGACATACGACTCCAAGCTTCCCATAGCTACCTAATCAATCACTTCCATAATTACCCTCTTCTATTCCCACTCCTACATTGCCAACACCACCAGTTCCATTACCATTGCCCATGCCTCCAACACCTTTGCCTCTGCCTATGCCTCCCTCATCGTCTAATATTGATCCTTTCATGGTGTTGTTACAAGAGGTAAAATCTAATAACGCAGCCTTAAGGACAATATCAAATGAACTTACAATAATAAGGAAGAAGCAAGTGGAGGTTGAATTTTGATCATGGAGATTCCAAACTCCATCGATCACTCGAGAGCAAGCATCTACTAGTAGAGGCCCTGAGAAGAGCACAATGGTGCAAGCAAATGAGGAAACTAGCACAAAAGAGAGGGTGTATTGGTGCTCAACATGCAATGATCCTCATGGAGAATAAATGTGCATGGTGCATATGAATTATGTACAAATGCTAGCAGAGAGTTCGGCTGGCGGACAAGTCAATATGATTAGGGAAGCCAATCATAATTTTATGATGTCATCTGTAGAGCAAGTTTCAGTTCTCACACGATCTAGAAAGAAGCCAGTAATAGTAGATCCTACTGAGCTTGAACCCTTAAAGGTGTCTGTGGAACCAAAGATGAAATATGAAAAGGGGAGACCTCCAACGAGAGTGCCTATTGGGGTAGCTAAAGAGATATTCTATCAAGTTAAAATATTTGATGCCTAAGAAGACTCAGGGAAAGGCACAAATGAGAGCATCTTCCTCACAACCTACGACAACTTCTCAAACATAAGATGAAACAAGGGAGAAGGCCAAGGAGTGCCTCAAGTACCCATCTTTGACCAAGCAAAAAAGGGTGGAAGCTACCCAACAGTACCGTGATAAGTACGAGCGGGTTCCAGAAGAGAAGGCTTCGATTGTTTCAAATTACAATATTGTGGAAGAGATGAAGAAGATACCTACCAAAGTAAGTTTGTATGATGCACTTCAGTTGCCAGGACAAGTTGACCTACTACAAGAATCTTTGAATACTGCTAAAGATCAAAAGGAAAATCCTTCTCAAATAGTCCTGGCATAAACATTATCGACTTCAGCTATGGGAAAGAACAGGCCTCCCCCATTTTATTTATCACTCAGAATGGAAGGGTGGATTGTACACAACTGTATGATCGACTCTAGAGCTGCAACTACTATCATGCCAAAGGTAGTATGTGAAGTGATGGGGATGGAATATACAAGGAGTAGCCTAGGAGTGTTGCAATTGGATGGAACTCTGGTCAAGATGGTGGGAGTAATCAAGGATATTCCCATTGTCCTCCATAGTATGCCATAAATTATAGTCATCCAAGAAGTGGTAGTGGTTGACCTAGAACCATACTTTAGCATGTGCCTCTCAAGGGAGTTCACAACTAAGCTGGGAGGATATATTTCCTTAGACTACTCGCATTTGGAGATACCATTCAAGGGAAAGAGGATTCACATTCATAATGAGAAGCCCTTGCCTTTTCACATTGAGAAGTTGGAGGAAGAAGAAAGTTCCCTAGGAGTGGTTAACATGATGACCGAGGAGTTAGGAGAGGTTTATTTAATGGAAGAAGCATTGGGTGAGCTTCACCTTGAGGATGAGTTTTCACTCATGGATTTCAATGTGATGGTTGGAACAGACATTGGCTGCTATACTATAACTAAGCCAAAGCATATTGAAGAGAAGGTTCTTGATTCTCCCGATCCTATTGCAGACCAGTTATGGAGAATGTATTTTGATGGTGCTAGGTGCAAGAATGGTGCAGGAGCTGACATTGTGTTGATCTATCCTGAAGGATTGCAAAATACCTATTCTTATAGGTTGACTTGGGGTTGCATAAATAATACATCTGAATATGAGGCACTATGCCTTGGATTGAAGAAGTCTGAAAAGTTGGGCATCAAGCAACTATAGATTTTTGGTGACTCTAAACTTATTGTTAATCAGATCACTAATAGGTGTGTATCAAAGTAGCATTACCTAAAAGCTTATCACAATAGAGTGTGGGACTTGTTTGAATCTTTCACTACTTTAAATATTTAGGCAATTTTGAGAGAGCTAAATAAACATGCAAATATTTTGGCCTCTCTTGGTGCTAACTACTCTCCTGTGGAGCAAGTAGTTAGAAAGCCTAAGATAATTAGGGTAATTTATAGACCCTTAGTTCCCAAAAAAAATCTCCATTGGTAAGTGTTTGACAATGATGAGCAGATAGTCAATTTCTTACTCAAAGAAACTGCAAGCACGAACAATAGAATTATTGCCAAAGAAGAGAGAGAAGGGATGATTCAGCTAAAAAATAATCACATCCCTAGGGGACTGATTACACTTGAAATTTTGTTTGACCAGAATGATCAGGCTGAAAAGCATAGGATCAAAGTAGATGTAAAGGAGTATAAAGAATTGCATTTGGAGCATGGGAAAATCATCAAGGTTGGAATAGACGACACTCTAGAAGAACTAGAAGATATCAAGAAATTGTGTTACGAGTATCCAGATATTGTTGCTTGGAGCTACCATGACTTGAAGGGTTATGATAAGAATGTGATCCAACATACTATAGAACTGCAGGAAGGGGTAAAACCTTTTCATCAAAAATAGCGACCTGTCAATCCCAAGATTGAAGTCCTCATGAAAACAAAGATGTTGAAGATGTTGGAGGTAAAATATAATTTATCCAATCAAGCACTCAACATGGGTGGTGAACCTGGTCCCAATATGTAAGAAGAACAGAGACATTCGGTTGTGTGTTGACTTTCACAATCTGAACCAAGTATCACTAAAATATCATTACCCTCTACCGTAGATTGATCAAATCCTTCATGTAGTAGCTAGTGCCTAGAGATTCTCATTGCTAGATGGTTTCTATGGATATAATCAAATATGGGTGAAATATGAAGATCAACATAAAATAACATTCACCACCAAGTGGGGTACCTTCACCTACCAATGGATGCCATTTGGACTTTCAAATGTCGGTGCCACTTTTTAGAGGGCCATGGACATCGCTTTTGGTGAGTTATTGAATAGGATTATTGTGATATATCTTGACGATATGATTGTGTTTTCACATCACAGAGAAGACCACATTGCTCATTTGAGGTAGGTGTTTGAGAAGTGTCATGAGTTCAAGATCTCGATTAATCTAAAGAAGTTGATATTTGTTGTCAAATAAGGGAAGTTGTTGGGCCATGTGATCTTGCAAGAAGGATTGGCAATCGATCCTACAAGAGCTGAAGCTCTAATGAAGTTACCATTGCCTGCTAACAAAAAATATTTGTAGTCCTTCTTTGGCCAAATTAATTTCATCCGTAAGTTCATTGTTGACTTTGCTCAGGTGGTGAAACCCATGACTGAGCTTTTGAAGAAATATGTTGAGTTTAAATGGACTGAGACAAGAAGACAAGCTTTCAAAGAAATCAAGGAGAGGATTACTCAGGCTCCGATATTGGTTAATCCTGATTATTCTAAAGATTTCATTCTCTATATCGTAGGTGAACAGGAGAGTTATGCTATAGTTTTGACACAATGACAAGAGGATGGAGATGAGAAGCCAATTGCTTTCCTGAGTCAGGTCATTGCTCCCCATCAGGAGAAATATAATTTTATTGAGAAACAAGTATACGCGATGATGAAATCATTGAAGAAATTTTGACACTTTGTTTCTCAGAGCAAAATGGTTGTGTATGTTATACACCCCGATGTACAAAAAATTATTCTCCAAGGAGAATTAGGAGACAAGAGAGCAGGTTGGGTCACAAAAATTCAAGAATATGATGTGGAGATCCAACCAACGAAGCTAGTTCATGGGAGAGATCTATGCTAGGAGCTAGCCAAAAGTGCGGCCTCTAAATCATTTGATGTGGTGCATGAGGATAGTCTAGGTGAAAGCATTTGCACAAACCATACCGCTAGCGACCATGATTGGACCGAAGAGCTAATTGATTATTTTACCTCAGGCATATGTCCATATCACCTTGATGCTTCACAACGTCGGAGATTTAGGTTGTAAGCTCTCAGATATACTTTGTTGCCCAAGGGGTTATTTCACAAGAACATTGATGGAGTTCTTCTCAGGTGTGTGAGGGACTCCGAAAAAGAAAAAATATTAGAAGAATTTCATTCTAGACTATCAGGAGGTCATTACGTAGGAAGGCCCATGGCCTTAAAAATCATTCGAGCAGGCTATTTTTGGCCTACTTTGTTTGTTGATGCTCATAAAGTGAGTACTCACTGTGACAGTTGTTAGTGATATGTTGGAAGAATCAGAAAGGGGGTATTGCCTCTTTGCTCGATTCAAGTAGAAGCACCTTTTCAATAGTGGGGTCTTGACTTTGTGGGAGTTATTGAACCACATTCTTCTATAGAGCATAAGTACATCTTGATAGAAATTAATTATTTCACTTGATGGGTGGAGGTCATTCCTACTAAAAAAGTAGAACCAAGCAACTGTCATCTCTTTCCTGGAGGGAATCATCACTCGCTTCGGTGTTCCAGACTCAATTGTAACTAATAATGGAACTCCATTTATTGGGGCCAAGATCACGAAGTTCGCTAGAAAATATGGGATTTATCTTAAGACTTTGTCCAATTATTACCCACAAGGGAATGGTTTGGCCGAATCCACCAATAAGAATTTGTTGCAAATTTTGAAAAGGACACTAGGAAAACAACAAGAGAAGCTGGCATTTGTTGTTGAACCAGGCGCTTTGGGCAGATCACATTTTCATAAAAAATTCCATTAAAACTTCTCCGTATGCATTGGTGTATGGGAAGGAAGCAATTCTTCCTGCTCACATTGAGCTTTCGATCCTTCAGATATTACAGTTGTTTCAGGAGGAAGATGAGGAGTTTGATCCTATGAGTGCACGATTGGCACAATTAATACAGTTGGAAGAGGATAGAGAAAAGTCTTACCAAGTGTTTGTCGAACATAACAAGGAAATGCAAAAGTGGTTCGGGAAGAAGACAACCGAACACAGTTTTCAAGTAGGAGATTTGGTTCTCAAGTGGAATGCAAAGAAGGCCAAGCCCAGAGAGCATCACAAATTCGATGCTATTTGGGAGGGCCCTTTCCAAATCTCTGTTGTGAACTCGGCTAATGCCTATCATCTTCAAGACATGGAAGGTTGGGATCTTCCAATTCCAATGAATGGCCTTCATTTGAAGGCTTATATTCAGTAACAACATCTTGATAAGGTACTTTTGTAAAATATGTATATATTTGTTTTCCTAATTACTTTCACGTTTTGTAAAAAAAAAATATATATAGGTAAAAAGAAAAAAAAATAATTGTCCTTGTGTTCGTCCCGTTTTGTCCTCTTGTTAGGAGAACATGTTCATAAATAAATATAAAAAAAAACAATAATAAAAAAATAAAATAACATAAAGCAATAAAGTGATCGCCAAAAATGTGGGCGAACATTACGTTCGCCCCCCCTTTGAGGATGATTTTCTAAATATTAAAAAAAAAAATTAAGGTCGCCCATCTCCATGGGTGACCCAACCTTTATATAAATAAGAAAACAAAAAAAAATTAAGGTCGCCCATGGCTTTAAATATATATAAAAATTTAAATGTAAAAACTTAAAACTTTAGAAAATTTAAAATAAAACTTAAAAACTTAAAAAAAAAACCAATGGATGAGTGCCCATTAGTGGGGTGAATGTCACGTTCGCCCCCAAGGTGGGCACCCATCCCAAAAATATGGGGAGCACCCAAGGAAAGGGGCAAATGTCACGTTCGCCCCCTTAGTGGGCGCCCATACCAATAAAATGATGAGCACCCATGGGGTTGGGCCCCTTTGAGGGTGCTCATCCCAATTAATATTGGTAGTGCCAAGGGATGGGGTGAGCATCACGTTTGCCCCATACAAACTTTAACAAAAATAAAAATAAAATACAATTTTAAAAACTTAAAAAAAAAAACTAAAATAAAGGTCGCCCCCTTCGTGGGCGACCAAACCTTGGGCGATCCCACCTTTTAATAAAAGGATCACCCAAAGATTTTGGCGATCCAGACTTTAATATATAAAAAAAAACCATGGTTTCCCTATGGCAGGTGAACATTACGTTTGCTCACCTCTTAGGACGACCAACTTTTAAAATTAATTTAAAAAAAAAAATTTTAAAAAATATATAAAATTAAAAAAACTAACATAAATTATGGTCGCCCTAAGGTTGGGTGAACATTACGTTTGCCCACCTCCATGGGCAACCACACTTTAAACTAAAAAATGTAAATAAAAAATAAAAATAAAAAATTTTTTTAAAATATAAAATATGCAAAAAAAAAAGGGGAGAAGGTTGCATATGGTGTATTTGAATGCATTCACTTTTTTCGAAGACGCTCAAAAAAGAGAAAAAAAAAATTTTTTCTAAAAAACGAGGCGAGTTTTTTTAGAAAATTTGATTTTCTAAAGGAAAAGGCGAAGAAGGCAAGGAAAAAAATTTATATAAGGAGAGCCTTCGCCCCAATTCATCAAGAAAATTGAAAGCGCCCTGAAGGAGAATTCAAGGAGAAGGAAAATTGTAGTAAATGTCCCCTTTGATCTCGGAGATTCAGTGCGAATATATTGCTTCTCCCAAGACGTGGCAATTATTGGAAAACATGCAGGCTGGCAAAATTTTTTCTTTTTGAGGGAGCAAAAGAAGCATTTAATTGGTTCAAGTGGCCAATTTATTTTTCCAAAGCAAGCTTCTACAACCAGGGCATGGTCTACGACACAGTTATGTGACAAAGAAATATGCTTTTCCCAAGGTGAATTTGGTAGCGAATCAGAGGATATGTTGGGACATATTGGGAATAGTGCTAGGCGAGTGCATCAAGGCTCACATTTTTTTGAAGGCACTTAGCATTTATTGTGGTGGTTGAAAAAGGGCTCTATATAAACAAGTAAGGTAAAGTTCATAGTTAAAATTTTATTTAATTTTTTTCTTTTGTCATGTGTCGAACTGCTAGTGCATAAGTGTACGAAAAGTGCTCAGTAAATTTGCCAAAGAGAAAAATGGGAAGACGTAGTAAAGAGCCCCAAGATGCTTCAGATAGTATAGAGCCCAAGAATTCAAAGAGAAAAGAGGGAGGTACGAGGTCTAAAAAGGCCCAAAAAAATGACTATGTTGACCTGGACCCCTATGATGACTCGATGGCCAAGATTGGTGATTGCATAATAACCCACAAAGGAGTGGAGAGACTTTGGCAAGATGTTGAACTTGTAGTTAATCAGGGGGTCACATTAGAAATTTGGCTAACAATGTCGTACCATTCGCAGCTTTTTTGGTACCTATGCCCACTTGTACACTCTTGTCCTGAGTTGGTGCAGCTCATTGCCAAATTTTATGACCCATTCACCAGGGCAGTAAGGAATGCGAAGAGGGAGATTCTCTTCACTATTACCCTGGATGAGATCCAAGAAGCATTTGCATGTGGATTGCAACCACCTACCTATGGGGTTCATAAGAAGTTGCACATTGATGAACAGGAAGATAGATATGTCTCTACTGTAACGATGCATAAATTCATGGAGACTCAGCTCATCAAAGAACTATCGATGGGGTAGCTTCCCAACCTGCCTAAACCGCTTAAGGATTTTAAAAGCTTGGATATCTATTCAATGCTAGCATGGGTTGCAGGTTTACCTTCAGATGAAATTATACACAAATGGTAGGCGGCTTTAGCGCAATGTATTGGCCGGGTAGATTTTTATTCCCCATCAGTTATGATAGAGGACACCAATCCAATCTTCTTTGATTGGGCTGATTACATCTCGTAGAGGATGAATTATCAGTTGGAGAAATTGCAGACTTAGAAAGCATAATCATTCAAGCACAGTTCATTTTTGGTATGGTTTTTCTTCTTTCAATTGCAGCAACATTTTCCTTTTATTGTAGTTACACAAACAGATGAAAAGGATCAACCTTTACCAATATATAAGTGGACTTCAATTTTGTCAAAAAGGGAGTATTTCTATAGTTTCAATAGTTGGTTTTTGGGGCTGGCAATAGAACTGTTATGTGGTACATGTGAAAGAGTGTCATGGAAGTTGAGAGATATATTGATCACTTAGGAAAAAGGTGATATTTTTCTGCTTACCCAGGGTGTAGTTGTACGAGTTTTTGGTTTCACGAGTAAGTCATTTTTGTTGCCATACTTCCCTATGAAGCATGTTTTTGCTATGGAGGTAGTGCACCAGTTAGATTACGTCAATGATATATATGGAGCTAGGCATGGAAAAAAGACAACATGCAATATGCCATTCAAGTTTGGTGGTATAGTAGCGGGCCAAATCGGACAAAATCGACTTCTCACTATTGCCTTGCAAGATCTAGGATTGATAGAACTGCCACAACATTGGAGGTATGACCCCTTGGGTAAGTTTAAGGAAATTGTCAAGCTCAAATCATTTCATTATTGTCCTTGGTCGGATATTGAGTGGAACAAAAATAATTTCAATTGGCTTGACATGAATTGGCATATTGAGAAAATGGCTACACTTCCCCCTGTTGTAATCACAATGACACTGAGAGGGGGGGGTGAATCAATGTGTTCTTTAAAAACTTCTAAAACAATTAGATTATAAAACCAGCAGCAGTTTAAAGTAGATAAAAGAGATACTAAATGCATCAAGAAATCATCACACATAACACAACATTTTAATGAGGTTCACCAATGTGGCTACTCCTCAAAAAGACTGCTTGGACTACCATCCAAATCCAATCAATGCAAAGCTACAACTTTACATAATCCTTTAGCAAGCACCAAGCTGGAAGGAGCACCAACCCCTTAAATTTATCTACTTCAACGGAATGGAGCACCAACTCCTATTTTACCAGCACCTACTGGAAAGAGGCACCAACCCCTTAATTTGCCAGCACCAACTGGACAAATTATTTACCAGCACCAACTAGAAAGAGGCACCAACCCCTTAATTTTCCAAGCCCAATTGGACTTCAATATTGAATAAAATAATGTTTGACATATACCTTTGTTATTGCAAGACTCTAATCGGTCTACATCACCTTTGCAATCTTTGTGCACTCTGCTCTCTCTTGCACAATCACTTCACATAGTCTTTGCTGCACTGCTACAGCTAGACTTTGCAATCAACTTTGCCCTTCGCGCTTCTCTACACACTCTGCTTTCTTTGCGCACATGCTTCACACACTGTGTCGTTTCACATTCTGCTCTCTGCTCAACACGAACTTCACTTTTACAAACACTATGCTCGCATTCGCACTTTATCTTTACACCCCTTCTTTCAAACTCGAAGAACCCTTGCTTTTATAGAAGAAATTTTAGAAACAAACCCTAGAAGAACGTCGACTGAGAAACCCTAGAATTTGTCAGCTGCCAAACCCTAAAATCCGTCGGCCCAGATTTAACTTTGTCGGCCTCAAACTCTTCTCCACCTTCGTCACCTTCCTGTAGCTTATTTCCGCGAAATAGTAACACGTCGGCCCTTTTAATTTAAATTTTAAATAAAATAAAATTTAAACTAAATATTTAAAATTAAATATCTTCATCATCGGGGCATCTTTTTCAACGAAACAAAGAGCCAACTTGGGTTTTAAGAAAAACCCATTTCAAATATGTTATCCATGATTTTAAATAAAACTTTTTATTTTGACTGCCTTGGTTTTCACAAAAAACCTTTCCGCTTCTTAACATCTCAGGTTCTGAAGACTTCTTCTTCTCATTCTGAATTATGTTTTCTGTTTCTGTGCATCTATCATTTAAGGACTCATGATCTGACTAACTTTTGAACTTTATCCTCTGCATCTGAGTGACTTCTGAACTACTTGTCCATTGTATCATTAGATCTAATCGACTGTATTGACAACAATGACAATCCTCCTGCAACACCTTGCTCAACACTGAACTCCTATCCATTGTACTTTGGCTGCACCTTGCTATTCAATAAACTCTTGTCCATTGCATCAATAAATTTGTCTGATTGTGTTGACAACAATGACAATACTTGTTTGTCTGCACTTTGCTCAACAATCTCCCCCTTTGGAATTGTTGGCAACACATGTGCAATTTTCTTGTAAATCTTCTCCCCCTTTGACAATAATACCAATGGGCTGCTACAGACTCCCCCTGAGTCTATGCACAATATTATTAGACACAAATTATTACAATTAGAAAATATTCCAAGCATGAACAAGAAGAAAAACAAATACACAAATGCTCCCCCTAAGTCCAAGACCACTTCATTTCACTGATTGACAACATCATGATAAGCATAATAGGCATCAATAAAATCAACAATGTGAATAGCAGCAATAACCAGTGAATGACACCATCACCATCAACTTCACCAATATAACATGTGTAAGAACATGACTGAACCACTGTCTTCTGTGCAATTACCCTCTGTTGCTTTGCAAACTCAAACTTGTCCACTGTTAGTGAAGGCATACAATAATCTTATATAGCCAACTTTTTGTTCTGCAATGCCAGCAACATCTACATACAACTTCACCATGCATCTTGGATATATTCTCAACAAGCTTGAACCCAATGACAGCTGTTTGTCTCTCTCTGCAGTGAGAATCCAGCAGGCTACCTCAATCCACTTTCAACTCTGTGCAAGTACCAAACACTGTACCACAACACAACCAACATCTTTTCTCAACCAATTAGGGCTTTAGAAACAATTCTTATAGACAAGGTTTAACCAACATCATTCAACTCAAGATTAACCTTGAAGCATTCAACCAATCACTACATGAAAAGGAAACTAGTAGACATCCTTTTCCTTCCAAAGGTATTTTAACAAGACAGCCACCAACATAAATCACCAAGGCAAAGAATAACTTGCTCAAATCAAACTCAATGGAGTAAGCCCAAATCATGTATCAAGAAAAGCATTAAATTGATCAAAACAACCACTATGAAAGCAACTCAACTATTCATCACCAGGCTGGAAATCATCTGGCTGCTCATTAAAAAACTTTTTCTTCAATCTTCCCATTCAACATGCTGATTTCACTTTTGTCAGCAGAATTGACAAGTGACTCACATCTGTACCAATTTTTGTCCAGCACTGCAATTTTACTGCCAACTCTTACTTTCAACTATGCATGTCGAAAGACGACATTTTGTCAAACACTTTATGGCCAACCGTAGTGCACCTTACTCAGCCTCAAGCTTCTTATCCTTGAACTGGCATTAAATCAATAGTTAAAACAAAGCTGCTCGTGAATTAAATATATTCACCAAGGTGTCATGAAAGATCCGGCAATCTTCACATCAAAGAGTAAAAAAACAAATACATGCTGCTCGAAACACAAATACACAACTAGGGCAAGCATTCTTTCGTTGAGAAAATTATCTAGACTATTATGATTCGTAATTTTGAACAGTGGTATTAAGAATCATCAACAGTACAACAGTGACATATCTCAAAACTACCAATGGTGACAACTCTCAAATTAAACACCACACTTCACGGCATTTCCACAAACCACTATATAAACTGAAAAACACACTTTAACAACTATACAACATTAACTCGACTGCTTACCTTTCATCCTCAGATACCTAGACAAATACATAGGAGCATTAAAATAAAACTTTAATATTGCTCCTCCTGAGGATGTGCCACTTGGAGTTGCTTAGAGCAATGGCGGAGTAGCCTCCTTCGATCCAAGGAGACATAATTTCCTTTCTTCTGTATTTCTCCAGACTTTCCTGAACTTGGGCTTGGGTTTTTCAACAACATCCCTATTTTGCTCCCGTTCGTGAACTTGAACATTTCTCTTGTGGGGTTGTCTCTTGTGCATTCTTGATGGATGATTATTTTCTTTTCTTTTATGCACATGATATGTTCCTTGTCGGTGTTGTCCTCTTTGTGTCTGATGAAATCTAGGGTTTTGCCTTAGATTAGATATAGAAGTGCTTGGACAGAACCTTGCTATGTGCCCTTGACCGTTGCATTTAAAACATTGCACATGTTTTATTCCCTATCTGTATTGCATTCTATGTGTATGATGAAATCTATGGTATTGCCTTAGATTGGATATAGAAGTGCTTGAACAAAACCTTGCTATGTGCCCATGGCCATTACATTTAAAACATTGCACAGGGTGTTCACTCAAAAAAATAGAAGTATTTTTATCAGCATAACTCTTTGATCTATTGTTCAGTCCATAATAAATTGCCTTGTGACCAAAGTGGTTGCATTTAGAACAATAGCCATAAAAAGCATTATTATTAAAAGAGTGAGAGTGAGAGAACCTCTTTTGTTGTGGTTGCTTTGCTGTAGATCTTCTTTGATATTTTCTTCCTTTTGAGGATTCAGATTCAGACTTTTCTTATTTCAATCCTTCAACCGAGGACTTCTTCTTCTTTGCATATTTGGAGGATGAAGGTTGTTCAACTTCATATCCAAGACCAAACTTAGCTATGGAGCTTCTTTGTTGATTTATCATTGTATCTAGCAACTCCGTGCTCTTCTCAAATTTGAGATTTATATTGGCCTCTTTTAGTTGTTTCTTCAATGAAACAATCTCTTCTTCTTGTTGGCAGCATACGAGTCTCTTTCTCATTGATCCGAGACCTAAGAATATCTTCAATCCTTTTGTTTTGTTCTACTTGCGACTTTAGATCAACAATAACTTGTTTATATTCCTCTTCACTTGTGCTGTATACATCATTCTTATTATCCAACTGTGTCTTCAAGGCTTCTTCTGATTTCTTGGCCTTTTGAACTTGTAGGAAGAGATCTTCAATCTCATCCTCATATTCTTCTAATTTCTTGGATAGTATTTTGTTCTTTTTATTTTCTATTCTCCACTCTTCAAGAGCAGATATCAACTCTCCTTCAAAATCTACTTCAGCCTCAATATTTTCATCACAAACTTCAGGATTCACTTCTTCTACCTTTTTCGGTTCAAATTTCTCTTCTATAGGAACCGAAACTGACTGGGATGCCTTTTTGGATGAGGATCTATTCTTATTAGCCATTGTGTACTAATCCAAGATCAACCCTGACTGATTTAGAAAAAATTGGGAACCTGGGCTTTGATACCAATTGTTGTAATCACAATGACACTGAGAGGGGGGGTGAATCAGTGTGTTCTTTAAAAACTTCTAAAACAATTAGATTATAAAACCGATAGCAGTTTAAAGTAGATAAAAGAGATACTAAATGCATCAAGAAAGCATCACACATAACACAACATTTTAACGAGGTTCACCAATGTGGCTACTCCTCAAAAAGACTGCTTGGACTACCATCCAAATCCAGTCAATGCAAAGCTACAACTTTACATAATCCTTTACCAGCACCAAGCTGGAAGGAGCACCAACCCCTTAACTTTATCTGCTTCAACAGAATGGAGCACCAACTCCTATTTTACCAGCACCTACTAGAAAGAGGCACCAACCCCTTAATTTTCCAGCACCAACTGGACAAATTATTTACCAGCACCAACTGGAAAGAGGCACCAACCCCTTAATTTTCCAGCACCAACTGGACTTCAATATTGAATAAAAGAATGTTTGACATATACCTTTGTTATTGCAAGACTCTAACTGGTCTACATCACCTTTGCAATCTCTGTGCACTCTGCTCTCTCTTGCACAATCACTTCACACAGTTTGTTGCACTGCTACAGCCAGACTTTGCAATAAACTTTGCCCTTCGCGCTTCTCTACACACTCTGCTTTCTCTGCACACGCTTCACACACTCTGTGTCATTTCACATTCTGCTCTCTGCTCAACATGAACTTCACTTTCACAAACACTATGCTCGCATTCGCACTTTATCTTTACACCCCATCTTTCAAACTCGAAGAACCCTTGCTTTTATAGAAGAAATTTTAGAAACAAACCCTAGAAGAACGTCGACTGAGAAACCCTAGAATTTTTTAGCTGCCAAACCCTAAAATCCGTCGGCCCAGATTTAACTTTGTCGGCCTCAAACTCTTCTCCACCTTCGTCACCTTCCTGTAGCTTATTGCCATGAAATAGTAACACGTCGGCCCTTTTAATTTAATTTAATATTTTAATTTAAATTTTAAATAAAATAAAATTTAAACTAAATATTTAAAATTAAATATCTTCATCACCGGGGCATCTTTTTCAACGAAACAAAGAGCCAACTTGGGTTTTAAGAAAAACCCATTTCAAATCTGTTATCCATGATTTTAAATAAAACTTTTTATTTTGACTGCCTTGGTTTTCACAAAAAACCTTTCCGCTTCTTAACATCTCAGGTTCTGAAGACTTCTCCTTCTCATTTTGAATTATGTTTTCTATTTCTGTGCATCTATCATTTAAGGACTCATGATCTGACTAAATTTTGAACTTTATCCTCTGCATCTAAGTGACTTCTGAACTACCTGTCCATTGCATCATTAGATCTAACTGACTGTATTGACAACAATGACAATCCTCCTGCAACACCTTGCTCAACACTGAACTCCTATCCATTGTACTTTGGCTGCACCTTGCTGTTCAATAAACTCTTGTCCATTGCATCAATAAATCTGTTTGACTGTGTTGACAACAATGACAATACTGTTTGTTGCACTTTTCTCAACACACATTACCCAATATGAATCTTGGATAAAGGTATTAGGTTTATGAGATGTAGGTGGAAGATTTGGTTCAATCCCTTGCAAATTTTGGTTACGATTTGTGTTCATGCTATGGTTAGCATTATCTAAAATTATTTACTACAATTGTAATAAAGCCTGTTGCATAGCGATTGCATTTGGCGTAGGGACTGCTACCTATGACGTGGTGGATTGTGTTGGTTGTGAAACAACCATGGTATCACTACGTTTCAAAAGGTATCACTACTACCTATGGAATGGTATGAGATGCATGTCCTACAAGGGTGGATGGAGGTATGGATGTTGGGTCTTGCGAAACAATAGGAATTATTTCATACAAGGGATTAGTGGTAATGATCATTTGTTGTGATAGTGTGGGGGGAATTTGGTTGAATGACGATGGTTGATTGGCCAATGCTACAATAGACAACTCAAAGAGAGGGTTGGTGAAAATCTATTATGGCTATTGTGAATAGGTGAATATAGATTCTTGTTGTGATGAGGGTATGACACGTGATGGGATGGAGATTGGTGGTAATGATGGGAAGACCATTCTGGCTACATTCAAGTACATTCTAACAGTATCCATATCTATCATGGTGACCTAACTATCTACCACTGCAAGAGGTTCACTCCTAGGTGTCTCAGGTATGGCTATGTGAGTAGCTCTATGCATAATATCTATGTTCGTGTTAGGACATTACTAGAAGGCCCTACATAAAGACTCTAGGACATAGAAAGGGGTATACTTACTTCTCCCACTACCAAAGTGTGAGGAACATTACCAAACTGAGAGGCCATAGGGGAAGACCACTGACTTTGGTTTGACACTAGTTTCTTAGCTTTATTACGAGTCACTACCATACGCTACTATGTGGTAATATGTGAAGTAAGACTATCTATGTAAATAAAGTGACAACACAATGCAATACAACACACAAAGCAAATAAACATACAAAATTTTAATGCTAGATTTTCGTATTTTTTTTAATTTGTTTGAAAAATAAAAAATACGTGTGCTCAATGTTTTTCCCTAAATGAATCTAGGATTTCACCTATATACTCATAGCTCGACAACCTGGATATGAACTCTAGGTCATGTAAATCCCTCATGTGTGGCAATAAACTCCACATCCAGACAAGGAGCACAGGTCCTACTAGTCCTCACCCAGTCTCACTTGGTCAACGTCATACTCTCCGAAGAGAAATATATACAAATTTTTCAAGCTATGATGGTTTTTGGAGCTGAATTTGGCCAAATATCAGGGTATAATGTTGGTGGTTTGGTGATGAAATCCAAACCTAACAGTGATGAAATTTAGTCATTTTCCAACATTTTTGTCAGTGTGTGGTGGTTTTGTTTAACTAGGGTGTTATGCAAAATTACTATACAATTCTGTTTCAATGGCCTAAATACAAAAAGAATAAAACAAAGAATGAAAAATAGTAATTCAAGGGCAAAAATACCAATTTTAGGTCTAATTTAATTAGATTTTGTTTAACAAGGCTAACCATGGGTGCACAATTAGTTTTGGTAAATCGTGGGTGCGCGGTTTGCCAACCACGCATCTGCATTTGGGATATCCCAACCGCGGATGCATGGGTCCTTTCTATCAATAGAAATAGAATAATATTATAGACCCAAACCTGAAATAAACACCTGAGCTATTCCTAACCAGGTGAATGCAAGATGATCTATTTTCTACTATGCAAATGTAGATTTTTTTTTTATGTATGAATGCAAAGTTTTAAGTACTTTCTTCTACCTCTAAGACCTAAGTGCACACAAAGGCATACAGGACTAGGACTCTTAATCTACTTAAATGCAATCTAAACTAAAACTAAGACAAAAATTAGATAGGAAGCATGAAGTACATACTTGTGTTCCTTCCTGTTGTAAACCGTCGGCCCACGTTTCTCATGCAGCAACCACGCTTTTGTGTTTTTGAACCACGTATCTACATTTTCTCCTACCAATAACCATGCATCTACATTTTCTCAAGCAGAAACTACAGGTATGTGTTTCCATAGTAAACAGTTTGACCGTAAGGTTTTCTGAATGTGTCGATTCAAGGTTGAGTCTATGCACACTTTGAATTCTTGAAACCTGTAGGTGCGGAAAAATATTAGTAAAACAAATTAAAAAGCAAGGCAAAATAAAATGGAACCCTTAGGGGGTCCCACCGTGATCACCATTTTTGTAACCAAATAACTAAACACAATTTATTTAAATAAAAACAGAGAGAGAGAGAGAAGTAATTTTACCAAAATGCCCCTTTTTGTATTAATGGTGATACAGTGTGTTACAAAAAGGATTTTTGAATTACCCCAAGCGTGTTGGAAGCAATGTTACAATGCTTCTTATTGTCTATCTGATATCCAATGCTTTCATGGAGGAGGGGAGATCTTCCGGCTCTTCCACAAGGTGTGGTGTTCTTCATTCCTTCGTCACAGCTTCAAGGGGTGAGTGGGCTTTGGTATCCAACAAGGGGCCACTCCAGCTTCAGCAGCTCGCTCAAGATATCTATTACCTGCACACACACAAAACCAACAAGGAGGATCAATAGCACCTATATAGTCAAGCGGTAAACCCAATGCTACAAATGAACCTATCACTGATGTATGTATGAAAAGCAGATAGCATAACAATTAACAAATAAAACCTTGCTAATATTAGAATACTTAATATTTGTTGATAAAATTTGTTCGGGACTATGGAACCGTGAAAACACGTTTACGGTTTGGAAATTACGGACCTATGGTTGTGAAACCATGGATGCACATTTTCTACTATAGAACCACATGTGGGTGGTTTTGGCTAAAATGACAGGTTGTCTCAGGATGCGTGCCAAAAGTCAAATTCAAGCTCACACTCTCAGTTTCTCTTTGGATTTGGGTGTATTTTAGCATACTATCAGTTTACCAAAAGGGTTTTGGAGGGAAGTGAGAGGTGGCAAGCCTGGTTTACCAAGTGGCAAATTTGGACTGTTAAGTGGAAGGGGAAGTTAGAGTGAGTCATCCAGTGTGGCTTAGTTAACTAGGGTGATGTGGTTGCAAGTGGAGTGAAACATGGGATCATGTCCTATGTGAAGGGACAAAGGAGACAAGGTGGATTAAACATGGCATGGGTGTTGGGAATCTGTCCTATGTGCAAAAATAGGGGGACAAGAGTGGGTGAGATGTGGCAGAGATGTTGGGTGAGGTGTCTAGGACACATGTCCAATGTGTGGACAAGGTATCGTAGGGTGATTTTCCTAATTAAATAAATTAGGAAAATATATTGATGGTCAGGATTTTATATCCCAAAGTTAGAACTTAGGCATATATCTTTATTATGCAGGATTTTATGGTGAGGTGGTGAATGTGAACTAGAGGGTGCCAGATTTTGGTGTCTACACATTTTTAGTTTTAGGGAAAAATATAAAAGAGAGTAGTTTGGAGGTTTTTATTGCACTTCATGTTTTCCATACTAGTACATAAGTTAATCTTGAAATAGTTTGAAAAAATATAAAATACAAATAAGGATGAAAATATTTGTGGGAATGGTAAAATGACATGAAGATCCAAAATGCATAATCAAAAGAAAATACCATAAGGAGCATTGATTTGAAAAGTTAAAAAAATGTCATAAATGTTAGCAAGAATTGGAGTTAATCCATATATAAGAATAACATAATATAAATAGTATCTTCAAATACTTGACGCATGAATATAGTCAAACAAAATTGTTATCAAGAAATTAATAAATTATTATAATCATAAATTTGTTTTAATATAAAAACAAAAATATGTAGTTAGTAATGTAAGAATGCATTCAAAAAGTTATGGAAGATGAAGGTGAAAAAGGATTGAATATTTTTGTAATAATAGCTTTAAAGGGTATTGTAACTACTGAGGACAATTCTATATAAAATGAAGAATTATCCTAAGTAATAATTAACTGGGTTGTTAGTATTTTTTAACATAAATGCTTTATCCATTAAATTTAATTTTTCTATACATTTTAAAAAAATTATAAAAGCAGTTGTCCTCTTCTTTGGTTAAAAAAGACTGTTCTTTTAGAACACAATTACCAACACTTTCTTGTGGAGATAAACCCTTAACGAGATCATTGAGATGAGGGTGACCATAGAGGATACATATTTAATCATAGGGCTTCATGTTCTTGGAGAATTTTCTCAAATCAACACCATAGGGGAGATTCAACAATAGATGGTGGAATGGGCTATCAAGGACTGACAAATTAACCAAAAAATGATGATATTAATAAAGGAAATCTAGTTAGCTATAATCATTCATTTTGCATGATGCATATGAAAATTCCTCCTATTTTTCTATATGTTATATCATAAGGGAAAAAATATGATCTTAGCATCATTAATTTATCCTTTATAAGTGGACATATATGAGGGTTATACAAGACTAGGGAGGGGTTTGACTAGGAGAGGGAACTACTAACATTGATCTACCATGACCTATACCACATTCAATATCAGTGAGCATGTAACATTAGCCTAGTTTTCTTATTAAAAGTATGGATCTACAAGCACTTTATGATGTATGGACCCTTATGGATACCCCTTGATGTGACACTGGATATCTAAACCAAGTGATGGGGGCATATTATAGGTAAATCATGTCCATAGGTGCCACCCCTAGCATTAATTCTTCAACACAAAATCATTTGGATCCAACTACCACCTATGCTAGAGCAACCTATGTGATTTACGACAACTTATAGGGATACAATAGGTGATTTTTGTATGGGATCATTGACTTGAGGTCAAATAACTACATAGAGCAAAGAGATTCATGTTTCAATTTAAATATCCACACACAACCAAAGAATTCCTACTCTCTAAGACATAACATAAACACTATAGTGTGTAAGCTATAGATAGGGTGATTAGAAAACCACCTACATAGGGCCATCATCGACCTAGGAGATATACACAAAGAGACCTTATAATATAGTGCTAGAGAGGCTTAAGAGTGGTAATTTTCATGGAATATATTCAAAGAACTCTCATAAGTTCTAAACTAGTAGAGATATTGATCGGTGGAAATGATCCTTTAATAAGGAGAAGTTGTGTACAAAGTATGTCACACTAGAGGTGGTAAAGGACAAGATGGTATAGGAGAAGATAGTCAATGAGGATAAATTCAAGGAGACTATCAAGGGTGAGGACTTAGAGGATGAGATGGAGATAGAGGAGTTTCATTTCTATAAGGTTGGTGTGGACATTGTAAACATCAATCTCCATACCTAAGAAGGGTGATCCTACATGGAAGTCAGATGACCTAGGTATAGAATGTCTCCTTTTCTCCCTTATTAGCATAACACCCTATCACTTTATATAGAATATTTCCATCAATATTATAGCTAGCGTTTAGATAATTTACTCATGATAGTGTATCTAAATCTTGTTTCATCTCCCATATGTATATGGTTAAATCACCTAGGTAACTTTTTTCTATTACTATACAATAAAACATAAAACAAATTCTCCAATAAATCAATCATTTTGATGTTCCACTATGGTGGCAAGTGTACCTTGTTGAACAATATACTTGACTAGAGATTATAGTAGAAATCCTCTTTATAGTAGGAGCACAATGACCTTTCCTTCCATGGGATCTCCCTCTCTTGGGGTGAGCTGCAATATATATAACTTGTGATTTTATTGCTTTTGACTTTCTTCTCCCTTTGGCATGGTGGGTGTGCCTTATAAGGCAATACATCCATCATTAGTTGTACGGTAGGAGTTGTATTTGGGAATATACTAATATACTATTCATGGCATATGTTGGAATCCCTTAGGTTGTCATTCACTAGTGGGGATATGATTCACTATCAAAGCATCCATATATGCTTGTATCCTGGTTTATGTTAGTATTGGGGTCAAACACTTTGTCCATGCATGGCATAGGTTGGTTTCCCACAATATATCCCATTGTAGTGAGAGTGTGTTTGTTAGTACTTAGCACTTATCAAATATTATATATGGCCTACCTACACTAGTGGCATGTATGAGTAGTTTTCCATACCATGCATGGCAATTCCTAGAGGGAGATAATATTTGATGATCATATATTTAGATTCTATACAAATATGTCATGGTCTTAGATCAATTATTTTTCATGAAATAATGTGATTGAATACTAAACAAATCATTTATGTTATCTCATTAATGCATGACTAAATACTTCTCAAATAATACATGCAAATCCTTACTTGACATGTTGTTGTATGCTACATAAATATTGAGCGTGTGTCATAAAATATTGACATGTCATTGTGTGTTACATATATATTAAGCATATTTCATAAAAATATTGACACATTGTCATGTGCTACAAAAATCTTGAGTGTGTCTCATAAACATATTGACATGTTGCCATGTTCTACACAAATATTAAGAGTATATCAACAAAAAAGGAGCATGCCATTGAATGGTTCACAAATCATATGCATATTCCATGAATAAACCACATGTATGACATGCAGTAAATCAAATAAATACCTCATACAAAAGAGACAAAAGGAGATGTTGTAAATAGATGGAAAATATCATATATATCAAAATAATTATACATTAAGGTACAATATGGTATATGAGTTACTAATTGTCATTATTCTAATATTCCCTTTATCCTAAGTATATAGCCCCATCACCCAAAAATATCCTATGTACATGCTATGGGTGTCATGATGGCTATAAAAGAATAGCTATAGTACAATATAAAATGTAGAGGCTATGACTAAAGAATTAGCCCCTACATACCTTTTAATAAGTTTTGGGAACTTGTGTCATAGTTAAAGAGATGTGAGCCCAAGAGTATCATGCATCTAACATCCTAAATCCTGCTAGCTCCCCCTAGGATTGTACCAAATGTAGTTATACCTACATAATTGATTGCTATAAGGCTTGCTTTCTCTTAGTTGCCTCTTACCATAGTTGTAACTCTAACTTTGTCATGGCTTTGGTAGGTTGTGTGGTCTCCCTTTGGTATGTATGACAACATGGCACTGACCTACCATGCTCTACTATATAGGTCTACCAACCTCTCTTAGAGGTTGACCTATGATGGAAGGCTATTAAAATCCTTGATCCCTATCAAAGTGACTATAATTTATTTATTAGCACATGCCACTCCTAGGATGCCTCTACAATCACATACAAAATATAGAATTAGATATATCATCATGTGTAAATCATCTAAAATTGAGATATAATACTAATAAAAATAATATCTATGAAATGATAAGGTGTTATACTAATAATTGAGAAAATGAGGCTTTCTATACCTAGGAAATTTGGATGCCATGTAGGATCATCCTCATTAGAGTATGGTTATTGGAGGTCTATAGTGTCCACACCAACCTCATAGACATTAAGCTCCTCTACCTCCATATCATCCTCCAATTTTTTACCCTTAGAAGTATCCTCAATTGCCTCTTATTTGGTAGTCTTCTCATTGACTAACTCCTCCTCTTCCATATTCTTAGCCATATCTACTGTGTCCTACTCTACGAGTGCCTCCTCCTCACTTTATAGGTATCTATTTCTATTACATCATACATCTCTTTCATTCTCTTTCTCTCTATTTTATTTATAGGTACAACCAAAACCATTGAATACTAATTTGTTGCCTTCCACAAAGAAGGATAGATGCTCTACCAAAATTCACAACCAAAGGTCACTAATTATAATTTGAGAAATAGTTTCTAAAATAGGTCAAAAAATCTACAAAAATACCATATGTGACAAACACTCTAAAAGGCATTAAGTGTAGCTACATACAAGCAACCTTCCATGGTTCCACCAGCGAAAGCAATTTCCATCATACAAAAATACTGGTTTATAGAGTAGGTCTATCGAGAACCATACTTGAACTTCCATCCATGGGCCCAATATCCTGGTCTTTCAGGCATATATTTGGCTAACTTACAAGAAATACAGCTATCAATGGCTCCATTATCAATTAACATATTCACTTACCTATCAAAAATATTACCTTTTATAATTAATGGGGTGGTTTTCTCCTCAAGTTTCTAACTCCTAGCATAGATCTATTGTGCAGGTTCTTTTCCTTTAATATTGGATGTGCTTGGCCTTGGTCAGTGCGGGAACTGATTAGCAAAATGTGGTCCTCTACAATGGTAACACCCATCCTTGGGCCCTTATCACTTTTTCATTTTATGCTCCTCACCTTTGTTGTTGGAACTAAAACTTATGGTTTATGTGGTTTAGGATTAGTGTTATTGGGGTTTTTGCCTTTCTTATAAAAGTTCTTCTTGAACTTCTTTTGGCTTCCATTATATTTCTTCTTAGTATTTTGGGGGTTTTTAGCCTTTCAATCTTGTTCAACCTCCCATTTTATAATACCATTTATATTCCTCTTATTTAGTTCCTATCGATCTTGTTCGGACAAGGTTTTATATTTATAACGAAAGTGTGACTCTGCTTTCTTTGCTAGGTCATATGCCTTTTGCAACGACTTAGGTTCCTTTATCTCTACATAATGCTTTACCCTAGATTACAACACATGATTAAACTTATGTATCCATTTTTTCTCATTAAATGTGGGTACATACTTCAATAATTTTACCAACTTCTTGTAGTATATCTCTCCTAAGTTGGTTCCTTGACTTAAACTAGAAAACTCCTCAAGTTTTAGGGTATAGAATTGTTATGTGAGGAACCTCTTTTTGAATATGATTATAAATTCCTTCCATGGAATGTCTAATAGTTCAATCTTAGTTTTCTCATAATAAGTCTCCCACCATTCTAGGGCACCTCATTCAAGGTAGATAGTAGCCCAAACAATTTGGGTTCCTGAAGAATATCCCTTTACTATGAAGAAAACTTCTAGTTCCCTTACCCAAGCCTCAACTGCATCTCCATCTTCTTCTCCATCAAACTTGGAGATGCAGGTATTCTTTAATTCTCTTATCATTTTATTTTTTAGGAGAGTTCTATCTTATATCTACTCCATAGTCAATCCCTCTGCTTGGTTAACTTTTGAACATCTAGATTGTGAATTTTGGTTCACAATGGTTTCTAACACGTGTCTTAATTGATCTTGCATGGCGACAACTATGGTAGTGAGAGCTTTCATTCCCCTATTGGAAGTTTCTAGATCCTCATTATAGATATCTTCTTTGACATTACTTTTTTGAGTCTACCTAGGTGTAGGCCTCTCTTTTTTGGCCTTAGGTGGCATCTTGACCTGGTTTCAACCAAGAAAATAATTAGGTTACAACTTCATCTTAAATTGAACCACTAATTCAAACCACATTATACCGTTGTTCTTACCAAAAAATTGCTAATATAACTTGGATAATATTCCAATATTATGATGTATCATCAATGCCAAACCCCATATTTAGGTATCCCAGCTTTTAGCTATAAATTTAAGCAATCCTTTACTAGAGATATCCAAATCACTTTTAGCACATAAAAATCTCTATACCCTCATACCTAGAGCTTTGATATCAAATGTAATGACCCTAAAATCAAGAAATAATAAAACACATATAAATAGAAATAATTTTTTTACTAACGAGAGGGATTCATAAACCTCTAACCAACCTTAGACCGACTTAATGTTTAACAACTCCTAAGTTTCTCAAGAACTATACCACACAATATTCCCCTCATACATATCCTTTCTGTGTAGCCATATCTCATGTTATGCACACACGTCCATCCATCTCATCATCCTTGATGAGCTAGACTTATCACCTTCAATCATTAGAAGGTGTACATGCATCTCCATATTCTATGTAAGCCATTATGTGTAGGTATGCTACGTGTACTATGATTTAAGCTATCAATATTGTCCTCTAAAAATCCATCTTAACTTAGGTATGATCTTCTATAAACCTAGTTACCATTCTCCCTAAGGGGGTCTCAAGCCCTTAGGTTACCTCTAAGTTCACCTTAGATCTTACTACTGAGTTCTTATGAAAATTTATTCAAACAAGAAAATAAAGATAAATCTAGATACTAAATCTAACAAAATCTAATTCATTAAACATGCAAAAGATAACTAGAAACATAGAACAATAATTAAATAATAAACATGCAATAGAAAGGATTTAAATACATTCATATTAAATAAAAATAGAATACAAAGGTGCATCAGCCATATTGTTCATTTATTACATAAGCATGTATGGTAAAACCTCAATACCTTTAAATAATACATTACATCAATCTCATCGGGGAAATCTCCCCATAAATCTAATCTATTTACATATATAAACAAGATGTAAAGTAGAGAGCAAACTTGTGCATTGGTCCATATATAACTTTGGTTTTCCTACTCTTCTATTGATCAAGTGAGGATAGTAGGGGATCAGGAAACTCATAGTTCAGGATAGACATGCTTCTAAATGCATTTATAAATTTCATTAACAAATTGCAACTATACAAATAACCCAAGAAATCCAACTATCTAATGCATAGTTGATATCATAGAAACTACTCTTTCTATTTTTTTCCTCTCATCCTCCTATGAGAGTCTTTCAAAAATACATCTAGATCATGGACTTTACTTGTGTGACCTCGGGAAGCATGCACCACAACTTACCCTACTTGCAATATTATTATTATATCAAATACAAAAATAAAGAAAGCACACAAGTACATATAAAGCAAAAATAGAAAGCAATGAAATATTATATTATTAATGCTTTTGAACTCGGTTACATGTACGTCCCTCTGAGGGATGCTCATTTTGATACAACGGATTATAATTGGGGTAATGGTGCACCTTCACAGGCCTCCTGATATCGCACACCAAACTATCTAAGGGTTTACAAATACCTCCTTCTCCTAATTTTTTCCTAAAGGGATATCGTGCTCTGGATACTTTGAATTGATCCTAGGAACCTGTATCTACAGGTATGGAAACAATAGAGCATAGTAAGTAGTACGGGCCACATCTCTAAAGAAGGATCTTATTGGCAAATCTGATAAATGAGTTAAATTATCATGATAATAATGAAATACAAGCATACATCAAATAATAAATGCAGTGAAAGCTTAGAAAAATGATGCAAATGTACTTAAGAAATCATATCTAAGCTACAAATAATTAAATAAATCAAACAGTAATGAATCTATGCTAGAACAAAGGGAAATAATGTCTAATACCTTAATATATGCCTACAGGCCACTGTCTGAGATAGTGACCACGATACAAATCTCTCCTCCTTGTGAATTAGGGGTTGTCACACTATCTCCCTTGCTCCAATTAATGTTCAAGGGTCACATGTTGTGTCTGGTATACTAATGGGTAGTGGAGAATGGTGGATATGAATACTAATGCATGGATGTGGCTCAACCAGACAATGCTCCAATGCTCCTCCAAAGGGTGTAGATTGGCTCTCTATTTTGATAGGGCTCTGTTGCACACAATTTGAATTCTCTCCCTCTTGATTTTCTTGGGAAAGTCCATATATACTTCCCTCTCTCTCATATATAAAATTTGGACCTTGATTTCCTAGAGAATCCAAGCTCCAAATTTGCATGCAACTAACTATCCTGGGTGGAAAGCATCAGTCACAATTTTGTATTTAAGGGGAAGTTAGAAAGAACTCTGGGAGTTCTGTGCTAGAATCTGCCTACAAACAATTCAAGGTGCAATTATATTACATGATCTGGGCCCATATTAAATACTAGAATATGCATGGTGCTAGCCTCTATCAAGCACAGTGGCTAGGTGTGGCCACTATCAGCTTCAGTGTCCACAGGTGGAGGCAGCTCTACTTGAGAGTGGCTAAGCCTGAATGGGCTAGAAATGCCCTTTTTGAGTGGTTAGGACCACTACTGACTCTTGGAGAGATTTAAGAGGATTCATATGGTCTATGAATATGTCCATATGGGTAGTCTCCTAAACATGACGTATTTTAGGTGTCTACATTACTTGTAATAAATGATTCAACCCTTATTCAAAAATTAAAGCCACATACCCTTCATTGCCAAATAATCTGGGTTCATATTTATTTATCAAATTAAATTCATCTACTTTAATCCATAAATAAATCCCTTCCTTTTTATTTCATAAATTAAAGTCTCATACCCTTAATTTACAAAACAAAACAGTTTCATATTTATTTATTAAATTAAATTCAACTACTTTAATTCATAAATAAACCCTTTTTATTTTGTTTCATAAATTAAAGTCCCATACCCTTAATTTACAAAAAAAACCAATTTCATATTTATTCATTAAATTAAAGTCAACTACTTTAATTCATAAATAAAACCTTTTTCCTTTCATTTCATAAATTAATGTCCCATACCCTTAATTTACAAAACAAACCAATTCCATATTTATTCATTAAATTAAAGTCAACTACTTTAATTCATAAATAAACCCTTTTCCTTTCATTTCATAAATTAAATTCCCATACCCTTGATTTACAAAACAAACCAATTCCATTATAAGTAAAGTTCTCTAACTCTACTCATTAATAATTCATAAATCATTTTAATATAAATAAATTTTTTAAAATCTACATATTAAATCATTCACAAATTAGTTTAATAAGCAACCAAGCTTTGGAACATTATAGATGGCCTTAATTTAATTAAATTCTCCAAATACTTAGACTCGATGTCACTTTGGTAGCTCGGTATCAAGCATGATGCTCTTGTAGGTGAGCAGTTCATTGCAGTGATGAGCATCCTCATTGGTCCACAAATAGCCATGCCTTCATGGCCCAAGTTATGGTAGGAGGAGGATGGGTTACCTACAAGTGTGAACGTCACTTCCCTCAGCAAGGCAATAGTATCTTCTAATCACAAGCCTGAGGAAATGGAGAAAATGGGGATGAAAAGTGCTCCCCAAATTAAGGGCTTCCTTTAAGGGGTATCTATCTCCACAAGTTATCACTAACATGATAGAGCTATCTACATGAGATAACCATGAGGGTAAGCATTTCACTTAGCTAAACATAATGACAATTGCACACGTTACCTATAATGGCAAACCTTCCACTCAGCAATCATGATGGCAATCTACACACAAAAACCATGATGGCAAACCTTTCACTCAGCAAGGATGATGGTAAGATACACATGATAGCCATGATGGAAAACCTTCCACTCAACAAGCACGATGACAAGCTACACATGGTAGCCATAATGGCAAACCTTCCACTCAACAAGCATGATGACAAGCTACACACGGTAGCCACGATGATAAACACAATGCCAAGATATATACTATAGCCATGATGGCAAAATATTCACTCAATAAGCACAATGGGAAGCTACACATAGTATCCATGATGGAAAACTTTCCTCTTAGCAAGCACAACAACAAGCTACACATGATAGCCACAATGGTAAATCTTCCACTCAACAAGCATGATGGTAAGCTACACATGGTAGCCATGATGGTAAAACTTCCACTCAATGAACATGATGGCAAGCTACACTAGCAAGATTTACAATAGTAAGCTTTACATACAGTAAGATTTATGCACTACAAGATTTACAATAGTAATATTTACACATAGTAAGCTTTACATCAGTAAGATTTACACCAACAAGCTTTACACACAATAATATTTTCACATAGCAATATTTACACAAAGTAAGCTTTACACTAGACAACCATGATGGTAGCCAAATATAAACCATGGTAGTGAACAACCCCATAGCAAGAACCAGTTAGTAACACAAAGAAATAGTTTTAAATCCAGCCTAGATTATTGTTGCTTCCCTGGAGGTGATTTCAGCAGTGTTGCTTCAATGTGATTTCCAGATCTCTCCTCGTATCCCTATCTTCGCCTAGATTTTTTCCTCTCCCAACTTATATCTCTCTTCTTTGTGAAGTTTGCTTCTTTGCATAGTTTTCCTTCATACCACGATGTCCATATTATCTACCTTGACTACCGTGCTCACCATCCATCATCACTCCCCGTCCATTCTCATTGATGGCAAGTCAGTAGTAGGTCGTCCACCCCATCATTTTGCACAAGTATCATAAATGGAGCTTCCCTTTGTCAAGTTTGGTAGGTGCTCCCATATTGAATGTATATTTCCCATCATTTGAACTTATGGTAGATCCTATCCACCTTATTATTTAAATATTTAGTGGCCTTAAGGGGGGTTTTCAAGATGGGAGTTCATTGATACCATCTCTTTTCTATTTTTTTTGTTAAAGATATTTATAGTAGAATTTCATTAATACATTTTTAAATGCTACTTTGAAATGAAATTCTCCCTTATTTATTTAAAAATAAAATATTTACTAACTTTTAAATGAAATTTTTTTTCATCATTTAAAATGAAACATTTTCAAATTTAAAAAAAAAAACATTTATAGATTTTAAATGAAACCCACTATCATTTAAAATTAAGCATTTATAAATATTAAATGAAACTTACTATCATTTAAAATAAAATATTTATAAATTTTAAATGAAACTTACTATCATTTAACAAAGTATTTACTTTATCACTCTATCTGCCTAAACACATAAGGAGTTATGAGGATAACCTATCCATTTATACTTCCTAATTTATTGAGGCAATAGTGATGAAGTAAAAGACAATCAAACATGTGCAACAAAAAAAGAGAAATATTTCCATCAATTTGGTCACCTATCTCAACCTCTAGAACTTATGATAGCTACTAGGCTATCAAATTGTGGCTTAAGGTGGCTTAGCTATTAACGATTATCCCTGACCGAATGCATACCTATATGAAGATATCCATCAATGTTACCTTTGAGTTGCCTTATCATCATTTTACCAACCTCAAGTAACCTCACCTTTGGTGGGTGAATCAACTTATTCTACTTACTATTGGTGCAAAAACCATCACCAGACGAGCGGGGGGCACGCCTGACCATATTTGACCAAAAATGAATGACCACCCATTCTAGGAGAGGTAGGGGAGATCGATCTTCAAAGAAGGTTGGCTCCTTCAATTATAGCTACCTACATCACAAAGGAGAAAATGGGAAAAGGTAAGAAGAAAGAAAGCAATGGAGGTCATAGCTAGAACTAACAAGGATGGGGTATGGCCACATCAAGACACACTCATTCGATGTCATCGATGCAAATAGTAGCAGATCACCTAACATATCATCTTATCTTATTCTAACTTCTTATTTTCTATAGCAGTTAAGGGCAAATTCCAGAACCAGTGAGAGGGTGCATGAAATCCAAGCAGTAAAATTAGAGCACTCCCGCCCGACCCACTTTAGCAGAAATAAACCTCGATACCTAGGGATGAATGCAAATTCTAGAACTACCCAACTAGACCCATGAAATCTAGATAGCATAATTAAGTGAACAAGCTCAGACAACCATCATAGAAATAAACATCCACACACAAGCAAAAATAGAAGCGAAGATATATTGAGAGACCAAACAATGATGCACTATTATTTGAAAAGTGAAGAATTACATATGAATTGTAAAGGCCACAAATCCTTCCTTTGGAATGGTGAGCATTCCACTATAGTGGAATTTACAATGAATTCAAATTCAAGCATTAATTGTGTTTTATAGGAAGAATCATATTGGAAATGTCAAAATATCTGATGATGCTCTATTCCAATAGGGATGGTGGTAATCCGAAGAGAGTTAGATGCTTCTACATCAATCAAAGTATTTGATTAATCTGATATTGTTATTGTATAATAAATTTATCTTGCCCCTTCGTATCACGAGAAAACCCTAAATTTATTACCTCTAAAGTTGTGCATTTCAAACTATGCCCATAAACCAAAAGTACGGGATAGCCAGGATCATTTATGCTTATTTCTAAGGATCTCCCATGCTTCCCAAATGATGATCTCATTCTTGGATGGCTATTTGGGCATAGTTCCTATTTGATTGCCTTCTTGATTCTTCGCTCCATAAACAGATATCCCAACTTGAAATTTTATTTCCTCCTTTTTAAAGTTCCATCCATTATTGGGATAGGAATTTGGAAATGAGAGTTGTTTCGCTTTCTCCCTATTCCTCCATCCATCTTGGGTAGGGGTTTGGGATCCAGATCTTCCCTCCAAAAGCTAGATGGGACTTTGATTTTTGAATCTAATTCTTGTTCGTCCACCTATCCATACTTCATAATGCTTCAAAATTGGGTGCTCTAACTTACTATCATCTTGCACAAAAAGAAGAGTGGGTGAAGGGGCACAAAAATTCACCCACACTCTTGGCAACTCACAGGGGATTTCCACTTGTTGGAAATAGAAACCCAAATAACATTCTTCCTTAAGAAAGCACAATAGAAAAAGGGAGAGATAGATACTAGGATAGAAATAATAAACTAGGAACAAGGGTAGCCAAGAGAAAGCTACCAGATAAAAAGAGGGGAAGAAGGAGGGCACAACAAGGTAGTATACAATGGAGAACAAAATCACAAAGAAGGCACAAGATGAGAAGTAGAAATGTAGGGAAATAAAAGTTGAGGGAATAGACAGGGAGGAATGGGGAGAGAGATACAGAGAAATAGTGCAAGAAGGAAATAAATGATAGAGTAGCCCTTGAGAAAGCTTCTCAAAGTAGACCTCCATTGATATACTCCTTTATGGCTCAAGGTATTTCAAGAATAGAAAAAATGCCAAAGATATTTATCTATGCCGATATAACTCTTATTTCTTACGCAATTTAGTAAGAATTTTCTTAGCCTATCAAAACACATCTTGGGACCTTTGACCACACTCTTGGACTGATAAATTATTATAGTTATCCACAAGGCCTTTTATAGAGCAATGGTTTTTGGAATTTTGCATTTGCTTTGAAATATTTATCCTGATGTATATATTTACCATACATTCCAAGGTGTACCTACTACATCAACTTGTAAGCTTTTAGGAGGGTTATTTATTGGGCTATGGAGTATCAATATGAATAAAGGAATAAGGACAAAGAAAGAATACTCAAGGAAGAGATGCTATCTAGAAAATATCCTATTTATCAGAAGTAGATCTCCTAAGGTGATGTTAGCCACTTATGTGGGCCTTATATGATCCACACCCTTTATTTATTTTTTGGATTATTTACATAAAATTATGGTATTGTTGGCACAGTGCATCATAGGGATTCTCTACCACTTATCCGATGAACCTGCAATATTCAAACCAAATAACACAAAATTTGAGATGCTCCTTATGCTCAATTTGGTCTTACTGGTTAGATGCTACTCTTAGCCGGAGAAACTATGTTTTCTGAAGGTAGGGTGTTCATGCAGAGGCTTCCTTAACTATTTTAGCCCATCCTTAGGATGTCATCTCTTCTGGAGGTGGATACCATAATCGTACTATGTATGAGTCAACGTATAATGTTACCCATACTTCATCCCTTTTGGGATGGATATCAGTCCCATTGTATTTTGGTTGTTCTAGGATCTATGGATGGTTGCAATAGAATTTTTCAGGGCATGACTCATTTACTATCACTTTTCATAATTATAACTTAGATTTACTTTTGGGTTGGTAAACAGACTCCATCCTTTACGGTCTAGGATTAGAACCGATATTTCATTATGTTGCTGCTCCTTAAAAAAAGGAATCTGCTACTTAGTCTTATCCTTCTACAAGGAACAACAAGCCATGTTATTACCCAATTCTATAGGTAAATAGTTTCTCCTACTACATGGCTCAGGGTATTGATTTCCTTCCCATGTCCTACCTTCTTGCTGCATATTGGGATATGTAGGGAAGGAGTGGGCTATGAGTCTGAGATTTTGAACAGAGGATGTGATGGGTAGAAGATGTTGGGGTGGACTCTTTTTAGGGTTTTTTCTCACTTGAACCAATATCCTTTCTACTCAAGATTCTTCCTTAAAAACTTGATAAAATTTTCTCTCTTGACTACTACACTAGAAGACCTATGTCAGGCTCGAAGTAATGAATATAGTATATGTATTCTTGGGTAGAATAGGGCCTGGCTTCATAAGGGATCCTTATTTAGGTACTAGTAAAGTGAATATTAAAGTCATACACAACTTCATTATAGACCCAGTTTATGAATATTAGTTGTGTGAGTAGGAGGAAGAGATCTGCAAAAGTGTCGAATGCATCAATGAGTTCTTCTATAAGATCATCCCATTTTTTGATGCTTCCATGCTCCAGAGTTTTGAACCATAATAATGCTCTTCCTTTTAGATAAAAATCAAGGAGCCTGAGCATCACATTTTCAAAAGTAATACCATGAATCAAATAGAGATATGCTACATCCTAGTAGTGTTCATATGTAGTGCCATTAGTACCATCATAACTAGGGAGTGTTTTGAGTGCAGCCTTAGGAATATCTTGTAGGCTTGATATGTTTAGGGGGACTACATCATTTCAACTAGGATATTTTGGTTGAACCATTAAAGCACTGGTCCCTCAGAACTTTTGGATTGTACCACCAAGTTGGAGTTGCCATATGAACATACTTTCTCCGCTAGCAAGGTCAAGGCTACTCATCAAACCATGGTTTCTTTAGGAAATGGGGATGTTTTAGTACAATATGGCAACTAATCTCATGATCTATAAATGTTGCTCAATTGAAGTCACCAGATGATTTACAATATATTCAGACCAACATTGAATGGATGCTCGACCTAAGAGAGGTAGGGGTGATCGATATTCGGAGAATGCCAACTTATTTGATTCTAGCTACCTACATTGCAAAGGGGAAAAGGGGAAAAAGGGAACAAGAGAGAAAGCAAAGGAGGCCATAGTCAAAACTAACAAGGATGGGGTATGACTGCATCAAGACACACTCCTTCAACATCATCGATACAAACAATAGTGGATCACATAACATATTAGCCTGTTCTCTCCTCACTCCTCATTCAGTGCAGTAGGTAAGGACAAATTCTAGAACCAATGGGGGTGCATGAAATCTAGGCAGTAAAATTAGAGTTCTCCCACCCAATTGAATTTAGCAAAAATAAATCTTGATGCCCAGTGATGGATACAAATTCTATAACCACACATCCAGACCCACGAAATCTAGATAGTAGAATTAAGTGAACAAGCTTAGACAACCATCACAGAAATAAACATCCACACACAAGCAAAAATAGAAGTGAAGATAGATTGAGAGACCAAATAATGATGCACTATTATTTACAAGATGAATAATATGAATTGTAAAGGCCATAGGGATACCCTTTGTAATGGTGAGCATTCCACTATTTATAGATAATTTTACAGTGAATTCAAATTCAAACTTTAATGGCGTTTGATAGAAAAAATCATATTGGAATGGCTAGAAGATCTATTGATGCTCTATTCAAGGATGGATGATGGTTGTTCAGATGGATTTAGGTGATTCTACATAAATCTAGGCCTTCGATTACTCTAACATTATTTTTGGGTCATAAATTTACCCTACCCCTTCATGTCTGTGAGAAATCCCTAAATTGATTACCTCTAAAGTCATGCATTTCAAACTGCACCCATCAACCAAAAGTATGAGGTAATTGAGATCATTAATGTCTATTTATAATGATTTCCCATGCTTCTCAAATAATTATATCATTATTGGATGGATATTTAAGTATAGTTCCTATTTGACTGCCTTCTCAATTTTTTGCCCCATAGATAGATATCCCAACTTGAAATTTGATTACATCCTTCCCAAAGTTTCATCCATTCTTGGGATGGGAATTTGGGAACAAGAATTGCTACACTTTCTCCATATTTCTCCATCCATCTTGTTTTGGATTTTGGGATCCATATATTTCATCCAAAATCTAGCCAGGACTTTGAGGTTTGACTCTAATACCTGTCCTTCCACCTATCCATCCTTCATAATGCTTCACAATTGGGTTCTCTAACTTGCTAACATCTTTCCCAAAAAGAAGAGTGGATGAAGAGGCACCAAAATTCATCCACACTTACGAGTATACATGATCCTACACATTGGAAATTTATTAGTAGTATCATGCTCTTCAATATCTACTAGCATCACATAGCTACTTAGTTTCACAAAATCGAGTATTAAAACACCATCAATTAATACATTGCTTTCCATGTCAAAAGGTCCATATAGGAGGGTCATGATAGTTGGGGATTAAGATATTTCAAATAATTATGGCCTATATTAAGATCCTCTTTAACCCCAAACCACCATTATATTTACTAGAACAAACCTTATCCCATTAGGCTAGATCAAATATTCTCCTATTTTAAACTATAGAACACAAAAAAACAATTTCGAATTTGTTCAATTTTATATGCAATTTTGTAAGAAATTTAAACAATAAACATAAAAAATATAGGCAAGCTTTGGAAATAATACATAACTAAAATTTGTTTGTTGGCCTAGCTCAACAAATCTCCTTTCCACCTAGATAACTTCCTCTATAGGATTTCAAGGATAGGAAACCAGAGTTCCTCTTTATCCATACCTGAGAATAGGAGTATACCAAAATAAGTGGCAGGAAGAGAATCAATCAAACAACTCATAATGTTTGCTATCGATCTTTGTCTTCTCAAAGGAGGATTAATAAAAATATTTTATTCTTTCTAAGGTTAATTTTCTGACCTGTTTCTTATTCATATATATTTATAATATATTTCAAGATTCTAGATTGGAAAATAGAAGCTTCAGTTTAAAGCAAGGTATCATCCATGAATTACTGGAACAAAATCATATCTGTGTTTCCAGTTGATCTGATTCCAAAAATCAAATGCATTTCCATAGTAGAATAAAGGGTTCTACTAAGATCCTTAGCTTATTATGAATAAATAAGGGGAAAGAGGATCCCCTTGCCTTAATCTCCTTAAAACCTATTGGAGAGCCATTTACTAAAATAGAAAATTCGAGAGAAGTGAATAATTGATTTAGGAGACGAACACATATTTCATGGAATCCAAATTTAATGATCACCTTCTCTAGGAATAGGGTAGGCAACCCTGCCATAGGCTTTATTCATGTCCAATTTAATGAACATGCTTGGTTTTCCACTCTTCTCTGCTAAATGAATCAGTTCATGCACAATAATTATACCATCCAAAATTTGTCTCCCCAAAACAAAACCTCCTTGATTTATGCCAATTATCTTTGGTAGAATTCTTTTAATGTGGTCGGCCAAGATTTTAATTTTTTTTATAAATGGTAATGCACAAGATGATTGGCTGAAATTATTTTAGTTCATTTACCCCTACAACCATAGGAATGAGAGTTATAAAAGTAGATTTTATATTTACTGGTAAAGAGCATATATGAGCTTCACATAATGCTTCTTCAACTTATTACTCTATAATATGCCATTTTTTTGAAAAAAATATAGTAGGAAAGCCACCTGGTCTTGAAGCATTTTCTTTGGCCAGAGAGAAAACAACACTCCTAATATCTTGGCTATCAAATGGAGCTAATAAAAATTCATTGTATTTAGTAGAGATAAGTGTAGGAATACTCTTAAGGATTTGGTCTTCAGCTACAACATATATTTAATGACCTGAGCCAATCAAGTCTTCGAAAAAATTGATGATTTCTACCCTTATAAGATCTAGGTCAAAAAATTTTGAGCCATCTTCCCAAATTAGTTCTTTTATTGTGTTAATGTGTTTGTGCCTAGATGTAGTGACATCAAAAAAATTGTGTTCCTATCTCCTTCCTTCAACCAAACCACCCGTGATCTCTGTCTCCAAAATATTATGATATTGCTAGAAGATGTTTTTCAAAATATCCCTAATCTAGACCACTAGAACCCAAATCTAAGGTATCCTCAATATGTTTTAGCTTTGCTTGAATTTATTTTCTTTGCTTGATTATATTACCAAAAGTTTCCTTATTCCATATTTTCAATTTTGTTTTAATAAAACTTCTATTTTTAGCTATCTAAGTCAAAAGAGATCCTGAATTTTTTTTGCAACCATCACTCAAATATTTTGGTCTCTAGATCCTAATTTTTGAGCCACGTGGATTCAAAGAAAAAATTATTAATAAATGTCTTTCCATAAAAAAATTCTAGCACCAAAGGGTTGTGGTTATAACCTATCTTAAGAAGGGATTTTAACTGCATGTTACCAGAATATTAGATCCTTCTTTTGAAATCAACACCCTATCTAATATTACTTAAATTAATTGATCACTAGCTTTTCTATTTCTCCATGTATATTTTCTACCTCTAATATCAACATCCAATATCTCATTAGCATTCACAAAACTTGCAAATTATTCCATCCCTTTAGACAATAAGGTATTTCCACATTTTTTATCAAAAATGATATAGGGGAGTATTAATGTATCCAACAAGCATCCAACATTCTTTTTTGAATTGATCCCTCATTTAACTTAAAATATCCAAAAATGTCTCTTTTTCTAGAGTATAATTAGGGGCTTAAACATTAGATATAACCCGCTTTCTTCTTAAATATATACAGAAAAACAACATGTTTAGAATTCTATGTGAAGATGAAAATATCGATCCTTCTAAAGAGAAAGAATCCCAAAGGAAAATAAGCCCTCTCGAAGCTCAAAAAAAATATCTAGAAGCAAAATTAGCCTCTTTCCAAATGCATTTTTTAATCCTATTAAGTTTATCTTCATTAATTTTGGTTTCTTGCAACAAGATGATTGAAGGCGATACTTTTTTCATAGAGAAACTACTATTATATATTAGGGAGGCCATTGAAACCTTGAATATTTCATAAAATAATATTCATTTAATCAAAAATCCTTTCTTCTCCCAAGGGGAGGAATGTGTGCATTTCTTGGGTTGAAGATGAATATTTTGGGGGTTGTAGCTATTGATATAAATATGTTTGTTCCCCATCAACAATTTCATTATTTTTTACCTGCTAAAAGGCCTCTAGCTTGGACAATCCTTCGACACTCCTCTACCCCACATTTGGATATAGAATGGACTTCTTCTTATATTTGGAGTCCCCTCTAGAATTTCTTAAATGTTTCTTAATCTCCAAAGGATTTGTTTTATCCGAAGAACATTCCATATGGTTCGGATACTTAGAGAAAAATAAAATATGGAGATTTTATATTTGAAAGGGATTGAGTATTGGTACATATCTTCTTATCTAAATGAACATAGGTTTTCCTTCCCACATTGCACCAACCTCATCTTTCTCTAAATTTTCAAAGCTGACTAACATCCTCTTGATTGTCGAATCTTTAGGCTTCACACCCGAATTTGAAAATGTACCTATCTCCTTGTGCATCCATTTATTTTGCATGATTGGATATCTAGATAGGACTTTGTCCTAATTGACAATTTTTTGTGGTCTATGAATCTCTACTGGTTGAATGGTATGAAACTAAATGGTGCGGGAAGCAGGATCATTTTTTATATTGAATTGCTTTTTGATTGTAAGGTAGAAAACCCACAATAGACTTAATTTATATATTTGTTCGATGATGCCTTATTATCATATGTGGATTGCATTTAAATACCTAGTATAATAGTTGTAAGAGTGAAGGGTTGTGACCCTATAATATAATTAATAAATAATATAAGTAATTAAGACATGTTAGGAGGGTCCTAACATGCCACCCCCCTTAAAGGAGCTTTGTCCTCAAAGCTGGAAATTTGGAAATTGCTGCTGGATATCTTGAAAATTTTCCCATGTTGCATCTTCTAAAGGTAGACCTTTCCAATGGATTAAAAATTTTGTGATATCATGAGTACGAAGGTGACGAGAGCGGCGATCCAAGATAGCTTCTAGCTCGACTAGAAGTACTCCATCATCGGAGAATTTAGGGAGAGTGGGTTGTGTCGTGATATGGGCTCCCACTGCAAGCTTAAGGAAAGATACATGAAATACGAGGTGAAGTTTGGAAGAGGGAGGAAGCTCTAGTTTGTAAGAAATGGTCCCAATACATTGGAGAACTTTATACGACCCATAAAATTTGGGTGCTAACTTCTGAGAAACTTTTTGTTTAAGATAGGATTGACGGTAACATTGGAGACATAAGAAAACCATATCACCCTCGTGGAAACTACGTTCGCTTCTATGTTGATCGGCTTGCTGCTTCATGCGATGTTGGGTGGTGTGTAGGTTCTCTTTTAGGATCCGTAGTATGTCATCTCTATTAGCAAGTTCCATTTCCATCGCATGGACTTTTGTAGTCCCTGGAATATATGAAGTGAGGGATGGTGGTGTTTGACCATATAGTGCTTCATAAGGAGTCATTTTGATGGACGTATGGTATGAAGTGTTATACCACCATTCTGCTAGTGAAAGCCACTTTACCCAATGGAGTGGTTTAGTAGAAACAAAACATCGAAGGTATGTTTCCAAGCATTTATTTACAACTTCTATTTGACCATCTGTTTGAGGATGGTAAGCAGAGCTCATACGAAGTTGAGTACCTTGTAATTTGAACAATTCCTTCCAAAAGGTGCTAGTGAAAGTTGGGTCGTGGTCACTAACAATTATGGAGGGCATACCATGTAATTTAAATATGTTATCTAGGAAGAAGTGGGCTATAGTGCTAGTGGTATAAGGATGTGCCATGAAACAAAAATGGGCATATTTAGATAAACGATCAACAACTACGAAAATGGTTGTTTTTCCTCCTGATTTTGGTAATTCTTCAATAAAGTCCATAGAAATATCTACCCATGTTTTGGTGGGTATAGGAAGAGGTTGAAGTAATCCTGGAATAGCGAGGGTCTCCCCATTTTGTCTTTGGCAAAATTCACATTCTTTTACAAAGTTTTTGATGTAATTTTTCATTCCTACCCAATAGAAGGAGGTAGTGGCTCTTTTATAGGTTTTTAAGAACCTTGAGTGGCCTGCAGTGGGTGAGGTATGTAACTCATGAAGAAGTTTTTCATGATAAGTTGAATTGGGGGTGAGGACCATCCTCCTTTTGTATCTTAATATATTGTCCTTCCAAGTGTATGGAGTTTTTCTACTAGGATTATGTTGAAGTTGTTGAATTAAGGCGTGGATAGTAGGATCATTTATCCATTCTTCATGCACCTCATCTACCCATTTAGGAATAAGGGAGGAAAGAGCATGGACTTGAGGCATATCTTCAAATTTTATAGAAAGTGCATCGGCTGCCATGTTGTCCTTTCCATTTTTATATGTAATTTCATAATCATAGCCAAGAAGTTTAGTAACCCATTTTTGTTGTTCCGGGGTATTAGTCCTTTGTTCCAAAAAATACTTCAAGCTATGATGGTCAGTGCATATAATGAAATGTTGGCCAATAAGGTAAGGCCTCCAATGTTGAATAGCATGGACAATCACCAACATCTCTTTTTCATACGTAGAGCGAGCTAAATTCTTAGGAGAAAATGCTTTGCTTATAAAATCTAGAGGCCTTTCATCCTACATGAGTACGGCTCCCATTCCTATTTCGAAAGCGTCACTTTCAATGACCAACAATTTAGAAAAGTTGGGCATGGCTAGAACAAGGGTGGTACACATTGCAATTTTCAAGGTGATAAAGGCCTCATATGCTTTAGATGACCATTTGAAAGCATTTTTCTTAAGTAATGTTGTTAGAGGAGCAGTGATTTTACCATAATTTTGGAAAAATTTTCTATAATATCCCGTTAGTCCAAGAAACCCACGTAGAGATTTTAAGGTTTTTGGAATAGGCCAATTTTTCACCTCCTCGATTTTGGAAGGATCTACCATAACTCCTTCCTTTGAGACAATATGCCCTAAGTATTAAATTTATTGTTTTCCAAAGGAACACTTTGATCTTTTTGCATAAAGTTGATTTTCCTCCAAGATTTGGAACGCTTGTCTAACATGGTCTAAATGTTCTTCCCATGTTTTGCTATAAATCAAAATTTCATAAAAGAAAACTAATATAAATTTATGAAGAAAAGGGTGAAATACCTTATTCATTAGAATTTGAAAGGTAGAAGGAGCGTTGGTCAGGCCAAATGACATCACCAAGAATTCGTAGTGCCCTTCGTGAGTGTGAAAGGCCGTCTTAGGAATATCCTTTTCATTGACTCATATTTGGTGGTAGCCTAACCGTAAGTCTAACTTGGAAAAATAAGCTGCCCCATGGAGTTCATCTAATAGCTCATCTATGACCAAAATAGGAAATTTATCTTTGATGGTCATTTTATTAAGCACTCGAAAATTGACACATAAACGCCACGAGCCATCCTTTTTTCTAACTAAAATAATTGGAGAGTAAGGGTTTTTGCTAGGTCTAATGACTCCTGCCTTAAGAAGCTCTTGTACTAATTTATCTATTTCGGTCTTTTGGAGGTATGGATAACGATAAGGTCTAATATTAGGAGGGTGATGCCATAGAAATAGTGGAATAGTGTGATCGTGACTTCGTTGTGGAGGTAGTCCTTTTGGTTCATTGAATACCGCCTTATGGTGGTCTAAAATATTTTGTAACTCTGGTGTCTCGTCTTATTTGTGACTAGGTTGAATTGAAAATAATTGGGCGACCATTCCTTTGTTTCCTCTTCAGATAATTTTCTCCATTCTATGCGAGCTGACGATTTGGGAAGGTCCTGATTTCAAGCCTTGGATAATATAGGTTTGGTTCTTTGTTGTGAATTTCATCCATAGTTCATCAAATTCCCATTGGACTACACCCAAGGTTCGTAACCATTGTATGCCTAGTACAATGTCGCACCCACCTAGGGGTAGGACGTACATGTCGCATTTCATGTTATAAACCCCCATAGTTAGTTTTATATTTTTGCATTTTCCTTTGCATGCAATTTTTCTGCCATTTCCAATCATCACTTCGAAGTTTTTGCAAGGGTATATAAAATAATTTGCTTATTTAGCCACCTTTGGATTGATAAAATTGTGTGTGCTACCAGAATCTAGGAGCATGGTAAGGTTTTGTTTCTTAAAATACCCTTTAACTCACATTGTTTGAGGGGCAAAAAATCTGGCAAGGGCATTGAAGGAAACCTTTGGTGCATTTTCTTCATCACTTTCAAGTGTGTTGGATAATACCTCTACTTCGAGTTCAGGTTCCTCTTAAGTATAATTACCTTTCTCTATGGAATCTAGAATATATAATTTCCATGAGGCACATTTATGATTTTTGTCAAATTTCTCATTGCAATGGTAGCAAAGACCCTTAGCTTGTCTTTCCTTCATTTCCTCAAAACTCAGACGCTTAATTGGTAGAGCGGGGTTAATTTTGGGGGCTGTGTAGGAGTTTTGGGTTCGTCCATTTTGCATTGGTTTGGGGTTGGTATAAGTGTTTGATGGTTTCCCCCAAGTTGGTTTTGTGAACTGATTCCATGCCTTGATTTTGTCCTTTGCTAATTTCGCCAAGCCGATGGTCTCTAACATGTTTGTAGGGTTATACATTTGTACCTCTATTCAAATTGCTTCTTTTAATCCATTGAAAAAATATTCTTGAAAGAAGGCATTGTCTAATCTGGATGTTTGATTAGCTAGCCTTTCAAATTCTGCTTGGTACTCGCTTATCGAAGTGATTTGGCATAATTTAGTGAGGGCCCCCGTAAAGCTTTGAAACTTGCTAGGGCTGAATCACACTAATATATTCTGTGTAAAGGTTGACCACGTCGGAGTACCATTAGTTTTCTTGAACCATTGGTACCATTGGATGGCATCTTTTTCCAAGTGGAAGGAGGCGATATGCACTTTTTGCATTTCCAAAATTTGATTTAGTGAGAAATATTGATCTGTTCGGTAGATCCAATTTGTAGGGTCTCCTCCAAATTTTGGGAAGTCTAATTTGGTCGTCCATGGTAGAATGGAAGTTTGTGGACCTCCTAATATTTCTCGGTTTGATGACCCATGGTTGGGTGAATTTGCATGTGTTGTTGCCTGATTTTGACTGATGGCATCAAGTTTAACATCCATTGCAAATATTTTCTCGAAGAGTTCTCTTGTTGTACGGGTATTCTCCTCTCTTTCTTGTTGAACTTCTTTAGTGAGCCTTTCATGTTTCTCATGAATGGAATCTAGTGATCATCGTCCTTCAGCCATTGCAGTTGGTGTAGGTAATGATCAATATGACTTGGTACAGGTGAGCAAAAAATAAAAAATAAAAAATTAATTTTAATTTTTTTCCTTTGCATTTAGGACATCGAAAACCTTGATGCTGCGTTGAAGATTTTAGCTTTTTCAAAACAGCCACCGGTCACCACACGAAAGGTCGAGCAATTTGGGTGTAAGACAACTTAATTCATACCTTAGGAGAAGGTTTAATTTTTTGCGAGGATTTTGACACGGATCCGTGAAGCGTGAATGTTGTTTGTGTCCTCGTGAATGTGGACTGGATGAAATGTGCGATGGGAAAATTTTTTAATGGTGAATTTGCTCCTTGATCTAGCTCTGATCCAGATGGTATGAAACTAAATGGTGCAGGAAGCAGGATCATTTTTTATATTGAATCACTTTTTTATTGTAAGGTAGAAAACCCACAATAGAATTAATTTATATATTTGTTCAATGATGCCTTATTATCATATGTGGATTGCATTTAAATACCTAGTCTAATAGTTGTAAGAGTGAAGGGTTGCAACCTTATAATATAATGAATAAATAATATAAGTAATTAGGACATGTTAGGAGGGTCCTAACATTGAACTCTAGTACCCAAATGAGTATATATTTGGATTAAATATGGAATTATTGACTTTAGATGCATATTGACATAGATTCTTACAGCCACCATTCAAGTTTTATTTTAAGTCAAACCATATATTAGGATAAGGTATTCAAATATCCTAGTTATACCCTTTAAAATATCCACATGCCATAGGTGAAAAGGTAAACCCATGAGATAAATCTAGAAAAGGTCTCAAAAATAAGCTCTTTCCACCAAAGAACCAATGACCCCTACCTAAAATATGTATCATATTAACTTCCTCAAAAATATTTATGATAAAAAAATCATTCAATGTGGCAACTATCTCTAACCCACCATAGGGAGACCACTTATGCCATTATGATGAGTCCATTCCCTAATTTAATCTATGTTTTGTAGAGAAACCACAAACATTTCTATAAAAAATATCCCTTTGGCTATAGATGAACAAACCAACTCAGAAAGGACTAAAATGATAGCCACTTTAGAACCTATTTATCTTGGTCAAAACATGAAATATCAACCTCCAGATCAAAAGGAAAATGATGATTTATCTCACACTCATAAGATTTACCAGGATATAGTTGAACATCCTTCACTAGCAGCTCACCATGTCCTACACAAAGCTCCTTGTGTCTTTCGCTCAGCTTTCTGCTCACTCCTCTTAGCTTCCCGTTCACCATTTTTTTTGCTCATATTATGAGCTTCTTTTTACTTGGATTATATAGTAGTAGATTCTAGAAGTCATTTATTTATTTATTTTTCATTCATGTTAATAATTTTGTCATCAAATATTTATTGGAGCTATTACATTATTTGGTACCCTATAAATAATTTATATTAGGTTGTGTCTAATATTTGTTTCTATAGTATTTTTAATGTAAATAATGTGGAGTTATGTCTTGTTAGTAAGTGTGAATTGTGTGAGTAATTTATCAAGTTTAGAAGTGTGGAGTAATATTTATGTAGGAGCATCGTATTCTAATCCTCTTCCTCTTATTTCCTAATGTTTATATTTTCTTTCGGTTAGTTATTTTTTGTAACCATTCCCCTATAATGGTCTTATCTCTGCAACGGTCACATTGTAATGACCATATTGTAACGGTCATGTTGTAACAATCATATTGTAATGACCATATTGTAACGGTCATGTTGTAATGATCATGTTGTAATGACCATATTGTAATGGTCATGTTGTAACGGTCATATTGTAATGGTTAAATTTATTAGAGCTTATAAATGCTTGATTTGATTAGTAGTTAGGGGGGTGGGTTGTGAGCTTTGTACCACCACTTGGCAGCTTGGAGTTTGTTATTTTATCTCTTGTGTGATTTTTGAGTCTTGTGGTGTTCAAACATAGAGCGACATTGACATATCTACCCCTTGAATCTGTAATAATATATTTTAATATTTATAATTTCAAGGCTATTATTTTAATAAAAGAATTTATTTATTATTTGCATTATGTATGTGTATTGAATACCTTCTGCTATGGCACTGCTAAAAGCAAGTGGTATCAATGCTCATAATATTTATTGTAGGGTTGTGTGTGCATTTTCCTATTGATTGAGTGGGTTGCATGTGTGAAACAAAACATGTACATGGATTAGAGCAAGTGTGAAACAAAACTTACCTAAGGATCTACATGAGTGGTGAAACAGACACTCGATGTTTCATGGATTATCGCAAGTGTGTTGCATGTGTGAAATAGAACGTGTATGTATATTACAACAAGTGTGAAACAAAACTTGCCTAATAATTTGCACGAGTGGTGAAACAAACACTTGATATTTCATGGATTATTGCAAGTGTGTTGCACGTATAAAATAGAACATGTACGTAGATTACAACAAGTGTGAAATAGAACTTGCCTAAAGTTATTAGCTTTTGAAGATATAAACTAAAAGAAAATGCAGCCACAAGTAAAAATAAGAATGCAATGATATGATAATGATAATGGCTAACTAAGAAGCATGAAACTAAGATAAGAGACTTAAAAAATAACTCACGTAACAACCATTAATGAAAGCATACGAAAATGGATATAATATATGAAGCTCACTTTACTAGTGCATAATGTAGAGGATACATGCTTCATTACAATGATTCCTATATATAAGAAGATAGGTAACTTGACTCTTACTCTACCTAACTACCTCGAGGACACATGTTTTTACATGATAGACACGTGTTCTTTTACATATTGCACATTCTAACACTTGTACATTTATTCCTTCTTCCCCAAGTAACTTCTAATATAATAATCTACCTAAGGTGGTACATAGACATGTACCTAAATAATGTAATATACTCTAACTCTAACACCTCCATGTATTACATTATTTAGGTATTGAATATTTTAGTCTTCAATATGGATCTTTGTATTTATCTTCATCCTTCAAGAGGTATTTGAATTGATCTTCTGCTTGAGCTTCACCTTTTTTATAGACTCTAAATTCTGACTTTGGCAATATTACTATTTTTCTTCCAATTCTATTGTAGAAGTAGTTCATAAATTTTTTGTGCCTATATCTACACCTTGAGAAGTATACTTGAGAGAACTCACTAATAAAATTTTTTGTCATTGTATATATCCAATCAAAGGAATGATTTTCTCTGTACCAGTAATGTCTTTGTGAATTATTGGTTCCTCCACAAGTCTTACAACTATGGAGATTCTGTTAATCATTTTATACATTGCATCGATGTGTCATCCATGTGATCAAATGTTTAGGGATGTGGAGTGGTGGAGGAAGTGGAGGAAGCGAAGGAGGAGCAAAAATGGTAGGCAAGAATTTTGAACCAACGAAAGGAGAAGATCCAGAGGCAGGGCATAATGCTATAGCTGGAAAGGAAAAGGATTCCCTGTCAGCTCAGTTCAAAAATTCTAAAGGTATAGATCCTCCAGATAAACCCTCAAAAAAAGGGTCCCGCTAGGGTTCGAGTGCTGGCAACAAGGGCCCATCCTTTTTGGAAATGCTGAAAGGGAAAAATAAGGAGCTAGTAAGTGAACTACCATCCCTAATACCAAATAATAATAGGTTAACTATGCTAGTGGAGATTATGAAAAGATTCTTGGATATGGAGGCATCATCCTTAGTTGGCAAGTTTTTGGGAGGAAGGCTAGACATTGAGACTATTCACTCATGGGCCGCGGCAAAGTGGAAAACTTCAGGAAGCTTAGAAATCATAGCCATGTCAAGAGGTTTTTTTATGATGAGACTCAACAACAAAGATGATACATAGTGCATATTGATAGGAGGACCCTGGTTCCTAGGAAGGCGTAGTCTCTTTCTGAGGAAGTGGGGGGAGGATTTCAACCCTGATAAGTAGAACATTAATATAGCACCCATTTGGTTCCGCTTACCAAACCTCCCAGCCTAGTTCTTTAATGAGTACTGGCTTAGTGGAATAGCAAAAAAGATAGGAGAGCTCATGGAAATAGACCATTCAACCTGGGCAAGGACTAGACGGATGCATGCCAGGATCTGTGTAAATGCAAACTTGGATTCTAATCTACCTTCTCAGGTAGAACTAGCATATGGAGAGTTTCTAAGGATTCATCCTATGGAGTATGAGAACAAGCCGACATTTTGTAACGTGTGTAAAACTCAGGGCCACATTCAAGCCCAATGTATGATAATAACTGCAAACAAGGAAGGCATGAGCGAAGGTTTTTTGGGGAAAGCTAATGGGAGAGGGATCCCAAAGTTTCAAGGACCACATCTTAACTTGGAAGGATACAGACAAGTTAAAAATAACCAGGGTGACCAAGCCAAAACAGAACTGGTAAAAATCTAGGAGAAAGGAAAGCAACATAATGAGGGAGGAAAAAATCATAATGTATGTAATAAAGATCCTAGCTTGAACACGTTTGATATCCTAGCAAATCTAGAAGTTGAAAAAGAAAACAGTAAGGATGATACCATCAGTTTCAAGTTTCCTGAAACCCTAGAATCCCCATCCAAATTGGGACCATCCACAGTTATGAAAAAAATCCCCAAAAGCTATGCTCAAAATGAAGAAAAATTGCCACGTCATTTCGAGCTTTAAACATGGAAAAAATAGAGTCAAGAGTCGAAGTTGTGGAAACAAGAGGCGATGGAATGTAGCTCCTAATCTGGTAGTGGAGCAAATTATCCCTTATTAGACGAGCCCAACGGTAAAAGGTTCCTTGAAGGAAATCCCCCTGTTTAGGAACCGGATAGGGAGAGGTGAACCAAAACAAGGCTGAGGATGAAGAGGGAATTGAAAACCCCAAAAATGAGGAAGGAGGTTCAAGCCCTAGACTATCACAGTATATGCCCACTCATTTCAGTCCAAAATAGACTAGAAGCACTACCAAGCCTCCGATATATTATGGAAGTGAAATAAAGAAAGGGAGAATATCTACAGTAGAGCACTATACAATGAGAATCAATGAAGAAATTGCAAACGTAAAGCAAAGAACATTGTTACAGCAAGCTATTTCTGGCCAGGATAATAGCAAAATTGATAAACCCCCTTTGGCTCAGGGAAGGGGGCGGGAAAAAAATATCAAATAGTCTAAATGAAGGTTCTCTCATGGAATGTGAGAGGCCTAAACGGCCCACCAAAACAAAGGATGGTGAAGTCTATAAGGAAGGATTGGAATCCTACTATCATTTTTCTTCAAGAAACCAAATAGATGTGGTACAATCAGCACTTATAGCTAGAAGGATTTGGAAGCAAGGGGAAGTGGCCTTTCAATAGGTGAGAGGAGTGTCTAGGGGCACCATGATCTCATAGGATCCTATTAAAATAGAAGAAAGTATTATTCAAGAAAATGAAAGAGTCTTAAGCGTATTATTTCATGATTTTAATACTAATAAGAATTGGATTATGTCAAATGTTTATGCCCCCACCTCTGTCCAAGGGCGGTCTGAAATGTGGGAGTTTTTGGGGTATTTGAGCCAAGATTTTAAAGACATTCCTTGGGTGATTGGGGGAGATTTCAATACCCCCTTTTACCCATCTGATAAGAAGGGAGGATCTGGGTTACCCTCAAGGAGCATGGAGGACTTCAATGAATTCATTAACACAAATGAATTTATGGATGTAAGACTAAAAGTAGCCAAATTTACATGGAGTAACAAGAGTATAGGAATTTAGCTGATTCAAGAAAGGTTGGATAGGTTTTTTTATCCAAGGAATCTACAATAATGTTTGGTGATTCAACGTTACAAGCCCTTCCTAAATGCGCTTCGGACCATAATATTATTCTATGGGAGGCATTTTAGGCTACCTCCTTTAAAAAGCCATTCATATTTCTATCAATGTGTGTTAAACATCTACACTTCAAGAAACAAATAGAGGAATGGTGGCAGAAGCCTATCCAAGGAAGTGCTTCCTTCAAACTATCTCAAAAACTTAAGATGGTGAAAAACAACCTTAAAATTTGGAATAAAGAAGTCTTTGGAAATATTTTTGAGAATAAGAGAGCAGTGGGGAAAAAACTAAGAATAATTGAAAGCAAAATCCAAAATGGAACCTATGATGAGGCAACAAGGATTGAAGAGAAGGGAATCCTTTGTGAGTTTTATAATATTTTAGCTTGTGAAGAGATGTATTGGAGGTAGAAATCAAGGGTATTATGGCTAAAGGAAGGGGACTCTAATTCAATTTTTTTCCATGTTACCACATTGAGCAGTAGAAGCAACAATAATATTAGAAATTTAACTAAGGTGGATGGATACTCAACTCAAAAAATTTAGGAGATTAGGGATGAGGCTATTAATTTTTTTAGTTCATTATTGGGTGAAGAACGGGCCTGTAATTCCTAAGAAAAGGACTCTCTCCTTCAATTCATTCCACAACTTATTGATGAAACAATTAATGAGTCTCTTACAACAGCTTTTTTAGATGAAGAGATCAAAGGAGGCTTTGTTTAACATGGATCCTGACAAAGCTCCTGGGACGGATGGGTTTTCACTATGGTTTTTCCAAGTTTGTTGGGATATTGTTGGAGCAGAAGTTATTGCTGCAATCAAGGAGTTTCAAAGTTCAAATCATATTCCAAGGGGTTTCAATTCAACTTTCATTGCTTTGATCCCTAAAATCCCCAACCCCAAGACTATGGCTAACTTTAGGATGGTTAGCTTGTGTAATATATCCTATAAAATTCTGTCCAAAGTTTTAGCCAACCATTTGAAGAAAGTTCTACCGGTTATCATTGATCCAAGTCAAGGAAGTTATGTACAAGGAAGATCAATCTTAGATGGAGTTATTATTGTTCATGAGGCTCTTTATACAACCGCTCGTACTCAAAAAATAAGTCATGGATTTAAATTTAGACATGAACAAATCTTATGACAGGATAAATTGGGAATTCCTAGAGGCAGTTTTATTAAAATTTGGCTTCAACATGAAATGGGTCAAGTTAATAAGAAAGTGTATTTCTAAGCCTTGTTTTTTAGTTTTGGTTAATGGGTCTACTACAAGTTTTTTTCAAAGTAAATGTGGTCTAAGACAAGGATATCCTATAAGTCCTATGTTGTTCATTATTGTAGCTGAGGCCTTGGGAAGAACCATTAAGGTAGCAGCGGTAGCTGGACTCATATCAGGTATCAAGGCCATGTCACTAACTACCCCTGTGACACATCAGCAATTTGTTGATGATACATTGCTACTGAATTTGGATTTTATGGTTGAGGCAAGAAGGATTAAAAATATTCTCATAATGTATGAAGAAGTGGTTGGACAGAAAGTGAATTTTGATAAGAGCAAACTTTATTTCATCAATACCCCCATTCCTAGGCAAAATAGCATAGCAAGGATCATGGAATGTCAGATTGCATCCCTTCCTACCTCCTATTTAGGTCTTCCCTTGTTTACGAGGAAACCTGAAGGATCAATGTGGAACATAGTTCTAGAGAGGATCCAAAAAAATCTAGCAAGTTGGAAAGGACATCTATTAGCTTAAGCAGACAAAGCAGTTTTAACTATGGCTTCACTTCAAAGTATACCTGTTTACTTCCTATCAGTCTTCAGAGCTCCCAGCAAGGTGTATCACAAGATTGAGCAGCTTCAAAAAAAATTTCTTTGGTCAGGGACTGGGGATAATAAAAGGATCCATTTAGTAGGTTGGAACAATGTTTGCAAACCTAAAGCTGATGGGGGGTTAGGATTGATGAGAGTTGCTCATCTCAATACAGCTCTGTTAGCCAAACAAGCGTGGCAGTTATTGACTAAGGTCGATAATGAATGAACTGCCATAGTTAGGAGGAAATACCTCCAAGGTGTGAAGTTCCTTAATGACAACTTATCAAGAAGGGGGTATGATTTTTGGAAGGCAATCCTCACGAGTAGGGATCTTGTCAAGAAAGGTCTTAGATGGATTCTAGGAAATGGGCAAACAATAGAATTTTGGAAGGATCGATGGGTGAGAGCTGAGGAGTTATCCCAGAATTCTCGTTTGGCTAGGATTCAAGAGCATATGGAGCAGCATATTGGGAATAATGTTGCAAATTATATGTGGCAGGATATAAATATCAACAGTGGAAACACATCGTAGTATAGGGTTTTGAAGCGTAGTCTCGAAGAGCTTTATAACATTTTAACTCAACAAATTATTCCCTCTAGAGAGGATGAAGATCACATTGTTTGGGCTAAGACTGAAAGTGGTGAATTCACAGCTAAGTCTACCTATAATTTGCTTCTCAATGTGGAAGGTCAACAATTTCAACCGAGTTTGGTTTGGATCAAAGGCTTAATTCCTAAAATATCCTTTTTTTCATGGTTGGTGATTCAAGGAAAAATCCTCACTATGGACAATATGTTATCCAAAGGTATGGTTATTGCTAACCATTGCTACATGTGTAGGGTAGGGTGGGAGACAACCCAACACTTGTTTTTGGAGTGTTCGATAGCGGAGTCCATCCTAGATGAACTTTTCCAAGCCTTTAGGATCTCGTGGGTTAAGCCTGCTCTTATATCTGAAGTGTTCCATCAATGGCCTCAACCCTTTGTTAGCCTAAAAATTAAGTACCTATGGAAAATATGTTGGCATCATTTTCTCTGGAATATTTGGCTAGAAAGGAACCATAGAGCCTTTAATGATACCATTCACAACCCAAAAACCCTCCTCAATAGGATTATTGTCTTTGCAAAAGAAAACCTTAGCACCTTAGTGGATGAGAACCACTCAATTCCTCCCCAATAAGAACAATTATCTCGGGCCTTAGGTATTGAGGACAAACCTTCCATTCCTTTCAATCCCAAAAATGGGATTTCTTGGGAGCCACCCCCCAGGGTTGGTTTAAACTAAATTTTGATGGTGCAGCCAAGGAGAACCTGAGAAGAGCTGGAGCTAGAGGAATAATCAGGGATAATTAAGAAAATTTGGTCAAGGCCTTCACTGAACCATTGGGAATCAGAACTAATAATGAAGCAGAAGCTAGAGCCATTTGGAGAGGGTTGGAAGTAGCCCAAGCAACTCAAGGTAACTTGATTATTGAAGGTGATTCTATGAACATCATCAACCTGTTAACCAATGGAAAAAAACCTCCATGGAGAATCAAGGGAGTCATCCATGAAGTGAGGATCCTTTTTGCGATAAGACAGAACAAGAGGGCTCGTCACATGTACCATGAGGCCAACAGGTCAGCTGACAAATTAGCCAACATAGGTGTTAATGTTGGTAGTTTCGTGACATGGACACAAGGTGTGCCATGTGAAGTGGAAAACATTATTAGTCATGAAAAGAAACCTACCCATTAATTAGAAAGATGAATGGGTGTTCTTTCCCCATGGAGCTGGTAATAACTATGGGGTTCCCTCTAAATCATACCAAATTGGAAATGAAGGTAACAGGGTGTAAGCCTTGGAATATTTCGACACAGAATAAGAAATGGGCAAGCAACGAGTTTCACAAGTGCAAAGTTCCAAACTTCAATTTCCGTCAATGTAAGTAATGTTTACAGTTATTTTTAGGTATGGGTGTGCCTTGTTAGTAGGGTGTTGTAGGGGATTCAACACAAGTTATGGTAAGAAAGTTTCAAGGATCTCTAGGATCTACAATCTCAGCAGAAGGCTAGATATTGTAATAGGTTTTGGGTTAACCTGCAAAACTCGGTAATTAATGAAGACTTTTATTTACCAAAAAAAAACTATGGAGATTCCAACATCTCTCTACCTTGTGCTCATATCTGCTACAATTATTGTACCTATTTTTGTGGTTAAATCCCTTTGACCATTATATCCATCATAGAAATTATTCCTATCAATATCTATTACTAATTTGATGTCACTATGTCCTCTTGTAAACTTATTTTCTTCTTTATTATTTCTAATCTGACCTATATATTTAAAACCTTCATACTTTGATATGGTTTCTAATGCTATTGATTCTCTCATTCCTTATTCATGTTTTCCTGTTCCTATATCTTCATATTTTATCAACTTTGAGCAACAACCATTAGTATGAACAATACCATCATTAGAATGATCTGTGTCAGTATCAATATAATCTTGTGCATCACTATATCTATCATCATCTAAATTTATATCTTCATAAATTCTAGCAATATGAACCATTTCTTAGGAATCATGAACTGATTTTAAATCACTTGTATCACATATAGCATCAATATTAGCATTAAATTCTTCTCTCTTAATCAAAAATTCTAAATCAGTAGTGTCAATGCTTGCATTGTAATATTTCCTTTCATTTTGACAAGCATCATAATTTGTTTCTTTTTCTTTTGAGGTAAATTACTAGTGTCATTACATGCATCAATCATCATTGGTTTTGATTCTATAGTATTGCAACATGAATCTACCATCTTGGACCTTAAATCATTTGTATCAATAGAAGCATCTTTCATCTCTATTTTATTCTTTGTGTCATTAACCTTTTCTTGTTCTCTCATCTTAGAAATATTAAGAGTGACAATTCCTTTGTAAATTATTCTCCATAGATTAGTAGTATAGTAACAAAATCTTCATAGTAATCATTAGCATTACTAAGAACACTTTGCATGCATTTTTGAAGTGTAGAATAATCCCTTTTTTTTTATTCACTAGTAATATCTACAAGCATACTATTTAAAGCATTTGCTTCATCAATATACCTATTCTTTAAATCTTCTATCATATCCTCTTGCCTTCTATTCTTGTCTTTGAGAACATTATTAGAGAGTAATTTCATATATATATTACTTTCCCTATATCATTAGGTAAGGTGAACACATATTTTGAGTTTGTATGTGCTTCATCCATTTCTAAATTTAAGTAATCTCCTAGTGTTGAGAAACTTTCATTTTTGGCTTCTCTCATGATTGATTGCAAAACTTTATTTCTTTTTGTAGATGTATTCTCTTGACTTCCAATTTTTTCTGCCATTTATTGTGTGTACCTTTTTAGTAATTGCAATCATTCCTTAGTCTCTTGTAGTGAGTCATCTTGAATATAAATTTCTTCTTCTTGAAAGTCTAAGTCTTCTCTAATGTAAATTAGTTCTTCTTGTAGGCATAGATTTTCTTCTTCAACTGATTCTATTAACTCATGAAGTTCTAGTTTTTGAGTTTCTATTTTTGAATTACTTGTTTTTTTTCATTTGCTTCTTCTTTGCCATGTTCCTTTGATGTAGACTACCTTATGACTCCCTAGTGTTTTGAGATTACACTTTAATGAACTCTTTTAATTTTCAGCTTTGTAGAATGCCTTGAGAATCTTAAATTTTAATCAATAACTAATATCCAATTCTCACTGGAAGAGTTTTCTAAGTCTAATTTTGATGTAGAACTCCTTATATCTCCCTATTGATGAAATTTAAAAAGTTTAGTTATTTGCAAATTTAATGTTCCAAAGTAAGTGTAGAATTCCTGTATAAATAATTTCAATTTTTGTATAAGGTAATACCAAATGCTATGAACTAGACCTTCCATACTTTATAAAAAATATTTAACACTTAATTAATGCATCTAAGTTTGAACTATATCCTTATATCTCCAAATGGCTAATTAATCTCAAAAAAATTTAATTAATTAGCTCCAACTTTAGAAATAGGGTGAATCAGGTTTAATTTTTGGTTTACCTTTATGAATTTGCACCTTTGCTTTGAATGTAAGTTCTCTCAGCCTACGGAATAGTCAACTAAAAGTAAATGATGTTGTACCTTCTTTTGAATCGAACTAGCCGTTACTTGGAACAGCGGTTTGCAGTATTTTGTGTTGCCTCGATCTCTGCATGGTGTTTGTACCTTGAAATTTCTCTGATTTGTCTTTCCAGTGAAAGCAACCTGTAGAACTCCTTATGCAATGTTTGCCTCATGGACCTTAAGAACTGTTCGCAATGCCTATGTTAACATGGTGCTTCTTTAGACGCTCAATTTTTGACATTTTTTCAATGCTACTCCATGTAGCCTTGCCTTGTAAGCTTTGTAGTTTGGACGTCTCAACAATGCCAATGACGTGTCATTGTGTGCTGAAATTGCTGGCAAACAGAGGCAAGTCGGCTAATTTTATGACGTATTTTCATCCTTAAAACGGTATTTTTAGTAAAGTTTGACTAATACTAATAGGCAAAATCTGCAAGCAAGACACCATGAGTTCAATAGTTCTGGAGCATTACGGAATAGCAGGATATTTCAATGCTGGCATGTGGTGAACAGGGATATGGTACTTCTGGCGGTGTGCGAGCCACAAATAAGTTTGACGGTCTTTCGAAACAATCTCGTGCAACCTCCATAGAACCTCCCACTGTTTGATAACACCTCCTTAAGTCCATTAATGAAAGCATACGAAAATGGATATAAATTATGAAACTCACTTTACCAGTGCATAATGTAGAGGATACAGCCCTAAGTAACTTGACTCATACTCTACTTAAGGCCATTAATGAAAGCATACAAAAATGGATACCAGTGCATAATGTAGAGGATACAGCCCTAGGTAACTTGACTCTTACTCTACCTAACTACCTTGAGGATACATGTGCTTTTGCATGATAGACATTTGTCTTTTTACATCTTGCACATTATAATACTTGTGCATTAATTACTTCTGCCCCAAGTAACTCCTAATCTAATAATCTATCTAAGGTGGTACATAGACATGTACCTAAATAATGTAATATACTCTAACTCTAACAAAAATTTTGCACGAGTGGTGAAACAGACACTTGATATTTTATGGATTATCCGATGTGTGCTGAACGTATGAAACGGAACATGTACGTAGATTACAACAAGTGTGAAACATAACTTGCCTAAGGATCTATGCGAGTGGTGAAATAGACACTCAGTATTTCATGGATTACCACAAGTGTAAAATAGAACTTGCTTAAGGATCTGCTTAAATGATGAAAATGCTTAAAATTTATATGCATTACGGTAATGGCATACACACACCCTATTGGTTGAGGTAGAGATGATAGATGCACAAATCAAGCTTCAAAGAAAATGAACAGCTTATGAGTAAGAGCTCATAAAATTTTAAAGCATGAGAGTCTGATACATGAGCATTACATTCTAACCATCTTCCTCTTAAATTCCCAACGGTCATTTTATTTCAGTTAGTTCTTTTTTTGTAACCATTCCCTTATAACGGTCTTCTCTCTACAATGATCATATTGTAGCAACTATATTATAACGATCATGTTGTAATGGTCATATTATAATGACCATATTGTAGTTGTCATATTGTAATCACCATATTGTAATGGTCATGTTGTAACGGTCATATTGTAATGGTCGAATTTATCAGAGCCTATAAATGCTCAATTTGATCAGTAGTTAGGGGGATGGGCTATGAGATCTGTATCACCACTTGGTGGCTTGGAGTTTGTTATTTTATCTCTTGTATGATTTTTGAGTCTTGTGGTGTTCAAACATAGAGTGACATTGACATATCTACCCCTTGAATATGTAATAACATCTTTAAATATTTGTAATTTCAAGGTTGTTATTTTAATAAAAGCATTTGTTTATTCTCTACATCGTATTTGTGTGTGTTGGTCAACATCTGCTATGGTGCTACTGACATCAAATATGCAATCACAAGAGACTTTATATTTATGTAAATATTTGAGACGTATTATTAAGTAAGAGAGAGATGAAAAGATTTGGATCTCCCATGAGTATGAGGAGACGAAAATATTATAAAAGTTAAAAGGTCAAGATTCATGTGTATATGAAGAGTATCATGTATGTATATGTTGAACACAAAGTCATGTAATATGTATCGAAAAACATTGCATTTATGCATGCTTTAGTAGAATTATTTTCAATAAAGATTGTGTGTTTTATGTTCAATATTGTGGATTGATTTTTTTATATCATTTGTTTCTATAGATTGTTAAATCTATGTAAATTAGGATAATTTGCTAAAAATGGTATCAAATCTACCATGTGTAAGCTTAACAAAAGCTACATTCAATGTTCCTAGAGGGATAGCAGAATATCTAAAAGAGATAACATATAACAAGTAAGAATATTAGAGCTAAGGAAGACATATTTTTTAGTTGAGAAGACTAGAGCCAAGCCTTGTAGTAAGATGACTCATGTGTTACTTTTTTGACATCAAGGATAGAGAGTGATGGATATTAAGGTGAATTTTTTTAGCTAGTGGGATGTGTTTCTTGAAAGTCATTTTATGAAGATCTATTAAAGTGCCACATTGTGTAGAAGGCAACTTTACTTGAGACTAGATAAAGTTTTTGTCATGAACCTAGCAAAGACTAAGACCAAAAGTAAAGTAAGGACATCAAAGGGGGAAACATTCAAATAATGAAGGAATATCATCGATCCAAGTCTATAAAGAATGTCCAAGAGAAACTATTGGTTTAATTCTTGAGAAGAAGTGCTAGTTTGATGCCTAAGTAAAAATGATGGTCTAGAGTATTATTGGAGAATAAAGAGAAACAATAATTAATTTTAGGAGGTTCGTCCAAAATTTAGAGGAGTGGATTCTTAACACAAAATAAAGTGTGAGTTTCAAAGATATTGCTAGAGCATAATATTTAATGCTTGAGGAATGGTTTAACATTGGAGGAACTCTTGAGCAACACCTAAGGAATAATAAAAAACCTAAGAAATTCATGAGGAACACCTACGAAAGACCAAAGGAATGTAAAATTATTTTGTACATGCACAAAAACTATTAATAACTAAAGAAATATTAGATATATAATTAGTGTAGGTTTACTTACATATTAGACTAATTTCTAGCTAAATTATTTTTTGACTATGTATGAATTGGAGTTATAAAGTTGAAAAAAAGGCATGAATTTTAGGAAAGAATTAATTTAAATTGGGATATTTGAAAATTTAAATGTGAATGAAATAAACTAATTTTTAATAGATAATAAAAAGTAATTAATTTGAAGAAGAAAATTTAAATTAAGAAATTGAAGAAAAGGGTTACAAAAAGAATAAGTAAAGTTGAATTGAAAGAGTGAAATTGAGAGAAGGAAATTTTTTTTGAAAATTTTGAAATTGAAGATTGAAGGAAGAACAATTTTTTAATATAATTAAAATGTCTATGTGAAACATGGGTCGACATCACATACAAAATATTGGAAATGGATATAATAAAAAAATATCATTAGATAATTATTGGCACACTGATTCTAGAGCAAGTAGACATGTGATTGGAAATAAACAATGGTCTAGTTCTTTTCAAGAAAAATATGAGGAACCAATTGCCATGGTGGATGATAAAATATATGAGCTCAAAGGTGTAGTGAATTGGTTACTCAACTTATCCGATGGAAAATACATGATTAAAAGTTTGTTATATCTACTAGAGTTCGCTATAAAGCTTCTATTGGTATCTCAAATTTAGACCAAAATCTAGTGGTTGAATTCAAAATTGTTGAAAACAAAAAGAAATGTTTCATCACCAAACAAGGAAATATTATAGCCATTGGATCATTCTTAATGGTATTACTTAACATTTCATCAAATATTATTTTATCTATAAGACATTAGAAATTTGGCATAAAAGGTCGAGACATATAACTGTAGCATATTTAAATTCTTTGAATAAATATTAAATGGTAACAAGATTACCTAAACTAATATTACAATCTATAATTTTTCCAGAGTGCGTAGGATAAAAACAATATATTGTGCCATTTGAGTTAAGCTTACATGGAGCCAAGGAAACCCTAGAAATATTCCATATAGACCTATATTGACCAATGATAACTATTCTTCGAGGACACAAATACTTTCAGCTATTTTTTGATGACTGTTCTTGTAAAATGTGGGTCTACTTATTGAAATTTAAATCATAAGCCTTTACACACTTTAAATAGTTCAAAAAACTTGTAGAAACATAAATTGAATGATCAATCAAGAATAATTTCTTAGATAGGGGTGGTTTATAATTATAAAAAAAGTTTAAATCATTTCTAATATAAAATGGTGTAAAAAACAACTTACTATAACTTATACACCACAACAAAATGGAATAGTAGAAAGAAGGAATATGTCTATTTACAGAAATGGTGCATTGTATGCTTAAATAAGAAAATTTTGATCATAAATATTGTGCAAAGGCTATTAGAATTGCAATATATATTCAAGATATATCTCCCACAATAATTCTTAAAACATTTACTCTTGAAGAAGTTTGGTCATGACAAAAGCCTTCGATAAAACATCTAAGAATTTTTGGAAGCAAGGCATATATGCACATTCCAAAGTAAAACAGGATAAAATTAGATACAAAAACCTTATGTAGCATATTTCTTGTTTATGATGATGACACAAAAGGGTATAGAATAATTGATCCATTCAAAAATAAAATATATGTGAATAGAGATTATTTTCAATGAACAAAAGAAAACATATATTGAATATCCAAAGGATAATATAATTTATATCTCGAATATTGTATCAAACAAAGAAGATTCTTCAAATGAAGAATTAGAAACATTTAATGAATCCAAAATATAGAAGCCATAACCTCATTACAAATAAAAGAGGCAAAGTGGTACACAAATACACTTAAAGACTCAAAACTCAAAATATTACAAATGTTACTTTTACAAGACCTCAATCTCATAGAATGACAAGAAAGAATATGGGACTAATGAGTTCAATAATTGAGTTTATCATAATACAAGATGTGATAAGATAACCATAATGGAAAACAATAATGGATTTAAAATATACAACACTAATTAAGAACAAAAAAGGGAATTTAGTTGATCTACCCAAGGAAATGAAATAATAGGATGTAAATAAATTTACAAGAAAAAATATAAGGAATATGGTTTTATTTATAAATACAAGACATGATTAATTGTAAAATATTATACTCAAACAGAAAGAATTTGCTATGAAGAAACATTTGTAGCTTGTTGTATCCTTGAAATTCAACTTAAGAGAGATCCCTAATTTCAAATTTTTAAGGGTCTTATAAGTCCTAGGTTTAGGTTGTTTTTTTTGAGTCAAAATAAAATGGCTATCAAGTTTTTGAAATAAGGCTAGTCAAAAATACTTCAAGGTGTTCCTTTGTTATAGTCATGTCTAGAAGTCCTTTGAATTTCTTTGTCTCAATCAAAGTATGTCTATTCTCAAAAGGGTCCTCAAGGTTTTATTCTTTTACAAGGTCATTACTTCATGAGTATTAGTCCTTCAATGTTAAATTTTTAGTCCCTAAGGTCATCACCAAAAGATCCCCAAATATCATCATCCATCCATTTTGTCCCATAGTCCCTAAGGTCACTTTGGAAAATTTCATAACCATCACCCTCCAACATTTTTTTTACAAGGTCTAAGGTTCATCAAATATTTTTTCCATTCTCTAAGCCTTAGGTCATTCGCTCATAATTTCCCCCATTAGCGCATTTTACATTGCCATAAAAAATTCCATGCCTAAAAATATCCCCTAAGAAACATAATATTTCCCATCCCCTAAGGGCACATAGGAAAAAACTATCCTTTTTCCGTATTAGTCCCTACGTCCAACATAAAGGTACCTAAAATATAATTCTTCCCCCATATACTAAGGCCTAAAGTCATTGCTCCCACAAAAATATATGTGCAACCCAAAAAATTAAATCTCTTCCAAAGGTTTCATTGAAGTAAAATGGGCAATTCTGATTCATTTCCAAAAGAAGGCATACACTTCTTATTGGTAACCAAAAATGAGGCACTATATGATGATTAGCTAAAAAATGAACAATTCTAATTTGTTACCAAAAGAGGGTGGATTCTTTTTATTGGATGCCAAAAATGAGGCACTAAATGGTGATTGGTCCAAAATTATTGACTCAAGAGGCCCTTTAAAATAATAGTGAATGGTCTAGACTCACCCACCAAAATCAGGCACCTTTAGGCAATTGGCCACAAGAATGAATGGCTTAGATTGCATCACCATGATAGCGGTGGATGACCCTAATTAGCATGCCATAACTTGAGAATTAACTGGTGATTTATGGGAAGAAAAAGATAAAAGAAAATGTACCATAGGGAAGAATAAGACAAAGGAGTTATGCTATGGTAGGAAAAAGATAAGGGTTTGAAGGTATTTGGTCCAAGTATGGTTCATAAATATATCCTCCATGGTAAAAATGATCCCCAAAGCCTAAATTTTATTTATATATTCCCTGATCAATAAATTATTTTCCCCACCATGGTCGTGTACCTTAGTTCCAAAGGTTATATATAGGAGGGTCAAAGTCCATATACTCAATCCCCCCTTTCACCAGTTTTAAAATTCATAAACTTACGAGCAATCAATATTGAAAAGTATAATACAAAACCCATGGAAAAATTAATATTTTTTAAGGCCTAAGAATCCCTCATGTCTATGTGCATTCCCCCCCTTCCATGAAAAAAATAAAATTTCCTCCTAAGGTCTTGTTGGGATAAAATGGGTAACTTTGATTCATCACCAACAAGAGATGAATAGGTCTAATTGGTCATTAGGAATTGGATGTTGTATGGAGATTGTCCCAGAGACAAATATCTCATTAACCCTTTCCAAATAAAGGATGGATGGTTTAGATTCACCCTCAAAAAATCAGGTACTAGATGGAAATTGGATCAAAAGTGGATGATCTACAATGTAGTGCCATAGGAGGGTGGACATCCTAATTGGCCCACAAAAAATAATACCTTGAATGGTAATTGGCTAAAGGAAAATGACAAACAACTTGTACCACTAAAATTTATAGGGTCTCAACCTAACTTAAAAAATTATCCAAACAAAGGGTCGCAAACAATTGTTTTTCCTAGATCCTAAGTTTGAGTCCCCCTAAACCTTAATTCTTCATAAACATGTATTTTTCTATTCAAAGGATATATCCTCATAATGTCATTTACTTATATGAGTCCCCCCATGGTCATACACCTTAGGTTTCTAATAAAATCATTAAGGGTTGAAGACATGCATACTTAACTCCCATTTTTTTCCATTTTAAATGTTAAGTCTGCCTTGAAAAATAATTACATTTACCTAAGGTTTATATTTCCCCCTAGCAATACATTCCCTCTTCATTATATACTAAAACCCTTGGCCAATACATGCCTAAAGTCCCGAAAAGAAATATTTTACCACATGGCATCATGGGATTTGCTCACCTAGACTAAGGCACCTCCAAGCGATTGACTAGAAATGAGTGACCCATATTACATCTCCAAAAAAAGGTGGATGACCCAGATTCAAGCACCACACTCTTGGTGTCGAGAGGTGATTGGCTATAGATAAACGACCTAGATTGCATAAAAAAAAAGGTGTATGGATCTGATTGACCTACCAAAAAATAGGTGCTAGATGGTGATTGGCTCAAAGATGGATGACTCTCATTCACCCACCAAGACAAAGGTGAATAACTTTAATTGGTTCATCGAAGCTCAAGTATTGGCTCTTGATTGGAAAAAGGAAAATAACTAATGACTTGTATCTCAAAGAAGCATTGTAAGTTCATATTTTTAAATTTATTTTGACCTACATACTCTTGATTTTACTTAAGGTATAGATAAACAAGTTGTACCATGAAGCCACTAAATAATTCTATGAAAAACACTTATAGACTTAGGTAAAGAGACTGTGGATCCTAAAAAGTTAAAATTTGATAGTCACAACTAGCAAAATATTTAAAAAGACCTCCAAATAAATTAACAAAATTGAAAATTCAACTAATTTGAACATGCTTAAAAACAAGTGGTAATCGATTAGACAAGGCTAGTGAATAATAATTGAGAGTGCACAGGCCAAAGTACAATATTGAGTATATATCTTATTAGGTACGTGCTTTTAAAACTACTAGGATGTCATAGAAATATCAGACTCAGATAAATGTATGATCAATAGCCAGTTATAAAAAAAAAAAAAACATAAAAATACACTCTTGATATAGGTAACTCTATAATAACAAGTAAGGAAGTAGTTTTTGGGTGACAAAAAATAGAAGGTAGTTGTTGAAGGCTTAATTATAGAGCATGTAAAGAAGAACCCAAAAAATCTATAAATTCTTGTTTTGGTTGTTGTTTACAATCATATTGTCAACATACAAATCTGTGAGAATTATTGTTGCAAAGACAATTATAATTCTAAAAAATCTTAGTGTTGTGCAATGGCTTCATCTAGTTTAGTTCCTTGAGTCTCCTATGCCATGATAAAGCTTGAGGACTTAATTGAAGTGTCACCACACCAACAATTATGTGGTACAATCTCTAACAAATATACCAAGAAATTCTTCAGTCTATCAGGGCCAAATAACCAATACATGACTGAATAATAACTAGTAGTAGAACAAACTATAATTTTTAGCTACCACTAGACTCACAAAGAGTATGAACGCCACCCTACCCTACTCAAAGAATTTATTACAATGACATACTAGACCCAAAATTATCCTAGATTGTACAATAATAGATTGACAAGTAATATGGTGAAGCTCATATACCCTAAATTTTATTACTCTTTAGACCTATTATCTTGGTTGGCACTGACATATGACCTAAAGATGAAAGCAATAAAAGACTACACAAATCAGGTTGTATTCAGTATCACTCCAGATAAAATCAAAAAATTGTTCCAGATTAGAGAAGAAACAAGTATTTTGGATAAAAAGGTACTTATCTCACAAGCCCAATATATGATAGGTACTACTTTCTACACCAAGCTTTTTTATTACAATGAAGAGGTATCATCTCAATTTCCTGTACATAAGTCTGCACTTCATCCCTAGGCAAGAGATTACACCGATATGATTAACATACTAATGGGAAACTAAGATTTACTTTGGGTAGAAAAGGAAGTCATGTATTTGATAGTACAATGTAATATAAAATACCAACCAACCATGTATAAGTGGAAAAACATGATCTATGACACCCTATTAGCAGTTACAGAGAGCCATTTTAGAGCAAAAAGAGGTGATGCCTTGTTTTTCACACTATTATTTCCTCATACATTTAATAGTGGGCCTTATGGATGAAAAGTCAATTATAGAATGGGAAGGAGTGTACAAAACAATTTTTCAAGAAAGACTCCCATTTATACAAGAGGGTGAGTCCAGTTATATAGAATTTTTTGGTAAATTTATTTCAATGTCCATTTTACTTGGCAATGAGGAAATCATTTTGTTTGACAAGGAATACTTCAATGTGTTTGCACTATGTGGTTTTTACTACCCACGGGGGTAGCCCAACTAGTAGCCCAACCTATGGTAAAGCGCTGCATGGGCAGAATTTTGGTGTTTGATTCATGTCATGTTCACTAGCTTGTTTGGTTGAGGTATGAGCCAAAATTTTTGTTGATTAAAGTTTATGTGAAAAGGTTAATGTGTTGGACTTGTTGGTTGAATTTTTTGATTATTTTTAGAAGGAAGTTCGGAGGGCTTATGTGGTTATAATAGAAGAAAAGTTTTGTTTATATTTTGATTTAGAAAGGGAGTCATAAGGTGCAACATTATTATTTGTTTTTATATTCTACATTAAGTTAGTAGGAGTTATAAGGTGCATGGGAGTGAATTAAAAATTGTCATTTGCACATTGTGTTAGTAGGTGTTATAAGGTATATTGGGGTGAATTGAAAATTATCTTTTGTGTATTATAAAAGTATGAGTTGTGTTGTGGCTGCTCCACAACGTACCCCAAAATTGGGGACCCACCTTTTTGCATGTGTTCCAAGAAGACTGAAGTGGCCCATAGGCTAAAGATCAAGAAAAAAAGCAAAACACCACAAGGAGAAAAAGTGTCGCGATATCGCGACATGTTGCAGTTTCACGGCCAAAATAGAAAAAGTGTCGTGATATCGCGACATGTTGCAGCATCGTGGCAAAGAGAAAAAGTGTCGCGATATCGCGACATGTTGCACCATCGCGGCCAAAAGAGAAAAAGTGTCGCGATATCGCGACATGTTGCACTATCGCGGCCAAAGAAGAAAAGGTGTCGCGATATCGCGACATGTTGCACCATCGCGGCCAAAGGAGAAAAGGTGTCGCGATATCGCGACATGTTGCACCATCGCGGCCAAAGGAGAAAAAGTGTCGCGATATCGCGACATGTTGCACCATCGCGGCCAAAAGAGAAAAAGTGTCGCGATATCGCGACATGTTGCACCATCGCGGCCAAAGGAGAAAAAGTGTCGCGATATCGCGACATGTTGCACCATCGCGGCCAAAGAGAAAAGGTGTCGCGATATCGCGACATGTTGCACCATCGCGGCCAAAAGAGAAAAAGTGTCGCGATATCGCGACATGTTGCAGTTTCGCGGCCAAAGGAGAAAAGGTGTCGCGATATCGCGACATGTTGCACCATCGCGGCCAAAGAAGAAAAGGTGTCGCGATATCGCGACATGTTGCACCATCGCGGCCAAAGAAGAAAAAGTGTCGCGATATCGCGACATGTTGCACCATCGCGGCCAAAAGAGAAAAAGTGTCGCGATATCGCGACATGTTGCATTTTCATGGCAAAAGAAGAAAAGGTGTCGCGATATCGCGACATGTTGCACCATCGCGGCCAAAAGAGAAAAGTGTCGCGATATCGCGGTTAGAGGAGAAAAAGTGTCGCGATATCGCGACATGTTGCTTGGTCGCGGTCAGAGGAGAAAAAGTGTCGCGATATCGCGACATGTTGCATTTTCGCGATTCAAAGCAAAGAGAAAGAGCTAGAAAGAAAAAGTGTCGCGATATCGCGACATGTTGCATTTTCGCGATTCAAAGCAAGAAAAGAGAGCAAGAAAGAAAAGTGTCGCGATATCGCGACATGTTGCATTTTCGCGGCCAAAGAGGAAAAAGTGTCGCGATATCGCGACATGTTGCATGGTCGCTGTCAAAAGATAAAAAGTGTCGCGATATCGCGACATGTTACATTTTCGCGGTGAAGGGCCATAAAAGGGAAACCAAAGCACATGCATGCACAAGGGAAGGTGAAACGAATAGTCAGGGAAGGTGAAACGAACAACCATCAGAAAATGAAACGAACCGTCATGGAAGGAGAAACAATTTTTCAGAAGTTTAAATACGCCATTCAAAGAGGCCAGAAGGGTCGAAAACTGCCACGAGCAGAGTTATAGATTTGAAGGCAAGAGGGCCATTCTGGACCTGTTCTAGTTGTTTTCTTCCATTGACTGGTTTGGGAAAACCAGAAACTTTTGTTATTGTAAAATGACAAATTTTTAATACAAAAAATTTCAGAAAGTTGCATCTTATGGACAAGAAAGAAGGAGTCATTTTCTGCATGCAAGATTGAATGTCTATTTTCCCCTTTTCAGATTTTAGGCTTGTAAATGGAGTTTATGCAAGTTTTCTTGGTTGCTTCATGCGAATGTTTAAATCTGAAAACCTCATTTAAAACCCTAGGAGCCAACACTTAGCTTATCCGGATTGTGCTTGTTTTGTAGGTCCAATAGGTTAGGTTGCATGCATGAAAACCTCATATCTTCGGTTTTGTCGGAATAGGATAGCATCATACTGAATGCATTTTCATTTTTTTTTGCATTTTATTTCAAGAAATTTTAACTTTATTTTAATATTCAGACATTAAAATAAACATTTAAAAAACTTCAAAATCCAAAAATAATTTAACCATTGCGTAGGTTATACTTCATACTTCCAATACGCAATTTGAAATTTCATTTTCGGAGTTGTTTAGTATTTTTAAAAATTCCTCGAAGTTGCTGTTTTGTTACAGATTGTTAAAAAATCCGAAAATGAAAATTTCCATTTTAAGGTCAAATTTCATTTTTTCAGCTTTGTTTTGCACTCATGAGCCTATGATGACATTCCCTTCATGAAAATTCCAATTTCATTGAAGGAGTGATGTTTTATGGCATTTTCACAAATTTCCATTTCTTAAGCACTACATCGTGGTCATATGAGGACCAACTCACATTTGCTCTATTTTGGTTCAATGAACAATCACTAAAGTTTCATGGTAAAATAAACCAACATTGCCCCTTGTTTACAGTTACTTGCAATCACTAAGGTGTTCCAAGCATTTAAAGTGAATATCTTCATTCAAGATTACTAATACACATATGCAAATGCTAATATAGCGGAGACCTTGGAGAAGTTGTTTGTTTAACTTCTTTGCAAGAGGGGATTTGGAACCCAAATCCTAAAGGAGAGTGTACTTTCACAAATGTGTGAAAATACCACTCAACATTTTGGCGCTAGAAGGAGGGCCTAAATTGGTTTATTTCAGTGTGATTTAAATGCTATAGGGATTTAAATTTTGAATATTTCATGCCCTATTGATTATTATCTTTAGCCCTCTTTTAACAATACAACCTTGTAGTGTTAAAAGGAGGACATGAAATGCTATGCATTGTTCTAACGCTTTTGGATTGTTCATACAGGAATAATGTGTTTGATTTGATTTTGAAGAATTTTGGTCTTGATTAACGAGGTTGTCTCCATGCAGTTACTTTTATCGGATTTTAATGGATACATTTCTTGGTTGATGCTAACATGATTATTCATACGTTACATGTTTGATATTTGCTAGTCATTTCATGATTATTTGTAAGGAATTATTTTGTCTAAAATGTATCTGTTGTCGGTATTATGCTCTTCACTTGCGTGTAATGCGATCTTGTGAATCAGAAAGCCTACAACACTAGGAGTATGCTCTTCACCTGCGCATATGCGATCTGGTGAATCAGAAACTAATTTACATTTTTAGAATATTGCTTTGTCATGGTTCCTTCTTTCATTCATGACTAACAAATTGGTTTTGAAATTATTCTTTGAGTTTCATTAATGGCTACAACTGCAGGAACGTGGTATGGGATACATGCTAATCCTTTGAACATTAGTGGAGATTTTCATGATTTACCCAAGAACGTAGAAAAACATTTGCTCAAATTTAAGCACAATGGTCCAACATCAGCCGAGGAACATATTCAAGCCTATGTGGATATCCTAGTTAGATGGAATGTCGAACATGAGGATGTGGCATGTAGAATGTTTCCTGGAACCCTAGATGAGGTGGCATATGATTGGTACATCAATTTACCCATTGGTTCTATTACATCTTGGACGCAATTGAAAGATGAGTTTATCGATCAATTTAGGTTGTTCATTGATCCTCTCACGATATTTCAACAATTTGTTTCTTGCAAAAGAGAACCTAATGAGCCAGTGAGAAATTTCAACTTGAGGTTTCGAAAGCTTTATGCGAGATTAATTTCTCCCTATACTATTGAGGAAAGTGGTGCTCTTCAAATATACTTTCGAGCATTGGATCCATTATTTGCCATATTTGTTAGGATGAATCCCTTGGTTACTGATCTTGCATCGGCCTACATAGAAGCTATGATTGTAGATCAACAATTGAGGCCGCAAGGTTATGGAATGGAGCAATCAACTATGGTAGGACAACTAGGGGCTTGCAATCAAACCTCGATGGTAAATCAAGCGTGGGCACAACAAAATTCGATATTAAATGTTTTTCCCTACAATCAACTTTATCCTACCATACCAACTTATGCTCCCACTTGTGCTTATACAAGTACTTCCATCCATCCAACTATGCCTCAATTAGAGAATCATGTGGTCACTCATGGAACTATCGCAACAAATGTTCAAGCTCAGTCCGTGGATATCAATCCAACTAATCCTACTACTTCTACCACTCAACCCAAAGAGTTCGTATCGAAAGTGAAAGAGCAAAAGAAAGTGGTTAAGAAGGTATGTAGGCATGTTCCACCACAAAAACGAGCACATCAATGTATGCATCCAAATCATCCTAGGAAGAAAGTTCATAATGCCGATCTTAATGGTGTTTCCTGTTATGCTTCTTCGAGCGTTACAAGAGATTTGGAGGTGACTCATGTTGAAGTAAATACCTATTCAAAAATTCTTGAAGAGCATGAAGATTTTGGAGAAGAAATTTTATGGATGGGTAACAAGAAGTTGGAATCAAACGATCACCATCTTGTTTTGGAAAAGAAATATCTAGAATCATTACCCAAAAAGGATGATTTGGATGAACAAACTTATGTGGACATGATTTGGTCAGATGTACTTGCAAAGGATTGGAGCAACTATATGACACGGAATTCAAAAATCGATCCCATTATAGAAGCTCCTAAGCCATCACAAGTGGTTGAAAATGAATTGGAAGGAAAATCAACAAATGAAGTTGAAGACATAATCGAATTTCACCACTTGTTCTCGAACGACACTTTGGATGATGTTCTCGAAAGTGATGACCAAGAGGATCCACACCTTCCAAATTGTGATAAAATTGAATCATGGGTTACAAATTTTGATTATGATAGCTTTACCAATTTGAATTCAAGAGATAACCCACTTTTGGAAATAATTGAACCATCTAAGGAAGGTGAAGATGAATGGGAGGAGACGCAAGTGATTGATCATGAAGATGAGTTACTTGACATACACTTTGACCAAAAATATTTGAGGGTTGAAGAGGATGGACGTGTGTTCAATTGGGTACCTAAGTTTGGTGCCTTTGATAAACGAATCATGGAGAAAGAACAAGTGCTATATGATGAAATGCCATTGAAGGTGAATGAAGAACAAGGATTAATTTCTAACCACACCTTTGATAACATTACTTTAATGAATGAAAAGGAGTTTGATGCATTTAAATTGCTAAATCAAATTCATCATCAATTAATTCTTAAACCTAGGATAAAAACTTTTAATGATTCCCATTTAGTAAATATCCTAGATGCTTGCAAATGTTTGCAGAAATTTGATTGGCCGACAAACTTGGAAAATGAATTGGCTTTAAAATGTTTAGAAATAGGCTCTTACTTACAAAGTTTCATTTTGGATAAAGAAAGCCTACTTCTAAATCATGAATGGAATGATGAAACTTACACTTTAAAGAATAGACAAGATAAAATTGAATACCAATCATTGTCTAATCAATTTGATTTGAATCTCACCTATGGTGTTGGTAATAGAACTAAATCAAATTGGTATGGTGAGCGTGGCAAGTTGAAATTTGTTGCATTGCTTGGTTTGATCTTATTGTTGTTGGATTCCTACAACATTTGGCATACATATTGTGTCATATGTCTTTTGAAATGTTCTAATCATGTTTGGGATCCGGGAAAGTGATAGTCCAAGCTTTGCTTCATCTTGTACCATATTGTACATTTGTATATAATTTTTTGGTTTGTGATGTTGGGTTTGCATTTCAGTTTTGGTTTTAAGTTTTGTGTGTTGGTCCTTTGGACATTTTTGGTTTGTTTTAAAAAAAAAAAAAAAAAGCGAGATGTCAACTTATGTCCTTATGAATGTTGGCTAAGACTAGGAGAATATGAAACATCGGAATTGTATTGCAGAAAGCTCCACGAATATTGCAAACACATTAAGGAATATCGTTTGGAACTTGTGATGCATGAAGTTGTCAGTTTTATAAATTATGGCAAAGTAGGTGATATATACTCCATCCGCATTTCAAAAGGAGCAATGCATTCATATCTCATATTACATTCAGCATTGCATATACATTTCATCTCAGTTGCATCTTCATTTCATGTACAATCATTGAAAAGGTGTCGAATCCTCTTAGGGTTATTACATAACAAATACTAAAAGGATCCTAAGGTTGGGAACTGATGCCCGAACTATCTTGAACCAAGCACGTTCTACGCATATTAAAGAGAATCTTGAGCAAAATGGTCAAAACCATACTTGGAAGAAACGGTGAGGCGAAAGGAATATTTCGTGTCTGTCCCATCATGCAACATAATCCTTAAACAGTGGTTTTTACCACTCCCATAATGCTTAAAGCCTAAAATCAGAGTAGTAAGGATAGGGTTAAATCCTCATCGAACTTAGGTTGAGGATCCAATTCCCCAAAGCTCTGATTTGACCTTCATGGAGTAGTAAGGATAGGGTCTAATTCTCATCTCGCTTAGGTTGAGAATCCGATTCCCCAAAGCTTCTATTTTATTCCAAAGCAAATATTTTTTTCATTTCTCTATTAATATTGGATTGGAAGGATCGTACTACATGTCCCTTGCAAGGATGGGTAGTCATCCCCAAGGTCCAAGAAATCAAAAGTAGAGCCAAATCATGGATTATGGGGTTAATCTCCATCGGGGCTATAGACGCCTGGCTGGAAGTGGAGTATGCTCATGCGTGGCAACATGTCTTGTCTAAAAACAAGACCACTGACTGCTCAAACGGACAAGCTAGCTTGACAGTTTCATCCATAATAGGTTAAATCATTTTGTTCAAGATGAGGTAATGAACTCCAGATCAGAGTAGTAAGGATAGGGTTAAATTCCCATCTCGCTTAGGTTGGGAATCCTATTCCCCAAAGCTCCGATTTCACTTACACTTGCACATGGGTTCAAGATGGTAGTGACACATAACCAACTTTGGGATCTAGTAAATTAGTCTAGTATACATATATTTGGTCCTAAGAGGGTTTGACAGTTTTAATATGTTTGTTCATGATACTAGAAGGTTTGAGCCTTTGCAAAGCAGGTTGTCTTATCTCTAGCATAATTGTCATACATCAAATCATGCACAAATCATTCATGGCCTTGCATACGAATCATAAGTGAAACTGACAATGGAATGTTGATCAATTTCAAACGATAGGGAATGAAGCACATTGCACACACCGAGCTGATGCTTAATAATTCTAATGCTTCATGTATTTCTCGTCTAAGTTTCATTCTTGGGATATTTTCTGACGCTTGTATTTGAGTCTGTGTTTTCAGGTTGAGTTCTCACCGAAATGCTCAGGAGCATTTCCCAGCAGAGTCGCCATTTGTTGTGGCTGCTCCACAACGTACCCCAAAATTGGGGACCCACCTTTTTTGCATGTGTTCCAAGAAGACTAAAGTGGCCCATAGGCTAAAGATCAAGAAAAAAGCAAAACACCACAAGGAGAAAAAGTGTCGCGATATCGCGACATGTTGCAATTTCACGGCCAAAATAGAAAAAGTGTCGTGATATCGTGACATGTTGCAGTTTCATGGCAAAAGGAGAAAAGGTGTCACGATATCGTGACATGTTGCACCATCGCGGCCAAAAGAGAAAAAGTGTCGCGATATCGTGACATGTTGCACCATCGCGGCCAAAGGAGAAAAGGTGTCGCGATATCGCGACATGTTGCACCATCGCGGCCAAAGGAGAAAAGGTGTCGTGATATCGTGACATGTTGCACCATCGCGGCCAAAGGAGAAAAAGTGTCGCGATATCGTGACATGTTGCACCATCACGGCCAAAGAGAAAAAGTGTCGCGATATCGCGACATGTTGCACCATCACGGCCAAAGGAGAAAAGGTGTCGCGATATCGCGACATGTTGCA